>CM061349.1:223119335-223466835 GCA_030867105.1 Liasis olivaceus
GCAGTTCCTTACTTCACATTTCAAGAGAAAGAGACTATGGAAGAGGTCAGCTTTCTTCAAAAGTCTATGACTTCCTTAAAATCAGCAGTTCCCAATCAGGTGCCCAGCAAATATATTTGAAACATAGCACAAAACAAAGGTAAGCTGGGGTGACAGTCAAGTGAATGTAGTAGAGACAGCTTCATCAATTTTCTTTTTATAAAATGGGGAGTTTGTGATCGGACAGCCTGATTTTGTGCAAAAGAATCCCATCATATGGCAGCCATTGCCTGACAGCATCCATGACAAAACTCTCAATGCATCCACCAGTTTATAAAGGTTGCCTATACATTTCCTTCTCAGATTAGAAAGAGTTTCATTAATACTGGAAGGCTGCTCCCGTTGGGGGGAACTTTTCTTGGTCAAAATCCACCTATGTTATGCCCAGATTCTGCACATTTTGAAAAATGGGTACAATCATAGTAGCTTCTGTTTTTCTTCCCTCCGTCTCTAATCTTTAAAGAACTGCAGCAGCACTGAACTAGCCCACAGGGCAGATTTTCAAGTAGTTTTTGAGTTTTAGAAGTATGAAATCTGTGCAATCCCTATACTTTGGCTGAGTTTTTGTGTAATTACTTTATAATGCATGTTATGAGCTGTCTCTTAGACCATGGTGAGTAACAGCTCTTCCCTATCACTACTCATAGCTCTACTTGTATTATACAGGATAGCAGAAACCATTTGTTTATAAATGGATCCTTTCTAGTTTAACTGGGTGACCTAGGATCTGCATGCAACCCAAATCCTGTTTGTGCTCCCCAGAATACTCAGGACTATGGGACCACAATTCAGTGGGAAATCACTAAATGTTAATAATGTGATTTCTGGAAGGAAAACAAAATTGAAAGCCTCTTAAGACCTGGATAGGCTTAAGCAGCTTCAGCTGCCAATGCTCACCAAATTGCCTACCCACTAGCATCACATCACTCAAATACCAAAAATTGGGGGGCAGGGGGGTGGGATTTACCTGCTCATGGCTATTTCCTGAGCTTCATCAAACAAGTTTAAGGATTGAAAATATCTCTTTCCCATCAAGAGTTTAAAGCTTCCCCAAGCTGTTCCCTATAGGCAAAAGTGTTAAAATTAGCCTACAGAACTAGTCCTGCAGTTCCCAAAGTTCTTCAGAACTTTAAGAACAACTTCTAGTAGGATTTATTTAAACTATAACTGATGCTCAGGCTTAGATGAGCAGCAAATAAAATTTATTACACAATCACTGACTAATGATCCTCTGGTACAAACATGCCAATTTCAACAGGACAAAGCGAAGGAAACCCTATCTCTGTTCTGCTCCTTTCAGGGTTTAATAGAGGGGTTTCTTTGAAATCACTCCCTCTGTGTAATGCAGTACTGCAAGTCACAGGGGTTTTACTACTACATGTAATATTTAGAAGAGTGGATAAAGGCATGTTTATAGCAGACAATTATGTATCTCTACATTTATTTAAAAAGAATTCTCACATAGGGTTTGTATAACAGGAAAATGTTTTAGCAACATACCTAACGGGATCTTGCTAAGAACTTAATAATTTAATTTCAATCAATTTTATGGTAATACCTCCATGTTTGGTACACAGCATTTCTTTGTTCAATCACACCTGACAAAGGAGCATTAAACCTTGCAGAAAAAACAGAATGAATAACTTACTAGTCATGATTGTAAAGAGGTTAAAAAACTGTAGGTTAAGCATAGCTATGCTATTGTCATTTTGTGGAATCATGCTATTTTAACATTCCTATATTAGGAAATATTATCTGACAATTATTCTGAATGTTAACAGAAATGGATTAGTCTTTTACATTTCACAACCTGAACATTTAAGTTACCCTTTCAAAGAGTATCTCTGGTATCTCTACCTGTTGAATCCAGTTAAAAACCAAATAATGTACAATAATCCCTTTAAGGTGCTTAAAGAAAAAATGGCTTACTTCATTCATAAAATATGAAGTTGCCTCAGAAATAACAGGATTAGCTGCTAAGTAATGTTTCACAAAAATATCCCAGCATACCTGTAACATCCTGCTATACATGTGGCACACTGGTTATCAGAAGATTTGTGTTAACAAGCAAAGACGTTTTTAATGTTCTTCAGTTTCCCAACATTTCTACTTGCAGTAATTTTTTCCTCACCATTTGGCAATAGGTTTATATACAATCTTTTGGTGTATTGGCTCAATGGGAACAAATAAAATTTATCATATTGTTCTAATTAAAAACATTAACTGGATTGTATTTGTTAATTCATACACCCCCTCTCTTCCATTCTTACCAATATATAATAAATCTTCACAATGCAAATTTTAGGGAGATGAAGCAGAATATCAAATACTAGTATAACAGAAGATGATTACAAATATTGCCCACAAATATATTGTGTATTTATATAATGTATTATCTCACAGGAGAACCATACAGTATTGAAAACTGAAGATCCATTTGACAAACAGAAAAGTTCCTTTTCCAAAATGAAACAACAAAAACCCTTTACCCAAGCTGTACAACTTGACAGATCTGTGCAAGCAGGGCTTGAGCTGAACTTCTAGATGGATCTCATGGCACTACCATCCCTGGTCAGGATACCCTTCAGATATTTGGATTTCATCTCTCAAGTTTCTCAGCAATGGCGATACTGACTGGGAATGGTAGGAATTGTCGTCCACTTAACTGAAAAGCTCTCAGATTAGGAAACGGACTTGTAGAAACTTGGTTGAACTTTGATATTAGTTCTTGCCCAACATCCTTTCACTGATATACAATGTTTCTTAGTTAATGGCTTTCAAAGTATATTTCTGGGAGTGCTGGTTGTCCTTATTACATCTTCATGTGGCATAACCTGATTTGCTTTGCAACTTCTATAAGGAAGCATTATTCCTTGCTATGAAGAGCTGGGGGACACATCTTGAGAACAAAACCCAGTTCTTAAATTCTAGCACTATTAGATGTCATCTGTACTGTATGTTTCATTTTAGAAACACTCTTTTCAGGATAGCTTTCACATACTTTAGAGGAATTTCATACACTTGGCTTAAGTGAATACTTGGGACTCTACAGGTATCTTCTGCAGTACTATGTTTCTATTTTTCTTTAAAATGAATATGTTTTATAAACTCGATGAATCAAAACCTTAAAGTGGCTAGATCTTTTCTTTTTTCCTAGTTTTGTGTGAAAGCTGCTTTAAATAGTAGCAGAGAGATGCTGCACTTGTGAGAGATCCACAGCACTTCTTCTGAATCATTTTCAAAGTATATATAGTCCTAATATTTTGTTGTTATGGATGACAACAACTTTTTTCACAGCTGTGCTACAGTATGCAAATACTGTTCCTACTAGTAGCTCTGCTGGCAAATACCATGATTATGAAATGGTTCCAGTGCTGATGAAGCAGACTTCCTGCAGTTACAGATACTGTAAATCAAATTCTGACTTTAAACAGAAAACTCTCAGTGGCAGGGGTAAACTACTGTATTGAAGTTTCCAAATGCTTTGTTGGAGACATTTATGTAAACCTGTCTATTTTTTGAGAGGGCAGGTTGCTGCAGCTAAGTAAGGGGCATCCAAAAGACTCTTCACGTAGCAGGTAAAAATATAAAACAACAGAAATGGAGTTTCAATCATCTTTAGAGCTATATGGAAAGCTGGAGGAGACAGCACTTGAATGAAACCTGAGATGTGTTAACCACACTGATATGATTGGCCGGATCAATGCTTTGGGGGATTTGATGATAAAGCTGGCTTAGCAACCCAGCCAATAATGGAGGCTCAGCCTGGAGGAAGGGGCACATGCCCTGTCACCCCCTCCCTGAAGTTTGCACTATGACTGAAGAAGGCTTCTACCAATGCTTGGCTTGACTTTCAGTCACCGAATTCAATAAAATGAATACAAAACATACTTTTGAAAACAAAAATTGTATTATATGTAGCAATATCTGGCCTTTGGTAACATTTTCAACAAATTCCATAAAATGTCATGATTGAATTATACAGCACTACAGATTGTAAAATCATTCATTAGGAATCTGTTTTTCACTCCAAAAATTAGAGGCATGAGACAGATACAACTTACTTTATATGTAGTCAGTGGACAGAATGATTTTTTTCACAAGCAATTCTGAATTCCCAGGTAAGTTTTAGACTATCAATTAAATAAAATTATCTGTAATCTGTTTTCCTGAATTTTGTTTTTCTCTGTGATTCAGAAAACTATTTTGCATTCTGGCTTGACTTACCTGCCTGGAATAATTAAGATAGGAAAGTGGTAAGTGTCTGACTCATATGTTTCCTTTGTAGTGTGACACAGAGGAATGCAAATTTAATTTTTTTCAGTTAAACTGTACAGGGAAAGATACACACGTAACAGTGATGTCCTTTGTGTAGGATTGTTCTATTAGTAAACTCTGACTGAAGTTTATGCTTAAGCTACTGGTGCTTTTCTGACTGAACAGTGATGCAGAAAAGAAATCTAACTTTATCAAATAAAAACTATTCCTAAAAAGAAGCTAACATGAAACTGAAATTCAAAAGCTGCCACAGCATTAAGCATCTGAGTCATCAATTATTTTTTCCCACTAATAATTATCACTGAATCAGTCAGCTTGAGTCATCTAATGACTTTATTTTATTTTTTTTCCTTTTGCTACTGCTTTATGTAAATGTTTTATATAATTTTGCAGATATTTCCAAGTCTGCTTGACTAAAAAGAATGTACCACAGAGACAAAATTTTCTAGCTACTCTAACACACAGTGAATTATAATGTATAAATAAACACACCTAAAATGTTTTATAAATAAATATTTGATAAGTAATATTGTATAAATAAAACAATATACATGAATAAATAAATGAAATGCCTAGAGACTAGTTCTAGAAACTAAGCCTGACTTCCTAGGAAAGGTTAACCAACATCCCACCCATCCGCATAAAATGTTACTATCTTCCTTTCTGAAGTTTTCTTAAAAGAGGAACCTTGAACATACCCATCAATCTCCATATGCGAGTGGCACTTAAGAATCAAATATTTCCCCAAATAGCATCTGATCAGTGCAGTCAAGATTGGAAAAGTAAGGAAGGCTGGGCTGTTTTCATTTTGGATTTTTTTTGTCCGTGTCTCTCTATAATCTCCCAAAATGGTCAGCTGCAAGGAAGATTTGCTGCATGGTAGCACATATGCTCAGTGCACACCCAGGAAAATAAAGCCATGCAAGCCTGACATACTTCCCAAATATTTATTCTAGAATTATTTTGTAAAATGTTCTGCATTGTGCAGGAGAAGTCTACGCATCATAAATTGGAACACTGGAAGCCCACTGTGTTGGAAGCATGGATTTAATCAAATTTAAAAAATCAATACATAGGCAGCCTTATGTTCTGTGATAGGGAGTTGTTTATCTGTGCATAAGACAGTAGTAGGGCAATGTGGTTGCAAATATGTGCCCTTACGGGTCTCTTTATGGGGCAGTCTAATTAATTAATCTAATGTCATGATGGAATATCTTAAGTAGTTAAAGGGGGGAAAAAGAATAGTAGACAGACTAGAAAGAGCAATGTGGCTTTATCTTGTTCCAGCTGGAAGAAAGTAGTCCAACAAAGCTTTGCCACACGTAAGGAATGCATGAGATTAGACCTGAGGCAAAGTACTGAGATGGAAAGATGCCTGTGGAAAAGGAATAGCATTTTTCATCTCAGCTGTATGTTTTCTCCTAAATGGAAAGGAAGCAACTACTTGACTAGTGTCTGCACATCTCTCAAGGATTTAAATAATTAACAGAAAATAATGGAATTAATATTGTCTGTCATTAATTTTAAAGCTGTAAAAACGCAGTATTTGCCAAAATTTGGATATCAGTGTAACATTTAATTAACTCCTCTGATTGATAGAACTGCTTCTCAGGAGAATTGGGAGGAAGCAATTTTACCCTTTTTTATAACCTTTTACACGTGTTCACAACTTGACACAGACTTCGGGAAAATTAGTTGTACAAAGGTTGGAGAGAAGATTTTCTTGTGCAAGTTCAAGTCTCTTTGGACCTCACTGGATTTTATCTTGGAAAACAAGAATGTGATGCAACTGTCACGAATGGGGTTTATGTAAGAGAATTAAAGAACCATCTTGAAAGAGAAAAATGAAATGACAATGAAAATTTCCAGAGATCTTCTCAAGCATGGCTTCCATACATGAGACTCAACAAGGCAATTATACTGAACCCTGAGAAAAACCATGATGAATCTAAGAAACCTTTGAACAATACCTGAGAGGCTGGACTGATATTTAATGTCGTGATGTTTATACAGAAACTGAATAAAAGTGGTACTAACATACAAATTGATTTGATTTAAAAAACGAAACACCCCAAAAATTCAAAGTACGTGCATCCTGAAAGGGATTTGTCATTGTCTGCTGAATTAGATCAGATGATCACATGATTTCTAAAATTTACAGAATCTCACTGAAAATTTGAAATCTGCCATTTTAAACAAACAGAAGCTGAGAAAATATCAACAACTTGCCTTTTCTATTATATCTTTAAAACATGTGAACAAATTCATTCAGGAAGGAAAAAAAAAGCAGGAAGAAGGCAGGACTCCCAAAGGTTAAGGGGAAAAAAGAACTATTTTGCTATCCATTTGGAGCCTAGCAGTGTTGATTGCTGAGAAACAATGACCCAAAACAACAAAAACTTCATAGCATTAACTTCTGTGTTTAAACCATATGCAAATATTCTACCATTGCTAGAGTAAGTAAGATGTGTATCATATATCGCCTACTAAAATTCCAGTACTTCATTTTGCAACATTTCTTAAAAGGATGAAATCAAAAGTCAGTGGAAGTTTTGAATTAGCACAAGAGAAAGGAAAGGGAGTTAGTATTATTTATCTTTGCTTGCAAAGAAAAACAAAGATTTGGTTTCTTTTTAAGAATTATTTTTAAAAGGAAAATTGGCTTCTAATATTTGAGATAATTGTTTTTTCCTAAAGCAAATGCCTGTTACTTTTCAGAAATCTCTCTCCTGCTTTTCATAGCTACCTTACCAATGCTGTTGAGAACATTAACTGATGTTATTTAAGTAACAGTTATTGAACTGTAACAACCCTTATACCAAAATATTGCCCAATATCTTTTGTACTGCAGTTAAGTCTCATAATATTTTTAATCTTTATGGTCAAATAACCATTGGTAATATTACTAGTAATCCTCAAAACCAATTTGCAAGAATATAATTAAATACATACCTCATGACCAAGGCCCTGGTTGCCACCTGGAATAAGGTTGGCAGGGGCTTTGGATCAGATTGTGCCCATGTGGCTTCTCTCCTACCATGGATCCCGTCATTCTCCTTGATTTACCAAGGAGTTGAGGAAGATGAAATGAGTAAAGAGGTGCCACTGAAGAGCAGTGAGTGAATCCGACCAAATACAAGTTAGACACACTATGTCACAGCAGTAAGGATAGTGAAACATCAGTATTTTTCTGCTGTTATTGGGTCTGCGGATAGACATCCGCCAGTTTGTTTTGGGTGACCTGAGCAATACTGGGTAGAGCAGGATCAGAGGTCTACCTGCAGGGCCATTTGGAGGAATATGCTGAACATAAGTCAGACAAAATCGCTCAGATCTACTTCCAGTTAGACTCCAGTCTTGGAGCAGGTTCAACGGAGGTGACTGGGGCACAGTCTTGCTCAATCATCTACAAGGAGCTTGTTGGACCTGAGGAAGTGGACACAATCCTCATGACTATGAGCTCAACCATCTGTATATTAGATCCATGTCCATCCTGGTTGGCTAAGCCTCCCGGGATGTGACATGTGGCTGGGTACTGGTGAAATCTTCTTTGAGAGAAGGGGTTGCCCCACCTCCTCTTAAAGAGGTGGTGGTTTGCCTCTCCTCAAGAAGCAATTGCCAGACCCAACTGTGCAGGACCACTTTGGTCCAGTCTCCAACCTTCCCTTTTTAGGGAAGGGTGTTGAGAAGATGGTCACACAGCAGCTTCAGAGTATCCTGGGTGAAGCCGATATCTGGAGCTCTTTCAGTCTGGATTTAGGCCTGGGTATGGTACTCCAAGTCCTGTCAGCCAGGGAGTGTTGTTTGACAGGGCCCAGGAAGACAGCCTTTTCTGTTGTAGAACCTGCCCTGTGGAACATCATCCCCCCAGAGATCAGATTGCCCCTGACCCTGCTGGCCTTTCACAAGGCCCTGAAAATGTGAAAATTGCCAATGGGCATGGGGACCTGGGAGTGTGGTAGAGGCTGTGCACTGACTGCATTGATCGTTATTAAGAGATGTGACTTTGTTTTATTATTTTTAATCTTAATCTATATTGTTTTTACTGTTTTAAATTGTATTGTTTTGCTGTTTTATATTGTTTTTAATTGTTTGTGAGCCACCCAGAGTCATATATGTGAGACTGGCAGCTATATAAATTGGAATAATAAACAAACAAATTTAAAAGTAAATGAAAGCATTTAATCCCTGCCAACAACTATCTATAGTTATAGGTGAGCCATTTCCTTTTTTCTTCTTACAGAAGTAAGAAAAACTGCAGTACCAAATGACTCATCTTCTATGAGTCATTAGGCTGGGAGAATATCACCAACAACCAATGGAGCATCCCCAGGCCCTCTGAAAACAAATAAATGAAGGCAACACAAACATTAATTCTTGACTTAATACCAAGTAAGAATTTGACTGGCAGTGGCTCTCCAGGGTTTTGGAAAGAAGTCTTTTCTCAGCAACTGAATATGGAATTTTTGCATACACGCCAGGGACTTTTACATTAGATTATGTTCTTCTTCTGTGTGGTGTAATTTATTGCTTGCAAGTTAAGTTTCCCATTGGGAAGAGGTTACAGTTAATGGTAGAGAGCAGAGCTTAAACCCTTACAATTACCAATTAAGATGGAAGCAGGTCATAGGATATATCTAAATCTGGGGTTCTAGAAAGCTGTTATCAAGCATAGTAGACAATGCAGGCACCCCTTGGGTTACGTAAGACTGGCTTTATGCAAATGTTTCTGAAAGTCACATCTAAAATTTTCAAAGGTAGGCAGCATCTTTTGCGAGGTGGTTTTCCTACCAAAATGCTTTCTTCTGATACTGTTAATGTATCATAATACAAATTTAGGAGGCAGTTTGTCCAGCTGTGACTTACACAAATTTTCAGTTATATGAGCTTTTACGGGATATGAGCTTTTATTATATAGGTTGGTGAGCACCTGTACTGGACTGAATGAAAAAATAGCCTGTTACAGTATAAGGTAGCTTACTAGGTTTGCAGTAGATCAAACACACTACCTATTTTAAAGAAACAGTCAATGCTAAATGTATATTCAGAACCCACAAGTATATATGTGAAAATACAAATGTCTGCATACAATAATTTACATTAATAAATATAAATATTTACAATGAATAATATGCATAAAAATATACCCTTTGAACACTTAAGGATCAATTATTATTTTGTGCATCAAATACTTTAAAAATATTACAACAACTCCTATTGTTGTAATATTTTTAGCTCCTGTATACAACACACTGGATATTCTGTTAGATAGTAATTTTTAAAAAGCAGTTTTAAACCAGGTAAGTATTTGGGAAGATTTCTGAATTTGTATCACCATTTTTAATGTGGCACCATTAGACCCACAGTAATATTGTTCTTACCTGCCAACAGAGTGGGATCAAGGCAGAAATCCTACAATTATGGATTTTTGGGTCATTATCAGAACAGTTTGGTCATGAATGGAAAAACAAAGACTACTCTATCTGCAAAAGGGAGAGCCAAGGGCTGTTGGAACGGAAATCTATAATTCTCCAACTTGGCTGAGAAGCACAATTTCTCTTTGCAATACATGACAAGAACAACAAATGAGACCTATTCAGGAATACATAGAAAATCAAATCCAAGAAAAAGAAATTGTGTCAATTCAAAGGAGCCTGTGTCTCACACATCTGGTATTGTAAAAGTGTCAAAATAAGGACATGTACTCATCTCTGAGTGTTTGCTAGTTATCCTTTATGTACTACTCAATTTGTTACATCTATATTTACTGTAATATCATTTTACTTGACTGCTGAAAGTTCTTAAAATATCTGCATACTCATTTTTAACCACACAGAATTTGCCTGTTACCAAAAAAAAAAAAAAAAAAGTACTGTATTGCTTAAAGAGCAATTAACACTTCCCTGAAGTTTTGTCTTTATTGAGCCTAAATATAAATATTCTGAAACACATTATTGTAGTTTAGAAAAAGGTACACTAGAATACTGTAATACAGTAATTCCCAACCTGGTGTTCTCTAGATGTGTTGAGGAACTGCTACTTGCAGAACTTCCAGCAACCATGGCCATGTATATGATTCTTTCCCTCTCATTTTATCTTCCTAACAATCATGTAAAGTGACTTAGACTGACACAGTAAATGGCACACACTTACCCAAAGAGACTCACCAAAAAGAAGTGATCTGAATCAGGCCTGAGCAACATATGAGGCCATTCCTATGGAAACTTACTAAACTTTATTTATTTTAATGACACAAGGATGACATCTGTACTCATTTTCTGATAACTCTACAAAGAAAGATTAGGAAAGCAGGTATGCCCCATGTGTCCTTTGATATGAGAACATACTTTGCGCTCTCTGTTCTATCTAGTTTAGTACAGCTACCAAAAGTAGCGGATAGGACTGCAATGGAATCCCTGTGTTAGAAGGAAAAGTCTTGAAAAATAGCTGGGGCTATAATCGGGATGGCACTATTAATGGAACAGACAGGGCCTTCTTTTCCTAGCTCTCTGCACATTTCCCCCTCTTTTTTAACAACAGAAATGCAGCGTGAAAGTTATTTTAACAAAAGAACTGCATTGTTCTCTTGCTGAATTTCAAAAATATAGTCAGAACCAGCTGTGGTGGTAGGAAGCAATTTAGGGTCAAAACTGGCAGCTACAATTAAAAGGGCTGCAGTTTATTGCATGAAGAAGATGGCACTTCTTTTTGGGGTTATTCTCAACCTACAGTCCAGATACAATACAGCATTCACCTTACACTTTCCCTCTGGTTATCCATAATATCAAATTTTAAATAATAAAATTCTGGCTTTTGTTCAGGCTGAAGGAATATAAAGATATTCTCAGCAGAAAACAAAAGAATCTGCTGCGGGTTCTTTTTTCCCATTTTAGTTGTCTGAAAGAGAATGATGAAATCAAGATAGATAGTTTCTATGGCAGATTTTCCCCAATGTGAACAACTGTTACACATTATTTCAATAATACAAACCACATTTTATGCCTGTTGATAAATAATTAAATGCAAATGCATGTTAACAATTGTGCAAATCAACCAAGACAAATACTCCAATACTCAGGATTGGTTTCTATTCTCCCACACATGTGCATAAAACCAGAAACATACGTTCCCCACTGCTCCATTTCATATAAAAGAGACACTGAAGATTAGATAGTTGAAACAATGAAAAACCAACTCATCTACCCTTTCCAGTTTAATTCAAAAATTCTACGATTCCTAAAAAAAAAGTTGCTGTCATTGAATTATTTTGAAATAGCCATTATAACGATCAAAAGCCCAGCCCAGTACACGTACATATCCCAACAACAAATTAAGAAATGTTGCAAAACATTTCCTTCTGGGGACATGGAGGAACAAGGAAAGAGGACTTCATTCTGACAGTTTGTGGTTTCTGCTGTGGCAACTGGAAAAGAAAAATCAGGCAGGAAAATGCAGGATATAATATGTTTACATTTGTCAAGACAAGTTTCCTGGAGATTGTGAGGTTTACTGGTGCTGAGCTGTCAGTTGTACTATTAAACTGCTGTCTCATTCAATTGCGAGGTCACTGGCTGACCTACATTTCTGAGAGCAGATTCATTGGAAGTTCTGTAAACACTCACTTTTAAAGGGCCACTTCGACACAAACACATTCATCTGATCCATGTGAAGTTCTTACTGATCTTCCCAATCTTAGCCTTCATATTCTCCAACTTTTAAATGATTTATGAAAATTATGTACATTCATACACGTTCCCACCTCTGCCATTTCACAGAAGTCTACCAGTACTGCTATTATTGCTACTGTACCAAAGGGGGGGGGGGGGATCCTTTCCTGGGATCTTCCCAACTTTAAATAAAATCCTGAGACTCTCCCTTTCTCTCCTCCCACTATCCAAAAGCATTTTACCAACATTTTATATTGTGGAGATGGATATTTAACAAATACAAATACGCTGATGAAACACCTTTCCCCTGACAACATACTAAACCCCATAGTCAGCTTCCAAACATAATGTTAGGTGATAATATGAAACTCCCCTATTTCTTTCCTCTACCCAACACACACTAAGAAGCTTTCACATTTTCCGAAGATGGAGCAGCAAAAAGAGCTGCACAAAGAAAGAAGTATTTCATTATTCTGAATGACTTTTTTTTTTCTCGTAACGGTCTACAGAAGAAAATATTTTCCTGATAAGAAACTGAAATATTCATTAAGGTACACCACAGAGCTTCCCAGGTAAGTCAGACTGCCCGTACCGGAAGCATCTACTTTGACACAGAGGCTAGTTTGTTCTGCATGTCAAAAGCCAGAAAACTTTTCATTGACGTCTTAGCTCTTCGTGGGTAGGAAAAGACTAACGTGAAGTTAGTAGCAAAGGATTTCCCCATAACCTCAATTGTACATATCTCCCTTGATTTTCAAAATTCTGCAGAACTTCCGTGGAGCCTTTTTTGCCTTTGTTTATACCACAGCTACAAACTTCACCTTTTAACTGGGCACTCTCTTTCCCCCAATTTTCTGCAGAGCAGACAAATCATCTTAAGAAAGTTTCTCACCACAATATTATCATGGATGTGGTAAGAATTCATGCATCTTGAGGTTGTTGGGTGTTATTTTAAGCTCATGTTAATATTTATACATAATGCGTAATTATCCAATCACCGGTACTTTTTCAGGCTGGTTTACCGGGGAAAATGAACTATGAAAACCAGAGAATTATTGTTTGTCATTTTACAATAATGGCTCAAATTAATTTTACATTAATTGCTTGAATGCAGCTAGTGGCTGTAGTTTTCTAAAACAATGTAAGCAACAGCTGTGGGGAAGCCAAAGAAGCACTGGAGGTTCAGAAGTCAGGGAGAAATAGGTTAACCACTAGCCCCTGGTATTATTCTGATGAAAACTCCATTTCATCTAGTATTTACATCAGGTGGGAACTTCGCTAAAAGAATTATTATCTCATTTATTTAAAGGAATAATAGAACCCCAGAGGTAGAAGTGCTCTTGGAAATTATCTAATCCAACCCACCCAGCTCAGAGTAAGATCCACTGCAGCATATCTGAGAGGTGTCCATCCAGTCTCTGTTTGAAGATCCTGCATGAAAAAGAATTAACCACTTTGTATGGCAGCTTGTACCATTGGATGACAACTTGTGCAATGAGGAAGTTCTTCCTGACATTTAGCCAGAACCTTCCTACTTGTAGTTTTAACCCACTGGTTCTGTTCCTGCCCTCTGGGGCAACAGAAAATAAGCACATTTCTTCTATGTGACTAATCTTCATCTGAAGACTGCTCTCATCCTTCATCCCTTGTCATTTTTGAAGGCTAAATATATCCAGATCCTTTCCCCATTCCTCACATGGCTTAGCTTCCCAACTCCTCACCACCTTGGTATTCTACTCTGAACTTTCTCCAATTTGTCACTGTTTTTTGAACTGTTGTGCCAGAAATGGACACTATTCCAAATGGAGTCCAACCAGGGCATAACAGAATGGATCTGGACTCTTATGCTCTCATTAATGCACGTGAACATAACATTTGCATCACAGTGCTGGCAATGCTTAACTGGTGGTCCACAAGTACACTCAGACCTTTTCCATATCTACTACTGTCAAGCCAAGACTTCCTCATCTTAACTTTGCACCTTTCATTTTCCCTACCCAGATCCAGAACTTTGCACTTCTCTCTGTTAAATTTCATCCTATTCATTTCAACATTCTGCTGAAACTGTCTAAATCTTTTTGAATTTTTTCTCTCTCTTCTAAGTATTAGTTACTCCTCCCAGCTTTGTATCACCTGCAGACTTGATAAGCATCCTCTCAACTTCTTCATCCAAGTCACTGAAAGGAATAATGAACACCAAAAAGATACTTAGATACTTCCATCTAAGCTGAAGTGCAGCCACTAATAAGGACACTTTGGTAGCAGTCACACAGACAACTATGAGTTTATCTAACAGTAAATCATCTAGTGCTTAAGTTGTTGCTGTTGTTCAGTCGTTAAGTCGTGTCTGACTCTTCATGACATGAACCATATCGTGCCAGGCCTTCCTGTCCTTCACTGCCTCCCTGAGTTGGCTCAGTTTCATGCTCATTGCTTCAATGATGCTACCTAACCATCTCATCCTCTGCCGTCCTCTTCTCCTTTTGCCTTCAATCTTTCCCAGCATCAGGGTCTTTTCCAAAGAGTCCTCTCTTCGCATTAGGTGACCAAAGTATCAAAGTATTTTATGTTACCATTTTATTAATGAAAATTTCATGAGAGATTTTGTTGAAGGCTTTGCTGCAGTCCAGGTACACTATATGTCTATGGCATTTCCCTGAACTACTAAGTTAGTAACTTTACCAAAGAAGGAGATAAGATTAGTCTGGCATGATTTGCTTATGACAAACGCATGCTGGTTCCTGTTAATTGTAGCATGCCTATCCAAATGTACATACACATGCTGTTTAGTCATCTGTTTGATGACTTTGCCCCATACAGACATCAAGCTGACAGTTCTCCAGGAGTCCTCAAAGATTTCTGGGGATGGGTCCATGGTCATCTCCACTGGTTCTTTCAATATTCTAGGATGTAATCTGTTTGGCCCAGGAGACTGGAATTCACTTAAGCTAAGGAATTAACTTGCCCCCTTCTTCTATCCTAACCTGCAGTTTCCCCATTCCCTTAGTAGCATAATGATGACCAGCTAGGGGCCCATTATTTATTGATTTAATTTAAAGTGCCACTTGACTTCAGCCTGACCCTGGCTCATAGTATAAACAAGACAAAGTTAAAATATAAGATAAAAATATAAAAAATAGAGAACAAGATGGTGGACCTGGCCAACAACACAAACATATACAAACATATAGCCCAAATCCTGGAGTATGCTATCAGGGTGGGAATGACACAGATATCAGAAGGAACCTCATTCCAGAGGGCATTACACATCTGAGAGAAGACATATGCAAAATAGAAGTAAAGATGTTCTGCAATGGACCAACATTCTCTTTGTTTCTTTTTGTTTCTAATATACCTAACAAACTCTTCTGGTTCTTTTCCATCTATCTCACAAGCCTCAGCTCATTCTGAGCTTGAGAAAGTGATCTTGAATGTAATGCAAGCCCCTAAAGGAAAAATAGATAAATACAAATCCTGAACAGTGCTCAGGTTCTCCACATTGGCAAGCTAGGCTTGCCAATTCCAGCTGAAATCAACCCTGGAAATAAATATGTGCAGGCCATGCATTTTTATGTACATATATGGTGCCTCTGCTTACATACTTATCCAATTTTTAAAATTAATTTTTCTCCATCTGCATATATATGAAATCAAGAAACGAAGAGAGAGAGAGAGAGAGAGAGAGAGAGAGAGAGAGAGAGAGAGAGAGAGAGAGAGAGAGAGAGAGAGAGAGAGAGAGAGAGAGAGAGAGAGAGAGAGAGAGAGAGAGAGAGAGAGAGAGAGAGAGAGAGAGAGAGAGAGAGAGAGAGAGAGAGAGAGAGAGAGAGAGAGAGAGAGAGAGAGAGAGAGAGAGAGAGAGAAGCCATGTTTAGACATTATAAAATATCAACATTCAGCAGGCAAGCTGGAGTGAGGACTAATCCTCAAAGGCTTTTTGTCTGCAGTCATTTGCACTTCATTCTTCAAGAGAATCTTCTATTATCCTCCACAAATGTAAATGGGCTAAATGGACTCACTCCACACATTTATAGGTAATGTACTGGGGAGAACTCCTTTTCCTCCAGTAAATAAGGCAAGTGGTAAGGGTACAGCTTCATAAATAGGGCACATTTCTTTATTTATAAATCAAATTTATAGGTTGCCCTCACAAACAACTCAGTGGCACACAAGTTAAAAACAACATGCAACTCACACACACACAAAGGGGGGGGCAGTGATAGCCTGTTGGCTAAAACACCCACATCGTGGTAAAATTCCTGCAAAGGTGCCTACAGATAGTCCTTGGGTTATGATGGCAACCGGGACTGGATTGTCCATCACTAAGTGATGCGGTCATAAAGCGTGACATCATATGACTGCATCGCTTAGCAACAGCAATCTCAGCCGTCTCAGTTGCCATCATAACCCGAGGGGTTATCAAGCGAGGACCTCACTTGACCACAATGTGGAAGAGGCAGGAATCCAGGGAAGCAGACCGGTGGATGAGAGCTATGGGTGGGTGGGCACTATGGAGTGCAGGTGAGGTGTCTCTTGTGGGCAATACAGAGTGTGGGTGGGCAGGTGGGTGAAAAAGTAGCAGGAGTGGGAGCGACTTGCAACCTCCTGCTGGCTTCCTCATTGACTTGTGGGAAGCCGGTAGGGAAGACCGCAGAGGGTGGCTGTTGAGAGAGTCTAGCCCATACACTGTGCAGATGTTCCTGTACACAATGCCAGCTACTTGGTTATGCCATTCAGTGCGTGCTTTTCCTGCCTGCATCTTACACCCTGCCACCATTTGTTGGACTGTCTCTGAGGCTTCTCTGCGCGCACACACACACACACACACACACACACATATTGGATGTTATTGGTATATTTTGATATGATATACTGAGATACAGTGATTTAAGTGTTTAAGGATAAAGATGACCCCACGCAACAAAAAACCATGGTTTGTTTCTTCATACCTGCAGCCTTTGAGAAAAATCAAAGTGCAAGCTAAAATCAGCACTAGATCTGACAGAGCCTACTTTGCATGTCTGCAACTCATTCCCATGGGTAACTAAAATCAGGTTCATGACTTAGAACAGTGAAAGAAAAGCACTGAGTAGAAAGGCTTATAATTTGCCTGATGAAGTTCTGAGGAGAAGTTGAAATCTTATAACCTATTTTGTAACCTTGAATTGGTCTAATAAACTGCCATAATATAATTCAGCAAATACCTATTGACATGCTTATCGATTCATCTTTCTTAATGTACCCACTGATGTTTAATGAAGTATTATCCTAAACATTAAATAAGTTATATATATAGGGGCAAAAAGTTGGTTCCTGAGAAATACTAAGTCCTGTATTCACTTAGGATCAAGGACAGAGGCTACCTCTTATACCAACTGATGCCTGAATGCAAATATTCAATAAAAAATTAAAATCCTCCAATGTTTTCTGCTATTTTCCACTGCCAGGGAAAAACAGTGAAAGTGGAATACATAATTTTAGCTTGAAGTTTATTCGAAAATATGGAAAGAATCCCAACTCCTCTTCAAAATTGCTAATTACAGAAATCAAATGTGTGTCCTATAATATTGACACAAAAAACATTCTGCAAATAAATATTTGCTTAATTTACATATAATTTATTTGATATACACTTGATTCATTTTTATGCAAATCAAAATGATCCGCTGCTTAGACGATGAAATAATGAAATTCTATACTCACTCGTTTGGGAGTGACTCCTACTGAACTCAGTGTGTATGGTGTTGTCCAAAAACAATGACAATCTGAAACTTTTAAAAATGTTCATCAATTTTTAAAAATTGCATTATATATCCTATCTTTCCTCCAGGAATTCAGATCAATGAACATAAAATTCCCCTTCCAATCTGTGTACAGTAATTAATGGAACTATATTGTTATATCATTCTATTATTTTTCTTCATAAATTAATAACCTAGGTATTTAAATAAGTAAAATGGAAATGTATAAATAGGCAGATATGCTATAGCATGAATGCAAACCACTCAGAGTTTGGAAAATATAACATAGACATACAAAATAGTATTGGGAGTTCAGCCAAAGAGAGATGCAATAAAGAGAGTGATACTTAAAAATTGACTATCATACTTCAGACATTGCTAAAATGACGTGGAGATGAGGCTGAATGCAATAGTCCTCAAACTGAAGTAAACAAGGGAAAAAATACTGTAGTACTTCTGGGAACTTTTTTTAAAATAAAGACAAGGATTTACTAAAGATCATATTCTCATCTGTATTTCATGCATGCCAGACCATTTTTAGTCAATTATATTCTCACATAAGACTCATAATACATAATGATTTAAAACTCATGTACTATATATTGACCTTGCCATTAGCATTCAATAGCTTGTAACACATACCTTAACTACTAAACAAAAAACTGAGTTTAGATCTCCAGGAGTAGATGAACTTCATCCTATGGTATAGAAGGAACTAACAGATGGTCTGGCCAGTATCTTATGTATTTATCTTTGAGAAAACTAGAAGCATCAGAAGACTGGAGGACAGTAAATGTTGCTATCTTCAAAATGGGGAAAAAGATAGATCCTGGAAATTACAAATGAGTAATGGCTTCCAGGAGAGGAATGGCAAGCTAATACATCTCTGAATGAGCAGAGATGACGTTGTGGTCATGATCGAAGGACTGGTGAGTAGACCAGTCCTATAGAACCTCTCTGGAAAAGGAGAGGATGGGAGATTGCCCACTTGTGTTCCAGTCAGCTGCTCCTTGCAAGGAGACTGCAGGACAGCGGTTTCCTGCAGGGTTGGGCACCAGGAGATGAAGGGAAGCCATCAAGCTCTCAACCGCAGTGGAGCCTTTTTAAGGACACTGGGTTGGTTAACCTTACTTTCTAATTACTTTTAGAAATTAACTATTTAATTATCTTAAGGATATTAGAGATCTTCAAAATAACAAGTTTGCAAAGCTGCCTGTTAAGTTTACCTTCATTCTAAGATAAAAGAAAAATTAACTATAAGCTTAAGAATTTAAAGAATTTGAAATAATCAGCAAAAAGCTAAATAAGACTTTAACTCAAGAAAGTTATAAACAAATTAAGAAACAAGACAAATTTGGGATATTAGGACTTTTGCTATAAGATTTTGAAAATAATTATATAAATAAATAGCACCTTCGTGCGAACTAAATTATTTAGTCTATCTTAAGTCACAAATGAAATTCAAGACTTTATGATTTCAGAAATTGGACACTAGAAGGGACTAAAGCTTCCAGGCAGAAAAGGAAGAAGAGGAAAAAAGAGACAAAGAAAGACTTGCGTTTTGTTTTTGGTCAGTACTGGGACAAAATGACAGAAAATGGAATGACATGTGAAATACTTCAGAAGATCTTTGAAGAATGGGGTCAGAAAATAGCAGCTACAATGTCAGCAATGATGTCTGCTTCTATGGATAGATTATTTACAAAAGATGTTAAAGAAGAAATGTGAAAGAGAATGCCCTGGAAAATCTACAGGATAAAGAGCTAAAACAAACCTCACCTGATGCAGAAATATTAGAATATAAAGAAATTGTTGAAACATTGGAAAACGAAAAAAAAAAAAATGAATTATAAAACAGAGATGATAGTTAAAGTGGAAATACAAATGATAAGCTAAGAGAATGACCTGGATAATGGCTCCTTACTGGATTTACAAAAGAGGTTTGCTAAAGCCTCAAAGATTCCTTTGAGATGGGAAAAAGAAAATTTGGAGACAGATCAAATCCTATGACAACATCTGAATGAATTAAAGACCAAGACTGTTAGAAGTAAAAGGAAGGAGTACAAAGTTGGTTTGTTTGACCAAGTTTAAAACAAGACATGTTTCTATAAAAGTCTGGGAACTCTTTATGGACATTCTGCTGACACCAAGACTGAAATGTTAATGATTTACACATGAATGAGGGATGGGTTACAGGAAGAAGAGATACTTGCATGTAACCTTATAGGGGATGAAGAATTACTAAGTTTGTTTCTACTTGTGATGAAGATCAGAAGTCACTTCTTTAAATATTTTTCTCCTTTTTTTATTTCTTCCTCTTCCTTCTTTTTTTCTTTGCACTTTTTAGTCACTCTTTATTCTTACTTTCTTTTCTGAGTTTAGTTTGCATTGTCTTTTACTACTGTTATTACAATTTTCAATAAAAATTATTTTAAAAAATTACAAATGAATAATCAGTCTGACACTGATACCTGAACTAGAGAAGATCACAAAAGGATTGATTTGTAAGCACCTTAAAAATAATATTGTAATTATTAACAATTAATATGGGTTTGTAAAGATCTTGCTAGACTAATTTCTAATTTTATCTAATTTTTTTGATCAGATAACTTCTTTACTAGATCGTGGAAATGGTGCAGATACAATATAGCTTGAGTTGAGCAAAGCATTAAACAAAGTACTGCATGATGTACTGATTACCAAGCAGGATGTGGGCTGGATAGCATGATAATTAAGTGGATAAGTCACTGACTTGAAAATCATATTCAAAGGGTGCTAATGAATGGTTCCTCATTAAACTGAAGATCAGAATCAAGATCAGAATCCACATCATAAGAATAATTCTAGATTCTCTACTTTTCAATATTTGTATTAATGACTTGGATGAAAAGGTTAAAGGAATGTTGTAAATTTGCAGATGACATGAAGTTTGATAGCTAATACCCTGGAAGACAGAAATATAGTTTAAAATGATATTGATAAGTTAAAGAAATGGTCTGAAAATAATGAATGAAATTTAGCGGTGTCAAGGGCAAAGTTCTTCACTAAGGAAATAAAAATCAAATGCACTGACACAGAATTGGAGATATCTTTCCTGGTAAGAGCACTTACACAAAAGTACTTGGAACTGTAGTAGACTGCAAACTGAAATGAACCACCAGGATGAATTGGCTGCAAAAAAATCAAATGCAGTTTTAAGCTGCAACTACAGTGGTATAATTTCCTAAATCATCAGTAATTGTTCATTCTGCTTTATTTTGCTCTGGTCAGACTCCATTTTAAATACATTTCCATTTCTGGGCACAAAACTTTAAGAGGGTTTCAGAGACACTGGAACAGGTTCAGAAAAGGGCAACAAGATTAATCAGGGAATTAGAAACCAAGTCCTAAGAAATGAGACTGAAGGGGTTGGGTACGTTTAACCTTGGGGAAAGGCCAGCACTCAAATACCCAAAAGGATGCCTCTTTCATTCCAGAATGGAAAACAGAGCAACAAGTTAAATGGTAAAAAATATTTCTTATTAATAATAAACAATTCAACAGTAGCACTGATTACTCAAGGAAATGGTGGGTTCCCCATAGATGTCTTTAAGCATAGGCTAGATGGTCATTTGTCTGGATTGCTTTAATTTGATTATTGCAGAGTATGGGTTTGGACTAATGGCACAAATGGGCCATGTACGATTATAGAATTTTTAATTATTTATTATTACTATGATTATATCCTGCTCAAATCCAAAAAGTCTATTAGTAGTATATTAATGCCATCTGATTCACAAATGAGGACTCCTCACATATGAATGAAATACCCCAGAGCATTTGAGATAAGAGACAATCTGTAACTTAACTTAAATGTACATCAACTAAAACCTAAACAATTCTTGTATCACTGAAGCACACTTCCACTATCTCATGCCCAGAATAGTTCACTAACAGCAAGTTGATGTAAACATGGGGATCAGGTTGCAAAGGCATCCCTGAGGTTATCATTTATTTTAGTACATTTCTTTCTCTCTCTCTGCACAGTTTGTAAGTTCTACATATAGTGGGAACTTCATCTAAGCAATAAAATTAATGAAACCAAATTTGTGGGTCTCTGCCTTTCCACCAGCACTTTATTAGGTTCCTTAGGTGACAGATCCATATTCAGTTTACATATATTCCTTCAATTCAATAGATTAATTTTTGTTTGCCATTTTTTTATACAACCTCCATTATTCTAATGTGGTCCAACCCATTTTTTTTAAAATAGAAAAGTATTGGTGATAGGATTGTTTCAATGTGATTGTTAACATATGCACAAACTGCGTGACTAGCCAGAATGAAACTATCAGTAATTTGCATTGGATTTAGTTACTTAGAAGATTTATCATTTCTGCTTTTAACAGAAGGATGCTTTTATAGTGAATTACTTAAATGAAACCATATAAAAGACGAACAAATTGCTGAGCACACAATTTGTATCTCAAATAATTAAGCAATTAATGACATTTCATCTAGAGCACTTTCCTTCTGCAAAAGCTGAATCTCTTAGAAACTGCCTGGTCAGCTTGAAATTAATGCACAATAAATCTTTTTCCTTCATACAGATTCAATTTTCCATGATAAAGAGACAAAAGGTAATCCTGTAGTCTCTCTTTACCACCACATAATTTTATCCCATGCAACACAGTAATTTATTCCTAGGTGGATAAAGAATGAAATCTTGAATATAATTAAACTATTTAAACCCTGTTCAGTTCAGTAAGGTTTAAGATAACCCAAAGATGTACAGGGTTGCAGCCTGTCTCTTGTTGTCTTCCTTCATTATTTCCTTAACTGTCCCCCCATCCCCCTGCACACAGCATCTATTAGCTAAAGGAAGAGCAGTATACAGTCTGAAACCTATATAGTTTGGCAAGTGAAATAACAAATATTGTTGCTACAAGTAGATCCCTCCCAGCTCTGCTATTTGAAGGTACAAAATTTCAGCTCTGAGAAGCATGCTTACCACATTTACAACACATGTGATAAATACATCCTTCTTGCTCAGGTTTTTACATTGTCAGTGAACCATCTGTTGTGTTAATTACAATGCTTCTCAAAGCAGGTCACTGATGTGATGCCTTTATATCAATCATGAAGCTCCTTCCTCCATTCCATAGCAGATTTGAAACTGCTAAGAAAAAGGGAAGTTATATTTGTTTTTATTTCTGTACACCACATTATATTATCTAGTTTATTCTGTGATTCGCCACTCATTTGTTACTGATAAACATCTATTAGGCCATTTAATTTACTTTTTTGAATATATAAATATAGGGTTTTTTATTTTAACTGTTGTTTTTCTTTTTCTTTCTCTTTTTTTTTCTGCCTTCCCATTTTGACTCAGTGTGAATCATTCAATATTAACAAATATTAATCTAGAACAAAGCACCTACTGAATCACACACTGGGGAAGATGAAGAGAATCTACCCTATGATCCATTTGGAAACTACTTGATTCTATGTATAATAGGATAGGTTTAAATAACTGCTATAATGTCTATATCAATACAGCCCAGGGATTATGGAACTGTGAATGACTGTGATACATAAGATTATTGCAAGTAGTTGGGGCTAGATGAATACCAACAGAATAGTATCTGGTGGGAATGTTAAAACCTTTTGAGATTTGGAAATCTTTAAAGATTTCAGTCATGTAGGATTTTTGAAAAATTGAATTAAATACAATTTGGAGGTCCCATGGATACCACCAGGGAGACATCTATGCCTTGGTCCCTACAGATGCACCATAGCCAACCCCTGGCTTGCATGGTGATCTCAAACTTGAAAACACAACAGAAAAGACACTGGAGTGAGGAACAGATTGGAAACCACATATGTATATTAAAAATAGGAAATGTGGCACATCTGCCCTATCAGCTGTCTTCTGATGCCTGGAATAGATAAACTAGAAATGCAGACAGTAAAGAAGAACAGCAGTGTAGTATATTCTGCAGTGGTGTTCTTTTACAAGGTAGGCAGTCTGGGCTCCCCTGAGGTGTTTGCTAGGACTTCAACTCCCACGATCTCTAGCTTGCATGGTTAATGGCCAGCGTCAGTATGAGTTTAATGTTAACTGCTTTTCATCATCTGTCATACAGATAATAAGATTGGTACACATTTCTTAGCATACTTGTGCTGTGGTTTGTGGAATCATGAGAGTCCCTCTTCAAAATTTGCAAATAAGAAACAAAACAAGGAAAAAGGTACAGTCAATCTGCTCTTTGAAAAGGTGCTGTAAAAGTTTAGAAAGCTATTTGTCTTTTCTTATCATCCCCAGTGCTAGAAAAGATAACAAATGGGAACACTACTTAACCAACTTCTATGTCTTGGTCTTACAGAATATATAACTAGCGCTTTTCTGTGCTGTTTTTTGATGTTTAAGTATTAAAATGGGGTTAAAATGCTGTAAACAAAATACATGCACAGGCCTCATTTCCCTCTTTTACTCCTTTGTCCTAAGTATTAATGATCCTTGGCTCGTATTTGCCCTTCTCCATACACTTCAGTTTTCTTTCCAGGGCTTAGTGCTTTGAAATTTTCGTTGGCAATTTTTTTTTGTTCTTTCATTTTTAATAAGATCATTAAATTCTCACCCCATTGGTGATTCATTAAAAGTACTAGTTTGGGTTTCACTATTTTCCCAAGACATTCCCTTCCACAGCATAATTTCCTTTCCTTCTGACAGTTTTGTCTTATTTTCCCTTTCACACAGTTTGTCTACTCAGCTACATTATTGTGGGGTTTCATTAAACATATCTGATCAGGAAGAATTAACACTTTTTAAAATTATAGTCACCATGTTTCTGAATGTTATTAACAGCTCCAAGCCTATACATACAGTTTACTTTTAGGGATCTACAAGTGAAATCAGGAGAACTTATTTCTAAATTTAAAAAGTTACACAAGATTGGATTCTTAAAAATACTTGGGAGTCAGAGCATAATGGTCTATTTGCGCCAGCCCTTCCATGCAACTACAAGGATTTGTAAAACAACTCTAAGAGGCAGGACAGTCCTGCTACCCTCATATTTCAGATGGAAGGTTGTGCCTGACATCATCCACGGCTACTTAGTAAGCTAATGGGCAATTTGGGATTTAAGCTAAATAATTTGCGGTTTATGCTTCATGCTCCCAGCCTCTCTATTAAATTTCAGTGTAGAGCCCATTCCAAGCATTGCAAGCATCTAGAAGATATCCTAAAACGAGTATCAATAAATGGTAACTACCTTGAGAGAAATGTATTCCAGTACATAATGTACAGACAAGCAAAGCATGCACCTGAGAATAACTTGTTCAGATATTCTAGCTATTCTTTACTGATAAAATAATCCCACAGAAACTCTAGCTCCTCTGTTTGCCTTCTAAGAAGTTTATATTTGGTATAGAGATACTAGAGATTAGGAAAGAACCAGTCACAGAAGAGCATTTTGATAAGAAGTTATTCAAACATCTGTTCCCTTCTCCCCCCAAATGTAAGCTCTGGAAAGGAATTTACAGTTCAAAAGTGTTAAAGTCTAAACAATTAAAAATATCTATGTCAAGTGACATATTACTGCAAAATTCCTTATACGCCATTATGCATCCATGTAAAAGAATCATAAAAATCCAAAAAACACTGATACGATTTAAATTCTGGAAATCCTCAGGAGCCCACAGATTTGCAGTGTAACTTTTTTGATTTTTAAATTTTTTTTTAATGTTTTATAAGACTTAAAAAATGCAAATTTCAGAATTAACACAATGCAAATGCCCAACCATTCAAAGTTCTGAAGCATAATTAACATATAAGAATGGGAATTAAAAACTTGCTAAAACCAACAACTGAAAGTTCTGCTAACTATTTTAAAACTACTTTAAAAGTAGTCTGTTTTGATTCTAGGAACAAAAGAGAGCTTGGTGAACATTCTGGGGAGCTAATTCCATAAAGCTAAGTCTCAGTGGAAAGGAAAAAAAAGGCAAAAATGAGAAGCAGGAGAAGGAAAAAAAAAAATTTCCTAGTATCATAAAGGAAGAAATCTGGACACATTGGGATAGGGGAGAATGAAAGGAACGGATAAAAACTTTATATCTGACCAGGGCCCAACTACGGTTACTTCTACAACATGATTTTTGCTACCCAAATTCTCAGAAGCAGTTTGGTTGTAATCGGTGACCATTCTTCAGTTTTCCCAACTTGAAATGCTGAAAAGAGTGAAAAATCACTGCTCAATTCCAAGCTGCAACAAAATCACACTTCAGACCAAAAGGCCAGGGAAAAAAGTACCATATTTTTCCATCAATAAGACACCCCCATGTACAAGACGACCCCCACTTTTCCAACCCAAAATTAAGAAATTAATATTTTAAAGATAGTGCAGAACACATTTTTATTTAGTAATTAGTTAACATTGACCTGATACACTCGGTGGGAGGAGGTCCAAACCGTCTCTCTGCAGCTCTATTTACATGCTCTTTTGCATAACTGTTTACATTCAAGCACGAGTGAAACTGCCGGTAGCTTGTCTCTGCAAACAGCCTTCCTCTAATTGGTTTGTTCAGCATCAGCTGACGTCAGTTACATAAGGCTCGTGATTGGAGGAAGTCTGTTTGGGAGACAAGCTATTTCACTCGTGACTGGAGGCTAGCAATAGGAGGAAGCCTGTCTGCAGAAACAAAGTATGGGCAGTTTTGCAACCGCGTGGTTCTCTCCTCAGCTGACTTCCTTGAATAAGACGCCCTTCAATTTTTAGGGTAAGGATTTTAGAAAAAAGTATTGTTTTATAGTCGGAAAAATACGGTAACCTGGAGGAAGGATAAAGGGCAAATGGACCAAGTGCCTGTCAGTTTCAACCTTGCTCATGACTATCTGAGAAACTGCAAAGGCTTCATGTTTGCACCTGCATGCCTCTTACAAGCAGCTGGAAAAGCAGGGTGAAACCAAAGTTCTCCCCAATGGAGAACATGAGCCACAGGGTCTCTAAACGAATAAACATATAAAGCAAGCAAGCCCCCTCCCCTCCAAATCACTGCCTGCACCAGTACTCTCTCAGCCTGCTCATCTCAGGCTATAAAGCAACAGAATTATATTTCTTTTATTTAGGCTTGCTTAATTTTGTTTGATTATGTACCATGGGTCATGTAAGTTGATTAAAAAACAACTGTTTTAATTGTTTCGATTTTATTTTAATTTTGTTTGCCACCCAGAGTCACTTGTTCAGATGGGCAGCTATACAAATTAAATAGACAGATAAAGTAAGTCTTGTATGGGGATTCTGAAGCAAAGCCTTCTTGTGTTTAATCAAAAGAAAACACATTTTGCCTTCAAACAACCAGGAATGAAAATTTAACATAAAGACATATTGCCTTCAAACAACCAGTTAAATGGAATTTAACATAAGGCCAATACATTGCATTTGTGCAGGGTAACTATATCATGGTACATTCAAAATAGGCCTTGGTTTGGAGATGGTATAGAATTGCATCTAGAAAGTTAGGCTATCCCATTTTCAATGCCAAGAGTCAAGGAACACCACTACAAATTTTGCATTCCAACACAGCTCCATTGCACTAAATAGTGCACAAGAGGCAGTCATTCATTAGATGAAACTTCTCCTATAGCTGCATGTTGGGAAAACTGCATTTATTACATTTCTGCTGTCATGCAACTATTAAGAACAAAACATCTGTCAGGAAAAAAATAGCAACTTTACAGGAAATATGAAACTTATTTTGGTTACTTATGGCCCAATTGACAGCCCATTTTGTGTAGTGGTTAAGACACCAGGCTTAAACCACCAGGCTTAAGCAGAATTAGAATTCCAAACCAGGAATTCTAATTCTGCTTAAGCACAAAACCAGCTGGGTGAGTTTGAGTCAGTCACTCTCTTTCAGCCCTAGGAAGGAGGCAAGGGCAAACCACTTCCAAAAATCTTGCCAATAAAATCGGAGGGACTCATCCAGGCAATCACCAGCAGTCAACACTGACTCAAAGGTGCACACATGTGTGTACACACATGCACACACAGGCCCAACTACTATACTTCCATTTCAACTAGAAATATTTCAAAATTCTCTTTCGGAGCCTACCTCCCCTGTATTAATGGGAAAAAAACCCCACTGTTCTACTCATAAGGTATTTTCCAATGACTGAGAAATATGGAAATGTTTCCAAAAAAAATTGTTTTAATGTATGTAGTAGGGCACATGAATTAAAATGCCCAATTGATCCAGTAATGTATTTGCTCCCAATACAACTTCCTCTTTAACATGCCTGTGTCTGTTGAGGCAGCAAACCACATGCATTGGCATTTCACATAGGGATGTAATTTGGTACCCTTTGGGCCTTCTCTACTGCCTGCATTCATACACTCTCTTATGCTTGTTCAAGCTATGTAGGAGATGTTTTTGGGAAGATGCCCCCATTGTCAAGAGACCCGTCTTTCTGGCATGTGGGAAAGGGCTTCTGTCTGAATTCCTCTAAGCTATGGAATGCATTTCTCTCAGCAGTTATGCTTGGTTCCTCCAACCCTCACATTTAGAATACTGTATTTGTAAGGTTGCATCCCCTTTACCAAAACTCAAATTAATTAATTTTAATGTTTTTTTAAAATGTGTTAGATCCTTTCAATACTCATTAGAGTAGGAAGACAGAAGACAAATAGAATAAAATAAATCAAATTGTACCAACAAGATCTCTTGAGTCTATAAGATGACACATCTGCCTTGTCCAGTGAGAAAATCCATTCCACTTACCTACATTCTATTTCACTGCTTTTCTTTAATTTCTGTCTCTGAAGCCCATCCCACAAAGGCTTAAGCTCTTTTCTCCAGAGTCCTGATCTTGTATAGCCATGATATTACAGAACTGTGTTTCTCAGCCTTGGCATCGTGAAGATGTGTAGACTTCAACTCTTCTATAGGAGATCTCAGAACATACTATTAAAACTATAAGTCAGTTCCTTTCCACATTTTGTAGAATGTAGGAATTCTCCAGCAACATACAATGGAGAAACAACAGCCAGCAACCAACTCAGAGTAACTCATCAGACCAGTTTCCCATTATTTTTTTTCTCTCATTATAGAAGGTGAAAGGATAAATTTCTGAAAATTAAATTATCATAAAATATAAGGAACACAATGAGTCAAAAATCTCACTTCTAGAAATAGATTTATCACTAAGTCATTGTGGTTTCTATGGTAGATGTGACCTATTTATGTCCTTATTTATTCATCTGGGTAACAAACTATTTAATACTTAGCAGCAACTGGAGGTAATGTGGGATTTAATTTAATTAGTATTTATGAAGCATTTAATGGTATAGACAATTATGCAAGAAAACAAATAGTTTGTTTTATTTGCTTATATTGACAAGAATGTTGAAGCTGGAAGTGTTTTTCCTACAAGAAAAAAGAAAAGAAAAGAAAAAAGAAAAGGCCTTAGAAACAGATACTTAGATGTAGTAGTTTTGCTGATTTCCCCACCTGACACCCTCTAGATAGGACAGGACTCTATCTTCTGGAATCTCCAGTTCATATGGCCACACAAGGTGGCGATTCTGGAAAATGTAATCTCAACTGTTCTGAAACCAGGAAGTTGAGGAAGGCTGCCCTGTTAGTAAAGGATTATCTTAATTAAATTTTGCATTAAAGACTATTTCTGGAATTTTCAGAGCCTAAAGGTTGTATAACGGACAGTGAAATTTCAATTAATGGCTCCCCATTTAGTTGACCTCATGTTTGTCTGATCACCCCCCCCCCCCAGTAATAGAGCCCTCTGCATCTCAAGAAGTCCAGACAAGGCAATTAAATTTATGTTAATGTTACGTTAATTTTATGGCATCCATGGTAATTTACGTCATTTGTGGAGGAAAGAGGAGGAAGGCATCAATAAAAACTATTTTATAATGGAGGTCATAGAATCAGTCACATATTAAATTGCAGTCACACTGAGATTGTTTTTAACAATGAAAATGTAGGATATAATTATAACAGAACTTTCACTAATGGGAGAGATAGGCCTACTTATGTTTCCCTGTACAACCCCCAAAGACTTTGGAATGATTAGAGAATTCAGGAGGTTTTATCAGCCCAAGCTGTGTACCCTGATATTTAACTTCTCTTTTATCAAAAAGCTTAACTGTTGTATTATGTTACAGAGGTTAAATTAATATTCCTGTTCCACCACTAAAAATTATCTCTATGAACAGCCACTGTCCACTAATAATAATGTAACTATTACTATTTGTAGTTTTCCTTTTCCTTTTCTTTTATCTTCACTTTTAATTGTTTTCCTCCCTTCCTACCCCTAAATATATAGTTTAGGACAACGCTTCCACAAATCTTGAAGGCATGCATACAAAGCCCTCTGGGAGTGGTGGGAGTTTGCACTTCCCAGTTCCAAGAAGATAGTTTCATCAATGGAAACAGATAAATTGGTTCCAGATTTGTTTTACTGCCACAGGTTAACATGACTATATGGCTGTTAAACTTGTGGCCTAAGATCAGCACCATAACACTGGAATTAGCATATCACACTTAAAATTGGGAAGGATCCCAAAGTGCTGTTCTGCTATCATGATTCCTTCCATGTAAGTATATCACTAATATAATGGAAGATAATTATTTTTGAAAAATAATGGCAAATCCAGAAAAAAACCCATTTGTTAAAAATAGCACATATATTTTAAATGCTTGCTATAGAATATTCATACTACTTGTATTTCTAGAGTCATTGCTTCTTATTCTCTAATGCAACGTCCTCAAGAAAAAGCATGAATGCAGAATGTCCTCCTGCTGGTAATTTACTGGATCAATGCTACTATAATAAAATTCAAGGTTTGCCTTATTGATGTTCACATTTTCTTCAATGTGCAAAGTGAGTGAGAAATGCATTTGTCTCCACTTACATCATCAACATCATTGTTATAGTCATTGTCATCATCATAAACTTTTTTATACAGGTAGTCCTTGGGTTACAAAGGCAACTGGGACTGAAATTTCCATTGCTAAGTCACGCTGTTGTAAAGCACAACATCATGCGACTGCATTGCTTAGTGACAGCAATCCTAGCAGTCCTGGTTGCCATCATAACCCTAGGAACGTCCAGGTCATTAAGTGGGAAGAGGCAGGAGGGGTGGGGTGAGTGGGTGTTGCAGGCAAGCACTAGGGAGTGTGGCTGGGTGAGTGCTTCAGGTGTGTGCTAGGGAGCTGCAGGCAGGTGGCCATAAATGTGGGCCAGACCAAATTTTAATCACGTGGGCACTGTGATGTCCAGAACTTTGAGGACCAGTCGTAAGTCCATTTTTTCAGTGCCATCATAACTTTGAACAGTTGCTGAATGAATGGACATAACCCAAGGACTACCTGTATGCCTTTACCAAGGTGTGGTACAAATCAGAAAATTAAGCAGCATGATTGCTTTCTCTTTCCCCTTCCATTGCATCTCCAGATGCTTGAGCAATCAGATCACAATCTTTAATTCTGCATGCCATATTTTCTTTTGCATTAAGTGACCCCCAGCCCAATATTTCCTCATTCTGCTTTTACTGCTGTTAAAATACCAGCTTGGAAGTCTTCTTTTTCAGTCTTTGCAGCAGCAGCCCAAACCTCTTTTATTACTTTCCCTTTCATTCTTCATACATTTTCATACATACCCCTAACCCTTGCTACAGCAAGGATTCTTCTGTTTTTCTTCTAAGACTTTCTGCTCTTTTTCCAACATATTAAGTAACCTTTGATGCTCAACAACAAACAGTTCTTCAAACCTTTGTGCCTAGTTCTCTAGTCATAACTAAGCCCCAATTTGGAGTTCTAAATCTTTAAATCCTTGGATTCTACATGCCCCAAGGACTGTAAGCTCCCTATTGCCCCACCGTGACCTTACATCAAGAAAAGGCATTTATGTGATTACTTGGAAATATTTGCTCTGAAACTTCTGAAGTTCCTAAGATCTTCACATCTGACCAACCATGGGACAAACTAGGTCACATGATAGACATCAATCAGGCAGTATACTGGAAACAGGTTCCTTTCTCTGCAAACAATAACAGGCACTCATTATGATTACTCCATGCTTACTATCAGCCCTTTGAGGTAGTCCAGACAGGAAACCAAAACCTTGAGTACTAACACCACCTTTACTGTAAGGTTACAGTAACAGAATCTTGCAAGTCTGAAAGCACTTCTCCCATCCCCTGCCTTTACTTTCCAGAGAGCTTGGGTGGGTCCCTTCTGAGATGCTTTGTTTACCCCCATTCCATCTGGGGGCTGATACATCTCTTGTCAGACTGTTGCCCTGGCTACAGCTCTTCCTCTTGTCTCCCAAGGTTATTCTCACAGCCCATTACACCTACTCAGAAATAAGCTCCACTGAGTATAAAATGGCTTACTCTTAAGTAGGGCTGTAGCTTAAGTTAAAACAAAGTATAAAAAATACTTTGATCTCTAAACTGCTTGCAAATAATGCTATTTAAAGAGTAAAAGATGCAGAATTATATCTTCAGAAGTGGAAATGCCATGTTAAGAACAATTTATAAAGGAAAACAACTAAAATGATAAAAATGCACCTTTAAATTTTAAAGATATTTTAAATTAACAATTGGCCAATGGTATTTGGTGCTGTGGTGGGTGAAGGTATCTGGGTTCCAGTAAAGCTACAACTTACAGTTCAAACCCATTTGAGGAGAGCCTATACCACCTATAATTGTAACTACAGTGGAACCTCGGTTCACGAACGCATCTGTTCACGAACAATTCGGGTCACGACCAGCTCCGGCCGCAAAAATTTACCTCCGGTCGCGAACGCCGGATCGGGTGATGAACAGGATCCGCGGCCATTTTCCCTCCCATGTCACGTGGTCGCAGCTTCCTGTAGGGAGGGGACTCTCCCTCCAAGCAGGAACCGCGGCCATTTTCCCTCCCGTGTCACATGGTTGCGACTTCCTGTAGGGAGGAGACTCTCCCTCCAAGCAGGAACCGTGGCCATTTTCCCTCCTGTGTCACGTGGTCGCGACTTCCTGTAGGGAGGGGACTCTCCCTCCAAGCAGGAACTGCAGCCATTTTCCCTCCCGTGTGACGTGGTCGCAGCTTCCTGTAGGGAGGGGACTCTCCCTCCAAGCAGGAAGCACGGCCATTTTCCCTCCTGAGCAAGGTTAGCTTTCTCTCTCTTCGTACTGTACTTTGTGTCATATTTTTGCATTTTTTTAAAAAAAAAAACATGGTTCAGAACGGATTAACCGTATTTACATTGAACCTTATGGGGAAATTTGACTCGGGTCGTGACCAGAAATCGGTTGGCGACCAAATTTGGGGTCGGAACAGATTAACTGTATTTACATTGAACCTTATGGGAAAATTTGATTCCGGTCGCGACCATTTCGGGTCGCGACCAGAGTCGCGGAACGAATTAAATTTGTGAACCGAGGTTCCACTGTACAGCAGAAGTCATCTTAAAATGTTGAACATAATACTGAAAAAGTGGTCTCTGGCTATTATTTAGCATTGATTATTTAATGCCACCTTCTCTATGTTTATAGAGAATTCTGATAAGCTGCACTTTCAACATATTTGGAGGAAAACAGATTGGGAAGAGGCTGTTAAGGGTCTTAGGAAATACTGAATCATACATGGATAAAAATCACTTCATATATATTTGTTATACAAACAATATATGACTGACACCAGAGTTCTAGTTTAATTATTTTGCTGTAATAGGATGCACATTAGGATGTTATAATATTTGCAATCTACACTAAATAGAATGGAAATACTCAGATTGGGATTCTAATTTCTTAAATCTACTAAAAAATCCACTGAAATTAAATGCCTTAAGGAGGCTACAAATAGTGGAATAATTGAGAGGTTGCAGCCACAAATTTCCCATATTCAGATCAAGTTTTTAAACAGGGTTAAGAAAATAAAATTTAATGCTGATCAGATGAGATTCCTGAGCCTACACAGAAAGAATCTATCTGCATTTATGCATCATGTTGTGGTAGGGTTTTTTCCAGTGTGGGAGATAATCAAATTTCTATAAGCATAGACTCTAGACAAATCTAAAAACTATTATGAAAAAGAAACACAGAAAAATATTTAGCCTGACTTTAACTAAACTGTGGTTTAAATTGTTGTGCGTGTTAGATATCATATTTCTTGGTCTAAATTAGCTGAACCAAGCTGCAAAAGTCCAGACATGATATGACTAAGTTCATGAATGACCATCACATGCCTCCTGGTCCAGAAATGGTCACACCTGGCATACAAGATTGGTCATGGCTTCCACCTGCTGTTTAAGCAAAAGTCAGACCTCCAATTGGCAAAGCAGTTCCGTCCATGCAAGTGATTTCCACCCAGAGAAAGCGATGGACTTTCTTTGGAATCAGTCAGCTTTCAAAGCCACAGCACCTCCATCTTGCTAGCATGCAGTCCAAGTTCTCCCATTTAGGCCCTAAGAACTGTCAGACACTGGGAGAGAGCTTCCACTGCGTCACTTGCTGGGCCAGGGATGATGCTGTATAAATGGTATCAGCATATTGTATATTTGGGTATCAGCACTCTACTGGCAGATGACCTCTCCCAGTGGCTTCAAGTAAATGTTAAATAGTAGAAGGGAAGGGCTGAGCCCTGGGGCACCCCACAACAGAGCATCTGAAGGTTCAATCTTTCTTCCCCAATCAGGACTGAACCAACCGCTCAGGAAGGAGAAAGCATACCACAGAACAATGTTCCCTACTTCCAAGCCTCATAGTTGTTCTAGTTCAGGGGTTCCTAAACGTTTTGCTATCATATCTCCCTTTAGTGTAATCTTAATGTACACACCTCCCCTAAAAATCCAACCACCAAAATGAACACAAATGAACAATGAAAACAATACAATCAAACTTGAAGGATGGAGTTATTGTAACAATTTAACTAAAAGGTGCTTCACATCTCCCCAGGACTGTATACCTCCTCAAGAGGCAAATCCTGATCTAGATGGATACCATGGTATCAAAGGCAGCTGATCAAAGGCAATTGTACTTCTCTTACCCCAGTCCTGCCACAGGTCATCCACAAAAGTGACCATGTGGTTTCAGTTCCCTGTCTGAACCCCAACTGAAGTGGGTTAGGATCATCCACTTCATCCAGTTTTGGAATACTTAGAAGGCCAGCACAGGAATGAAGTAATACCAAGTGAAGTCTTTTTACTGTAATAAAAGCAATAAAATGAACAACACGAGAGTGGCATAGCTGAATCAAATTATAGGAAGACTAGGCTTATACAGAAGAGGTAATAATCACTGATCAGGAAACTGGCAAAGAAAGAAGGAGAGGTACAAAAATATAAGCAAAGATCAAACTATGCAATGGAGCAAAGCAGTTCTAAAATACAGGTAGTCCTCGCTTAATGACCACAATTGGGACCATCGCTAAGTGACAGTTATTAAGCGAAACATCACATGACCATGCTCAACTTACCTCACTTCTGCCACGATCATTAAGCGAATCACTTGCAGTTGCTAAGCAAGACATCATGTGACTGCAGCTTGCAATTTTACTGCTGGCTTTCCATTGACTCTGCTTGTGACTGCAGGACACTGTAACAGTCATAAGTGGAAGGACCAGTTGCAAAGTTACTTTTTCAGCACCATGGTAACTTTGAATGATCACTAAACAGGGCAGTCATTAAGCGAGGACCACGTGTGAACAGAACATCTCTGATGCTTCTGCCTATATATTCCCTAACAAATGTATCCTACTGGTTCCAGGACTTCAGATAAGAAGGCTTGATTCCACATCAGTAAGGAAAATGGCTCCTAATATCTTTGCCTATCTAAGGACTTGTGGTGTCGACTGGTTATAAAGAAAATTCTATCTGCCTCTTTTAGTGTGAATCCTACTCCTCCCTCTCACTGGAAGAGGACAGTGTCTTTACAGAGCTATAGAATACCTAGCATTGCTAGCTAGCCCATAGGCCTCTTAAATGATTACATGGACCAAAGAAAAAGCAGACATTGATATATAAGACCAAATGTATGGGAGAAGGGCAAATAAAGTTGATTACCGCACCCCACCATAGTATCTTGCCAATGGAAACTGGTAGCGCTGAAAAGTGAAGATTTAAAGCCTTTATATCAATAATACTTTGCTTCTCTAGATGCAGTAATGGTTGCTAATATTTTATACATTGCATTTATCTGAAAGGATGATGAGTCTGAATTTAAAACAACTCCCACTCTTGAAAGGAAGATTAGACAGGAAAAAAAATACCCTTATTTGCCTCCATTACCATATTCTCAGCAAATTTAAGATAACATAAAGGTAAATTATTTGGGGGAAGAATAATCTTCTGTTCAAGTAAATGCAATATCAGAAAGTTAAAGGATGAAGAAGAGAATACCACTGAAATGGGGGATTAATTACTTTCAACCCTTCTTAATCCTTACTTATTTAGGTCTATCCTAGGTTATGTTCTTTGGTACACTTGTGTATGTAGATTAAGATGTTAGCTTTGGATAAAAAGATGCTTGTTCACTACTCAGGCATTAAGCAAGCATATAAGCCTTGAATATTCATGAATTTAGAAAACCAAAAACACATTTTCTTGCAGCAACAAACCATGGACTGATTAATAAAAATCATATGAGTTCCTGAGAAAATCAAGTTATTACAATGGATTATAGCATTTATATACACAGACACAATGGAAAAACAGCCAGGAATTTACATGAATAATGCAATTTTCAGGTCAAAGATACCAAGAATTTTAAAGAATTATGTGGACTGTGTTTTGATGATAGAGATTAGGAAAGTAGCATATTTGGGGCAAAGGAAAGATATAATCATGATATTTCCAAATTAAAGGCAGACTCTTCATAGTTACTTATTCTTATTCCATAATTATTTTGAATACAATGGATTTCTTTCAACCTATTTTCTCCAATGGGGTGGGAAGCAACACTCCCCCCACAAAAAACTTGCAACCGCTTTGGGGAGTGCTTTTAGAATTATGCTTTGCTACTATGTTTAAACAATGCTTAGTGGTAAAAACTCCAGGGCTTTTTTCCAGTCCTAGCAGAAGAATCCATTAAGCCAAAGGGGCATTCTCTTACCTTATTGTATTTAAACAGGAGCACAATGGACCTGACTGTGCTTACGCTAGATCTGTGAGAATTTACATATCCAGCATTTACCAGCTCTTTTTCCAGCACATATGTGAGCAACCCATGACATCTAGACTGCATTTTGTCCATCCTGCAACAGGGTGGCATGGAACAGAACTATTTCTCCATGGCAAATGACAAGATGATTGGGGAGGAAGGAGAAAAATCTTGTCCCCCACTGCCCCAGCCAGCTTGCTCCAGACTGTTGCTTGTCTGCCACTAATTCTATGCCATCTGCATAAAAGCCCCAGGATTTGTCACATTATTCATATTGCTGATACAAGAAATTACCAAGTTTGAAAGAAAAAGAAAATGGGAAGGGTTCTTCCAAAAAAACAAAACAAAACAAAACAAAAAACTATGTTAATGCAAATGAATGAGAGAAAGCAAGCTTCATGCTACTGAAAAGTCACCACATTCTGAATTGTTACTATATAGCATAAAACAGTAAAGCAGGGCCGTTACAAGTGTAATTATTCTAGATGCCAGAATCTAGGGGAAAACCCTATATTCAAGAATACCCACACAGCTTTTTTAAAAAAATTCTGTGGAAAAAAGAGACTGAGGTTTTAGTAACCTTTCAGAGAAAAATAAAATCTGTATTACGAACGTCTCACACCATGATTTTCCGTTTAGAAAGGAAAAAGTTATGAATATATGTATATATTGTTCATCCACTTCTTTCCCCCCACTCAGAAAAAGATACCAGGTGGTGGTGGTGATGATGACAACAACAACAATAATAATAATAATAATAAAAAAAAACATTTAGACAGCTGGCACTCCTGCTTTCCACCATCCTATCCTTTCTGGTGTCTTCTCTCTTGTGCCACACATGCTTGTGATTGAATAGAGGGGGCAAGAGTGCCATGGTGTGAGAACAGAGTTGTTGTCATTCTCACAGTATTCTAACAAGAAGCAAGTGGAGGACAGACAAAATAAATTTCACCCGACTTAAAAGTAGCACTGACATGATTCTTTGAACTTAGGCTGTTATAAAGCTTCTTATACAATCTTGTTTTATTTTTTAATTTAAAAGTGTAAGTGCTGCCTTTTTTCCCAACTCTCCTGAGGTGCATAGACTGCAACTGAAGATTTGAATGACAGACCGAGCTGGAACCTGTGATTCAGCAGATTCTAATAGCTGAGCTCAGAAGTGCAGCATTCCACACACGAAGGGGAGGTAGAAGCAGTCTATTACTTGTATTGATTTGCACTACTTTGTCAGCACTAATGATGTTATCTTATTAAAAGAGATAAATGGGGCAGCTACTATAAATGCAGCTCGAACTAAAATCCAAAGCAAACCTTTAGAAGTTAGTTAGTTGCTCTCTACTTTTTTCCCCCTCCTCTTTTTAATTGGGCTACACTTTTCCTTAATGTTATCTCAGCTAAAGACATTGTGTGGGCAGACTACAGTAGAGTGGGGAACGTGGGGGAGGAATGGAAAGCTTAAAGAAACAATTAAAAGAGAAACTTTGCAAATAAAAAACGGTGTCACTGGCAATTTCAGAACAGTGTTATTAGCTAACTCTTGAATGCAAAGTAAACTATATGGTAGCATTTGTCATTGGAATATGTGACATTTTAAACAGCAACAATTATTCAGCTGCTTCCTATGTAGCAATACTACTATACACAATGCAAAATGATGTTTCTACTTGTTTAATAATAAAAAATAGTAATTTACTATAATGAACGTTTTATGCATAATTCCTTTTGGTGTGGGCTCTTTGAAACACCCATTATTAAAAGGTCTCTATTTACTAGCATTACTAATGCTCCTCTAGATACTCCTCTACATTAAAAAACAATATGAGCCTTTATATTCCAGTGGTTTACTATTTGCTCCCTTTTCCCACTTAGGTGTTAGATCTGATTGTCCCAATACCGTAACAAGCATTTGCATACAGAAACAGGATTCTGCAAGTATTATGTAGTCTGGCAGAGGGAGAAATATAGCCAACTCTCAGTAACTGGATAACATATCTAGAATCTCCAATAATATGCCATTCAGGTCTTTATTCAGAATCCTGTTGCTACAAAGATCCTTCGTTGTTTAGAGACTGTGGTCATCTGGATAAGAGAGTATATTCTCCCTGTCTGAGCAGTATAGAAGAGTTATCCTGGTCAAAATTAAAATGAAGTATAAAATAGCAATATATGTTGTACAGTAGTACATTCAGTTTGCCAAATCAACCCATAGATTATGAATAATTTGTTGTTGTTTAGTCGTTAAGTCGTGTCCGACTCTTCGTGACATTTTCTAGACTATTTTGATCTAGCGCAGTCCGTGTTACAGTTATCACAAATAAGACATTTAAGTGTTTCTATCCACCAAGCACTGAAACCACTAAAAGCAAATCTTGATATCTCAACACAAGATTCTCCTCAGAAATGCATTAGATGTTTATATATACATACATATGCATACACCCAATGCACTTCTGAGGAGAATCATGGCTTCCTGTCAGTTGTTTTACATCTACTAAGAATGAACCACAATCTTCCCATGAACCACAGTATGAAATGCTATATCAATACAGTACTGTACATCTTTATATAATACAGAATGTGAAAATGTTTGATATAAAGTTGCAAATCAAAGTTGACATTAGGACTGTGCAAGGCATTTGAGAAAAGTGCTTTGCAAACAAGTGCAAAGCACCACGCCTTGAAGCATGAAAGCAGCCACATCCTTTAGAAGGCTTACATGGCTGCTTTAAATGCTGGCTCTGGTTGTTTATGTGTGCATATACACAAATAATACTTCCATTCAGACACCAGAGAAACAGGTGACATACAAAGCTAGAAAAAGTGAACTTTCCCAATTAAACTTGTTTTATATTATGCCCTGTCCAATCACAAGAGTGCCTTATGGTCATCAACAGTTAGTTACCAAACTAAAAAGAAACAACTAATAGACTAGTAACTCCTACTTATTGTAAATCCTTTGGATACTGCTGCATGATCAAAATATCCAGGGTTGATACCTTGTCATATACTACTGATTTCTTCTTTACAGCTTCTGATGTCCAACATAATTGACACTGTAATCAGTACTATAACACAGTTACAAATGATACAATGCATTAAGCTTGGTTTGTGATTTATGTTAAGGCAGCATATACCAATGGATCATATTCCCTGCACACATAGAGACTTACTGTGTTCATAAATATTATACTTTAACCAATAGTGTCTCTAACTAAATATTGTCTATACTGGGTTTCAGAGGGAACCTTTTCCAAGCCATGGTATCATGCTGTAATTAAGACCAAAAAAAAAAAAAAAAGCCGAATTGGTGTGTAGGTACACCATACCACATACATGCACCTTGGACAACCAAGAAAACAAACCGATGGATCATCAAATAAATCAACCCAGTTTTCACTTGAGACATAAATGACCAGGCTCAAATTATCCTACTTTGGACACATCGAAGACCCAGCTCTCTGGAGAAGGCTCTAATGCTGGAAAAGGTAGAAGAAAAGAGAAGAAGAGGATGACCAGCAGCAAGGTGGATGGACTCAGTAACAGTGGTGATGAGTGCAGCACTGGAAGACTTGAAAGAACAGGTTAGGGATAGATCATTACGGAGAAGATCAATCTATCTGGTCACTAGAAGTCAAGAACTACTTGATGGCAAATATCTATCTATCTCTCAATCAATCAATCAATCAATCAAAATAAAATAATCTAAGATGTAGGCATCCACTCCTAACCACCATTACACCAAAATGATAGAATGTGCATTGCAACATGATGCAAGCTTGCTTTTTTGTACTTTTGTATGCAAATAAGAGGTAGAAGTTGTGTCACAATGTTGTGATACACATTCTGTTAGTTGCCCCCCTTACCATCCCCAAGAGACACCTATGATCTGAGCTACTGGGCTAGTTCAAAATGATCAAAACAAGCCCACTGTGCACACAGTAGTAGGGATTACCTACAATACAGACAATAAATGCCTTGCTTGTTTTCTTAAGGAGAAGAAGGTGGCTACTTATGATAAAATGTGTCAATTCAAAATGTTCTTCTGCTCGTATGAACAGAATATGGAGGCGTGTGAATCAGGATGATTGACATGAAGGCAACAGTGTTATGGAACTCAATGGAAAGAAAAGTGTTTCGGGAGCATACAAAAGATCAAACAAATATACACATATCTATCCCTCCGTTCCAATTTCCCTCCTAAAGTTTTCCCCTATATTTGCTGTTGTTTTTTTTCCTCTCTCTTTCACACAAAATGTACAGTAGGGGTTTCAAACTTTTTTTAGGCCAAGGTACCTGTTGGCTTAAAAAAAACAAAACACTGTAACCACTGATCAAGAGGCAAATCTCTACTTGTAGAAAAATTAGCTAAATTAGAATGAAGGGTTTTTTTTGCCCTTGATGTCTCATGGACCCCCATCAAGTTCACATGGAATCCTACAGTTCTGCAGAGTACAGTTTGAAAAACTCTGCTATACAGTGTGTGTGTATGTATGTTAATGTATTTATATTTCAGTATAATTGATGGTTGGATTGATAATGAAGCTCAAGCTCAGATACTTTGGTCACCTAATGCGAAGAGAGGACTCTTTGGAAAAGACCCTGATGCTGGGAAGGATGGAAGGCAAAAGGAGAAGAGGACGGCAGAGGATGAGATGGCTAGATAGCATCACTGAAGCAATGAGCATGAAATTGAGCAAACTCAGGGAGGCAGTGAAAGATAGGAAGGCCTGGCACAATATGGTTCATGGGGTCACGAAGGGTCAGACACGACTTAATGACTGAACAACAACAACAAATAATTGATGGTTAGGACCTTAGAAAGATATAATGCTTTTTACAAGGTTCCGATAGGACTACGGCCTAATTCTCATGAAGGTGTACTGTTTAAGAGAAAAGTAGGATCTCGCATATTGTAATACTTCCCTATATGAAAGCGTATGTTTCCTCCTGACATGGCTGTTTTCTGTGTGAAGAGATTTGCAAGCTTTTTTATCAATAAGAGATCAGAGAAGATCTATACAATATATTTCAAAGTATCTCCTATTTAAATAAGCTAGCATTTAAAAATATTTCAGTTTTGCATTTCAATAACCAAGCACAATATCTTTAGATATAGCTTGACTTCTATTTTATACTTTTTCTCTTGCAGTATGTTTTAAGTCTCCCAATTTTTCCCAACTTAAGTTTGCAAATATCAAAAATCCTCAACTTGGCATCCTCCAGATGTTTGCAACTGTAACTCTTAGAGTTGTAGGAAGGCAAGCATAGAACAGAAACTGGTCTAAAGCCGTAACTACATCAGTGCACATGTTAATGCCCACACACATATCTACATTATATTGCAAACTGTTCTTCACTGCAATGAAAAATTCTAATTCCCCTCCCTCTCCCAATTCTGTTTTGCTGCTTGCAACAACAAACAAATCCACACCCACCATTTGGAACATAAATGCAACTCGCTCAATCATTCACACCATGTGCCTGCTTGTGAGTACAAAATCAAATCCTTCACTTTCAGTCGTGCCATGATCATTCTGCGCGGATGGGGTGGACTAACGTTCCAACTGCTTCCCCATTCCTGGCTGCCCTTTTAAATAATATGTGGAAAGCATACACCACCACTACCCACCCACCCACCATGCTCACGTTTGCATTCCAGCCCTTTCTACTACCCCCATCCTCCATATACCAGTCATGCTGGCGTCAAGACAAAGCAAACTCCTTTTGCATCAGACAGTGATTTTTTCCCCCTCCCTTGAACACAAGAGATATTTTTGGTTCAAAAATACACAGTTCTGCCCAGTAGTTTGACTGTTACCCATTTGTCAAGGCAGCCGCACCCCCTACCCCCACAGAGGCACACGCTGTGGCTTTCATTGTAAGTGAATAATCTGTTTTCAAGTGTTCCCTCTGCCATGGCTCCACCCTCTACTGTAAACTAGACATTACCTTAAAGAAGGCTGAATCTGCTGCATTCCTGTCTAGCTGCTTCAACAGAAGATTTTCTACGCTCGCCAGCAGAGTCAACAGCACTGCACGCTCCCCCACCCACCCACTCCCTCACTTACTTCTCCTCCTCATTTAACTCCCCCTTCCCACACCCCACACTTCTCCCCTCCCCCCTGTTCACTGCCTCACTGTGTTTTTGTGTAAATGATCTCACATGACTCAACAAATCCATCTGCCTCAAGCAGGCCAAGTTTGGAAGCTTCCCAGGAGGGAGGAAGGGAAGAATCGCTTTGTGGAAGAGACCTGGAGCCTTGCCCTTTCTCTGGCTCAAATTACCCGCTTGTCAGGCTTGACGGATCTGGCTAAAAATAAAAGGAAACGGGCCATGAAAAGCAATGAATGAGCACAGCAGTTCCTTAGATAACATGGGGCCAACCATTGCCCTGAGCCTCCAAAACAGGAACTTCAAATGGCGAATCTGTAAGTGCAGTTCTACAATCCAGGTAACCCTTTGGTTTGTTAGAAAATTATCCTGGAAAGAAATGGACTAAGCCAAGCCAGGGACAGACATTCAGGGAAAACAGAAAATGCTGGGTCTCAGCTCCTAAAATATGCAATTCTATCTTGTTGTAGAAAGAGAGGGGGAAGCAGAGTGGCATTTTTAAAGATGCCTATTACATCAATTTCGTGCTTTGTGCCAGCAAAGAGCTGAAAGTCGTTTGTGCAAGAGTGTTCTCAGAGCCCACAGTGGGTATTAAGCACTTAGCTTGGCAATGTAATGACACACTGTAACAATCTGTAATGTGAAGCAGTCAGCAAAGCTCTGGCCCCAAAAGCTATTTCTCCTAACTATTAACCATATGTTTGGCTCCTTAGCTATCTGAGCGGGTGTCCCAGCTTACCATCTGCTTCCCATCCGCACAAGCAACTGTAAAGCACAGAGTATTTCCCTCTGAAGCTGCATGCGTCTTTCTATATCTGGTTAAAAAAAACACTTGGAGCAAGAATTTCTTCCCATTCACTGGGCTGGGAACACAAGAGCGCTGCTGTATTATGAACAAGGCAAACAGAGGCACTCCTGCTTGTACATGGGATCACAAGGGTATGCACCCCTAGATATTTGCACACTTGCTCAAGTATTAGAACTGGCAATGGCAACACTTGAGACAACATGTTAAAAATAGCATGCATTCTCAATATGGAACCCTTCATATACACTCAGATTTCTTAGAAATAAGTTTATTTACACGTACACACAAACAGACACACAATGGGGAGTATATTCTGGCAATCTGTAGGCTGAGTAGAGGAGCAATAATTAAAATTGGTGAATGACGAATATCTGAGGTAGATAATATGGACAGGAGATGCATATGTTTAAAATTTAAAATTATGCTTACTAGTCTATTGTCTGCTTTTTAAAACAGTATAATTCTCTCCAGTTAGTATGAAAGTTTAGTTTAGGATAAAGCAAATTTAGGATAAGCAGCAAAAGCCCTTCAGCTTGTGCAGCATAATCTGTGGCCCTAGCATTTACTGATGCAAACAGCTGCCTCCTGGGTTTCTACAACTAATACAGTCTAAGAGATTCTCAAACTGTGGGCTGTGACCTGTAAACATGGGGGGGGGGGGGCACAATTATTTATACAACCTAAACAGGGATGCATACGCTGTTAAAACTTAATCTGGACCCTGCTTTTCCTGCACAAACCTGTGAAGTTTGAGAACTCCTGTGATACAAACACTAACATTCATTTGCTGAATTTTCCACCTCAAGTAGTTAACAACAGTATACAAGAAAACAGCAAAGAAAATCAATTTAATTAAAAATTTAAAGATCAATAGCATCTAAATAAAATGCAACAAAGCACACTAGCCAATCATTAATACAGACAGTATCATTTCATTCTCCACATATTCTGCGGAAGAGTTTTCAACAACTTGGGGGCCAGTCTAATTTCTATAGGGAAGCTAGTATAGGCTTGGTCTTCCTACTGATTGGATGGGTTGATTCCAACTGGAGAAAGCAGTCCTGGAGGTACCCAGGTGCCAAACCATTATTATAGTCATATATTTATTTCTTGCCCAACTTTAACTGCAACAAAGTCATTAGTTTTAGTTGTGGAAAGATTGCACCAATTCTTCTGTCATGATAGGGATTTATAGTAAGGCAGGATTTGAGAGCCTCTGTCTATAGATCTTTTTTCCAGTCAAGACTTCCTCAGCAGGCAACCTTTAATACACCCATTAAGTGAACTGTAAACTTACTGAGATAGATCTAGACACTTCTCTGGGAGACCATACCACACCCACAGATGTACGCATACACATCCATGCTCTAAAAGTCAGAGTTCATTACAGATCACTGAATCATGTATTTTCTAGGTTTCACATGGAGACTACGGAGTAAACTCTCTCGCTTCCTCCACCATGGTGTGAGGAGAGATATACCAAGAGAAGTGAGCCCAAACCTGGAGCTACAGAGAGAGGCAAACTACAAGGCATCCACCCACATCCCCCACTTTGGCTTGGAGCTGGATATGGGAAATAAAGCTACTTGTGTTTCTATTCCACCCTGCAAAAAGAGACTTCTGCAACCCCACTTCCAGAACAATGTTGTCTAAGGGTTTTTGCTGCATGTCTGTACTCCAGAATTTTTAAATGTACACCACCAACAGATTAAACAACAAGATTAAAAAATCTGGAGGTTGAGTCAGGGCAACTGGACTTCTTTTCTTTTGGTTTGATATGTTTCGCTGCTTGTCCAAGCAGCTTCTTCAGTCTTCCTAGACTGAAGAAGCTGCTTGGACAAGCAGCGAAACATATCAAACCAAAAGAAAAGAAGTCCGGTTGCCCTGACTCAACCTCCAGATTTTTCCACCTGGATGACTGAGAATCTTCATCAACAAGATTAAAAAATGCACTCTCAATATAGCCTAATCAGAAAGGGGTGGGGCTCCACTATATTACTGAGAGCTACTATAACCCTGTGATGGTTGTCTGAACCTGTAGTGTTTTACTATATAATCAAAGCCTTCTAGTACTAACAAGAATCTTTTATGAAACTTATGATACTTAGTTATATGACAGTTATAAAATATAGCATTAGCTATGATACAAAACTTTATCATGAGAGAAACACAGTAAGAGCCTATGGATCAGAGATTCTCAAAACTTCACACATATTAGCAAAACCATAATTATTTAGTTATGCTTTGGGCTCAATATTATGAGTCAACTTACTCATTACAGCTTAATGTTATGGGTGAACATGGCTTATGTAGTAAACTTGGTTAAATCCAAGTTTATCATGTGTGAATGCAAAGACAGAATGGATAGATCTATCATTTACAACTTTTGAAAACTATTTCATTTTTATGAAGAAGCACTATAGCACATTTGCCAAATGACATGTTCAGAATCCTTTTTTTTGCTTTCTATAAAAAATGTAAAACATAAAATAGAAAATTACTTAAAAATCAGAAAAATCAATAAAATACTTGATGAAATATTAAGATTTCCAGATCTATTTGAAATCTTCAGTAGAGGAAGCTAAACAAATGTTTTCAGAAGAGGACATTTTCACAGAAATTTTCACCTGCTGAAAAGTCTCCAGTAGTCCTCAACTTATGACCATTCATTTAGCGATCAAAGTTACAATGGTGCTGAAAAAAGTGATTTACAACCTGTCCTTGCACTTACGACCATCACAGCATTCCTCACGGTCACATGATTGTGATTTGGGTGCTTGGCAACTATCATGCATTTATGAGTTGCAGCATCCTGTGGTCACATGATTGCCATTTGTGACCTTCCCAGCCAGCTTCTGACAAGCAAAGCCAATGGGGAAGCTGGCAGGGAAGATTGCAAGTCACAGTCATGTGATGTCTCGCTTAACGAATGTGATTTGCTTAATGACTGCTGCAAAAAAGGTCGTAAAATTGGATGTGGTCATGTGATGCCTCACTTAACAACCGCACTGCTTAACAATGAATTTTCTGGTCCCTACTGCGGTTGTAAGTGAAGGACTACCTGTACACCTGATTGCTACAGAACCTATTGGCCTTTTTATTTATTTTTATTTATTTATTTTCAAACTTGTATGCCGCCCGTCTGAGAATAAGGCCTCTGAAACTAGTTTTAGAGTCTCAATAGGTTCATATACCATGTGATGGGGGTGGATAGGTCACAAGTTGCTATTCATTTCTACCATGCTCAGTACTAATACAGATAATAAATTTCTGGAAAACTGTAGTTGAATGGGAGGAACATTTGCCTACAAAACTTGGCTAACGTGTTTTCTTTGTACACAAAATATAAAATGCATATATGCATACATGTTCGATCTTTGCTTCTCTGTCAAATGCCACCTATATTTGAAACCCCATATCAATCATGAATATATTTATAGTGTTGCTATAAACAATAACCTCTTTCATTCTATACATTCATGAGGAAACAGAATGGGTTATCATGGGACAATTAGGTAATATCAGCTGAAACATATCACTAGATGAAAGGTGGAACTCTTAATTAAATGTTGCACAAAGCACAGAAATGGAGGAGAATCTCAAAAAACCTTGTTACTAGCCCTTAATGCATGTATGTGTGTTTGTGTGTGTGTGTTTAAAACAACAATCTTATTAAGTTTTCTGAATGAGACAAAAGAAGACTCAGAAGCTGTTGTTTCTGTAGAATTAAATGTTCTAGAGATGCAACATTTCCCCACAAACTAAAGTGCCAAGGGTAAAAATTCAGCTCCCCAAAGTTCCTTGACAGACCCCAGAGGAAATTTACCATAGCTGAAAAATCTGATTCTAGCAAACAAGAGAAGATGATTGATATCAATTCTTATCATGACAGGCAGACGTATGAATGGCCATAGTTCTGAAGGTGACTGATTCTCATCCCACTACTGAAATAGAACATATGAAGTTGTTTTATACTAACACAATTGTTGAGTGATTTAGTTCTGCACTGTTTCTGCTAACGTGCCTTCTCCAGCCTTTGCTACCAGGAATCCTTTTAGGAGGAGACAGAACCCAAGATTACTTGGCATGCCGAGTACTGAGCACTCTCCCAGAAATGGAATATCTTTATAAGAAGATCCAATGGTATTAGCAACTCTGAAGGAGATACAGGAGCACAAGGTCAACTCACAGGAGAGAAGAATCAAACCTCAAATATAGAGTAATGCAAGTTTTGGTACCTATATATGTCTGACATGCCTAGTTAAGTCCTTTGCTCAGAAGCATGTTTGAAAAGGAAGGACAAAAGATGGTCACAGCTTCTGATGCCAATATTGTAGAAGTTCTATAAAACATTTTTTTTTTTTCTGGAAAGAGTGCCTTTCATATTAATTCTTAGTGACATGCTAGACTGCACAGTAAATGCATGATTCTGTGATTTCTGCAGGTGATTGGATGTGAAGTCCTATATGTGAGGCTCGGTGGCAGGAACAAGCTGAGGGTATTGCTGGTGTACTACTTCCCTGCCCAGCAAGCTCCCTTCCTGAACTCTTTCATCTCATCACTGCGCCGGTGGAAGATTTCCCTAGATTTTGTATCCTGGGGGATTTGAGGGTGGCTTGGGAATTCATGGCTGCCATGACACTATGGGCTTGTCCCAAGTCATCATGATTCTAACTTACAAAGGGGGCCACACACTGGATTGGTCTTTACTTCAGAGAAATTAGGAGATCATCTGAAAGTGGAGGACATTAAGATCTGTCCATTGTCATGACTGGATCACAATCTGGTCTCCTTGAAGCTGATAGCCACAACCAGCCTCTGTAAGGGGGGAGGGGGGATGCACCTATTCAGATGGTCTGTCTGAGGCACTTATGGATCCAACTGCTTTCTAACGGGAACCTGGGGAGTTTTCCAGTGACCTGACAAGCAGCTTGATATTGTTCTTTAATTGAGGTATGGAGACAGCAAAGGTGATAGGATTATTCCTGAACTGCCAACCTGGATGTGCTGGAATTTTATTAAGGAGCTCTGGGAAATGAAGCATCTTAGGAGATTCGTGGGGTGATCCTGGTAAAAAAACAAGGAACAAAGATGACCAGAGGCAGGTATGAACTCAAGTTCAAGCCTACTTTTTTGGTGATAAGGGCAGTGAAGCATCAACCCTTCTTTGCCTCTGTGGAATATCAACTGATAGCATTATTTAGGATGATGTGCTCCCTTTGGGAGAATGTGGGCCAGGATAATCTTCTGTTGTAGACAGCATGCCAGGCATTCGGAGGATAAAATCTCTCACATTCATTCTGAATTGGACATCAGATGTATGAAGTCTCACAAACAGCAGAAATAATTTCTTGCAAGTCTAATTCCTGAGAAAGTGGACAGGGACCTCTGCAGAATGAGTTCAGCCACCTACAAGTTAGATATATACAGCCAGGCAGATCATGACAGCATGGGTACAAGAGGTAATAAACATGTCTCAGAGAGAGGGGGTGATGCTGCTGGTCTTGAAGAAGGCAGAGGGGTGCCCCTCCCCCCATAATTTTACCTGGCCATCTTATCAACTGGTTTTCAACCAGCCTGTTTTAGGCAAGACTGGTTGAACTGTAACTACAATGGGCCCTGCAGAAATCAATTATATGGATCCTTTCCAGTTTGGGTTCAGTTCCAGGCATGAATGGAAACTGTATAGGTCACTCTTCTAGATGAGTGGTAGTGGGATCTGGAAGAGGGTAACACTCTCTTTCTAGTGCTATCAGATCACAGCAGCATTCTATATCATCAACCACATTATCCTTTTGGACTGTCTGGAAATCTGGAGATTGAGACCCCTGTTTGCAGTGGTTCTGCTCTTTCCTGAGTGGGCAGTCAACTAGTAGTAGTGGGAAAGGGAGGTCAAGCCCTTAGGAATACTAGTATGGGGTGTCTCAGGGCTTGGCCCCCTCCCTGATTCTTAACATCTACATGAAGCCAGTAGGGGAGATCATCTATTGGTTTGTGGTTAGTTATCTACCCAGCTTTATATGTATAGAGGATACAAAGATGGCCTTGAAGAAGACAGTCAACAGCTATTACATAAACACCAGCTTAGCTTGGGAATGGAAGAGGGTATGAGAAAGAAACTCAAGATTGCCTGCCTCAATTCTCTTTAATATTGGGGTGGGGGAGTAGGGGAAGAGAATCTCTGTCAGGCTTTCAAGATTCTGTTATTATATGCTGTAACAGTAGAATTTAAGTAGTGCTAGTGGAGTCTATTTCCTCACCTGGCCTATGTCAAAGGAGTGACAATATGTCTACTCTGGAAGTCTTATCATTGTGACCATGAGGGACTGGATGGGGTGGAACACAGATTGAATCTCAGCAAGTAGCTGTTGAAACAAAGGTCTTATGGCTCCATGGTTGTTTTATCTACTGCTCTTAATGGGACAGCACTTTTGTTGCAGGAGCAGGTACGTAATCCAAGCACTCATAGTTCCCACTAAAGAGGCAGGTGGAGGATGTGGCTAGGAGAGTCTTTGCCTAGCTTGTCTCTGAAGTGCAAATTTTCTGAACTGAAGGCGCTGAAGGTGGTGACTCATGCTCTTGTCATCTTGCAGTTAAACTACTACAATTTGTTCTATGGGGCTGCCTTTTAATACAACTTGAAACAAAGCTCCAGTGGGCACAAAATGTGACTTCCACCTATTGACTGGCACTAACTGGTTTAACAGAATAGCTATTTTGTGGAAACTACACTGGTTGCCAGTAGTCTTTTAGGCTCAATTCAAGGTGATCACCTATAAAACCCTATATGACTTGGACCCTTGTTAATTTCAGGACCGTCTGCTTCAAATGGAATCTCCATCTAGTCAGGATGGAACACTACAGATACCCCACCCCCAAGGTGTCAAGGGGGCAGATGTCCCTAAGCTAGCCTTCTCCACAGTCTGCTTATTGTAGAATACTCCCCCCTTTTTTTGTCATTTGTTTTTTAGATTTTTTTTATCCCACCTTTATTATTTTCATAAATAACTCAAGGCGGTGAACATACATACTACTCCTTCCTCCTCCTGTTTTCCTCACAACAACCTTGTGAGGTGAGTTGGGCTGACCGAGAGGGACTGGCCCAAAGTCACCCAGACGGCTTTCGAGCCTAAGGCAGGACTAGAACTCACAGTCTCCTGGTTTCTAGCCTGTTGCCTTAACCACTAAACCAAACTGTCTCACCCATTTAGGAAGCAGGTGAAAACAATATTTTTTTTGCAGGGCCTTTGGAATGGAGTGTCCTTAGTAGTTGGCAGCAATGAAAGAAGACGTGGTTGTTTTTTATTGTATTGTATGTACTGTATTTTTGTGTTTTTAGTATGGTAAGCTGCCTAGAGTCCAGTCAGTGCGTAGCATACAAATTGCTGTAATGAAAAAAATGTTTATTTTTTCACAGAGATAGAATATATACACTCAATTGGAAACTAAAGTTGCTTTTGTTCTTTTGCCTTATCTGACATTGGTTTTCCAGATAGGCTGGACTAGTTGGAACACACATCAACCTGGTTTCCACAGATATTAAAGGAAGATCTGGAAAACGGAGCTGCATTTTCCCTTGATGTAAGACAAAGTTAGGATACAGGGAGTCCCCAGGTTAAGAACACTCAGGTTACAGATGACCCATAGTTAAGAACAGTGCTTGAGTTAAATACACAATGGTTCGAGTTCATTACACAATACTACTTATACAGTATTATACAATAATACTGTTCTGGCTTACATACAAATTTGACTTAAGGGCAGACCTTGGGAATGGAACTTGTTCTTAAACTTATATATTATAAATTTAATAATTAATTAATTAATTAATAAACAAACTGGGGAACACCTGTATCTGTGTTTAGGGTTATTATCACATTGGCATATCTCAGAAATATTCAATACTCAAACTGCAGATATGTTATTGAGAAGTTGGCTCTCTAATGTCATGATTAGATGAACCAATGATTACCAGGAAAAGGACATTCTCTGTGACACCCTCCAATATGCTGAATATCCCTAATGGTAAATGTGTAACACTCTATCTGCAGACTATAAGAGCTGTAATCACTTTATTCCAATTCTGAGTAAATTTTACAGTACTGCATTTTAATAATGGTTTTATCTGCTGCTATTGTACATATTAATTTATTGTTTTAATCATTTTAACATAGTCATATTGTTAAAATTCTCAGCCTCATGAGACATCTTTTTCTGCTAACCATCCTCAAAGCTAGTAGTTGTTTCATAAGGACTTTTCATAGAGTTTTTTTTCTCAATCAATAATTAGATGCATATGAATGTACAAATAATAATAAAGCTAAGCAAGCAGTGGTTTAGCAGTACATCCAAACCCTCCCTGTCCCAAAATACAATATGAAGCCATGCTCTAAAATGTGACTTAAAAATCTTATCTTACATTAACTTCAAATTATCATTATACTCAAGATTACTATATATATTTGAATTTTGATTATAATTGTAAAATCTAATCAAACTAAACTTAAAGAAAAGAGAATAGGAGTAAAAAGTGCAAGAAAAAAGAGAAAAGAATGAAGAATAAAGAAAAAAATATATAAAGAAGCGATTTCCAACCTTCATCACAACATGTATAAACAAATTTAGTGACTCTTCACCCCCTCTAAGGTTACAAACATTTATCTCTTCATCCCATATCCCATCTCTTTATCTATAAATCAGTCCATAAAACATCATCTTTTCAGTCCTGGTGTCAGCAGAAAGTCCATGAAGGGTTGCCAGAAGTAACAACACTTCTTGTTTTAACCTTGATGAATAAACCAACTTTATATTCCTTCCTTTTACTTCTAACAGTCTTAATCTTTAGTTTTTTCAAACACAGTATTGTTGTGAGATTTGATTTCTCTTCATTTCTTCTTTGTCCCACTGCACAGAATTCTTCAGGGCTTTAACAAGTCTCTTTTGTAAATCCAATAGGAAAAAAGTATCCAGATCATGTTCTTGGTTTGTCATTTGTATTTCTCTTTTAAATTTTAAAACCTCAATCAGTTTCTTTTGTAGATCCAGTGAAACATCCTTTTCTAAATCATTCTCTTGCCCTGTCAGTTGTAAATCCACTTTCAATACCATCTCTATCTTGTCAGATAAAATTTGTTATACATCTGTCATTTCTTCAATAACATCTTTTGGACATACTCTATCCACAGAAGCAGACATCATTACTAACATTGTTGATATTGTAGCTATTATTTTCTGACTCCGTTCTTCAGACGTCTCCTTCAGTATTTTTGTTCTTATAATGTTTTGCAACATTTTACTCTATTTAAAAACTTCAGTCCCCTCTAGTATGCAGTTTTTGAAATCATTAAATTACTTGTCTTTGTTATGACTTGTAAAAACCAAAACAGAATCTATTTCCCATGAGAAGCTGTTGGTTCTTTATAATTAATTCCAAAATTTTATTGTAAAAGTTTCAATATTCCAATTTTATCAGGACCCTTAGTCTATTTATAACTTTCTAAGTTCAAAATCTTATTTAGCTTTTTGCTGTTTATTTTGGACTCTTTAAATTCTTAAGCTTATGATTAAAATTTTCTATCCTTCAGGATTGAAAGCAGACTCACCTGGCATTTTCAAACTTGTTATTCCAAAGGTCTCTAATAGCTTAAAAGTAGTTAATCAGCAATTTGCAAAAGTGATTAGAAAGTAAGGTTAGTGAACTTAATGTCCTTTAAAAGTCTCTGCCATGGTTGTGAGCAAGATGGCTAACCCCTTCTTCTCCTGGTACTCAAACTTGTGGAAAACCGCCATCCTGTGGTATCCTCGTGAGGAGCAGCGTCCAGAACACATGTGGCTGATCTCCCATCCTCTCCTTATCCGGAGAAGTTCCTAGAAACTGGTCTGCTCACCAGTTCCTTGGTCTTTGCCGCAGTTGTCAGTTTACCATACCTCCCCCACAAGTTCCATTATACTGAAGATTACTAACCTGGCATAATCCTAATTTATTTTATCACTCAGCCCCAGCAACCTGCTATAAACACTTAATAAAACAGAATAGCTAAATAAGTCTCACTGGAAATTTACAGATCTCCCCTACCAGTTCTGTCTGGTGCAAATTCCATTTTTGTCATTCTCTTATTGAAAAATTCTTTATCTCTAGCCTACCTACTTTATTTTTATAGCACTCTTGGAAAAAGAAAATGTAACAGGATTAAAGATGATGACAATATTTGCCTGGAACACTGGTTACCAAACCTGGGTCTCCAGATGCTAGAGTATTAATCTCGATTGGGGATAATGGGAGTCATTGTCCACTAACATGCAGGGACCCAGTATTGGTAATATTGATCTAGGAATATTTGAAAGCACAATTTTGGGCTTGGAGCCTGATCTGAGTGGGCTGCATTTTCAATAAGGAATTTTCACTCATCTCTTTCCTGGTCATCAGCCATCTTTTTCAACTGCTGGTAAATTTTGTAAGAAGCCTTAATGGCAGCAAGGAGAAATAGAAAGGGATCAAAAATAATGGCAACAACCTCAATGAACTTGTCTAGATATGGAACAAAGGAGGAAAGTTTATATTACGGCCATAACAAGAGAGACCAATGATCTCTGAAGAAAAGTGTTCTCCATCCTGTTTCTAAAGCCAAAGGGTAATGTGGGGACGTAATGCCAGTCTTTAATCACTGCAAAGACATCTGGTGTGGGACCTGAGTATTAGCAAAAGAGGTAGGGAAACAAGCCAACTGGAGGTGAAATAAGCCACCATTCCTTTGCCTATTTGTGAGCTAGATTCCAGTTTGTTTAATTTAGGGTTCTATCTGAACATAGCTATTGTGCTCCTGACATTCAGGAAGAAACCCAAATATTTTTCTTCAAGGTTTTTGTTGAGGAAAAAATGTACATTATTCAAGACTCAATCTGTAACTGAGCAAATACTCCCATACATCTCATTAGCCAGCAACTAACAGCAGCAAGCACTATGAAGAACAAGCTTTTCTGCCCCATTCATTTGTACAGACCATCAGCAGCACGGATGATGCAACATAACTCTTTTTCTCTATTTGTAGGCCTTCATTGCATCATCTCTTATACAATTTGTAAGTGGTCACTGCCCGTAAGGCTAGATCCTCCTGTGTCAGTTTTTTTTTTTTTTGGCAAACTTTCAGAATTTCCTTTCTTAAATATTTGTTTTGATGCAATGCATCATCCTTCCCACTGTTTCAATCCATCCAGTTAGTCTGGATATGTCCTAGAACAAGCATCACAATGAAGCATCATAAGAACAGAAAAGCTGTATATGAATACACATAGTAATATGGCTTATTTCACCAGTCCATAAAGTGGCTGCTTAGTTTTTGGCTTAGCAAGGTGTGTAAACCAATCCCATAGGAACCCCCCCCCCATGGTTGATAAACTCAGTGCATCAGTTTGCCCAACACAGTAAGCCAAAACTGTGGCTTACTCCTGTGTGTAAACTTATATGTATATAAATACATATATGTATTTTTAATTATCTGGAATGCTCTACAGAAAATACATGGGTAAGATAAACAAAATGACCCTAGCTACATTTTTTGCACACTTCTACAATATGCTGGAAAAGTTTGTGGTGTAGAATTGAGTGATGAGGATTGCCTCCAAAACAGCTGGGTTTACACCGCACCAATATATGGGTGTTGGACCACAACTTTGAGGTAAACCACAAGTTTCAACTAACCCTTAGTTAAAAAGTGTGAAACTCTCAAGCCAATAACATCTGGAGGGCAACCATTTTTGTGATGCCCTCAAGAAAACTTTTAGCTATCTTTGTATTCTGTAATAAAACATTCTCAGTCACTCGATACAAAACACTACATCAATGAAATCTGCATTTAAAAAAAGATATTTCTTAATACATTTCCCTTTCTAATCATCTATTATCTTTTTCTCCTAAACAAAAACATTTCTGTTAAAGCTTAAAATATGAATTATGTTTGGCACCCACAAAAAATAAGAAATTAAAAAATTTAATGCAAAAATTCAAAAAGTAAGTGTTGGCTAGACATGCTATTTGTTACCATAGAAACTAGACAGCAGATTTAGGTTTTGTTATCCACAGCTATAAAATATTAAAACTTCTTAAATGTCTTTGCATGTGCATATCACAGCAAGTCATTCTCTAGAACAGCTAAAATGGTTCAGCTTTTAAAATGGAATCTGACTGAAATTCTTCCTTTTCTTTCCTCCTTAAATTAAACAGAAATCAATGAGGACAGATATTAAGGGCACACTTAGTGGAAGAATAAAGCAGCATTCTCATAAGTTTTATGTATGGGTACTAGAATCAGATTTAAAACCTCTGAATTTCTAACCCACTCTAGACTCAAGGACTTGAGGCCACCTTGTTAAAATAATGTAATAAGTGGGACTCAGACATTCCGTTGTTATGCAGTGATAAGCTGTACAACTTTTCCAAACTTTTTGTTAAAAATACATTTTTGTAAACATAGAAAATTAAGGTTTCATCTTATCTTAAAATGTGGAGTAGCAACATAAATCATCCTTCCTTTATTCAATAAGTTAGAAAATATGCTGATTTACTCCCATGAGGAATAGAAGCATTTTTTATGATTTTGAGCATAAAAACAGGCAAAGAGAAAACAGTAAAGGGTCTGTTCCTACAATATTCTTCCACCTCCCCCCCCCCCCGCCCCAGTAAGTTTGCATCTCAGCTGTAATAAATATTCATTTATTTAGCAAATTTATATAGCCACGCATTCTACCCAAGTAATTCTGGGCAACTTAAAAAACACGTATGTACAAGCCATAAGGCAACACCCATTTAAAAATAATTGAGGCATCTCACATAATTGTTTAATAGCATGAGGACAAGCACATATGAGGCTCCACTAACATCCTGACCCGCGGCCTATAAGGCAAAAACCAACAGGGTCAAGGTCATCCAGTTCTTGGAAGGATGTTGTTCCACAGGGCAGATTCCACAACATGGAAAGCACAACTCCCAGGTCCCACTAAATAACACTGTTTCACAGAGAAGACCTGGAGCATGTCTGTACTGCCAGATCTGGTAAAAAGGGTAGACACCACCAAAGCCATGTGGTCCTGTAAATAACCTAGCCCTGTGCCATGCAGGGCTTCAAAGGTGATAGCCAGAACCTTAAATTGCAACCAGAACCCTATTGGGAACCAGTACAGCTGACACACAGCAATATGACATGGGCTTACTGTGGTGCGCCCAAAACTGCATGTCCTGCTGCATTCTGGACACATTCCAAATGCTTTTCATGGGCAGCCCCACGTAGAGTGCTTTGCAACACACCAGCCAGAAAGTGACTAAGTCATGAATGAGCAGGGCCTCCCAATCCAGAAATGGGCACAACTAGCGTACAAGATGAATTTGTATAAATTCCGTCCATGACTTCCACCTTTTCCTTGCACTAAAAATGGGGAGTAATTGGGATCCTCCTGGACTCTTAGCTCCTGCTCAGTTGCTTATCCATTCTGTGCTGATGACTGATCTCACCTAGTGGCTTCATGAAGATCCTAAACAGGAGTGGGGAGAGAATTGAGCCCTACAAAATAGGGTCCCTCTCCCCCTCCATGCCAACTGGAACTGATCTTGCAGGAAGGAGAGCCACTGTAAAACCATGCCCCCTACTCCAACCCCTTAAAATGGTACCCAGGATACCTTGATTGTTGGTATTGAAAGCCACTGAGAGATCCAGCTGAGCTAGGACATACATATTAACTCCATTCTGAGTCCACTAGATGATATCCACAAATGCAATCAATGTTGTTTCAGTACAGGTAGTCCTCGTTCAGCAACCACTCATTCAGCAACCTTTCAAAGTTGTGGCGACACTGAACAAGTGGTACTTACGACCAGTTCTCAAAGTTCCAGCTGTCACACCACTCCAGCGGTCATGGTGCTTGGCAACTAGCTCGCACTTACAACAGTTGCAGCACCCCGTGGTCATGTGATCACCATTTGTAACCTTCCCTGGAGGTTTCTCAGAAGCAAAGTCAATGGGGAAGCTGGCAGGGAAAGTTGCAAGTCACTCTGATAAGTCTCCCCTACCTGGCAGCAGCCACCTTCAGCCCTGCTGCACTGGCCACCTGCGCACCCTCCCCGATCTGACAGCAGCCACCCCCAGGCCCAAAATCACTCATGCGGCACCACTGAAGCTGCCTGTGCACTCTCTGTCACCTGGCAGCAGCCACTTACTTGCTTGCTGGCCTGCTGGCAAGCCACCAGGGATTTGCAACTTCCTGCCAGCTTACTCACTGACTTTGGTTGTTGGAAGCAGGCAAAAAGTTGTGAGGAGGTCCTCGCTTAACAACCTGCAATCATCACTTAACGACAGCAACAGGTTCTGCTGAGATTGCTGTCACTAAGCGATGTGGTCACATGACATCGCACTTTACGACCGCACCGTTTAGCAATGGAAATTCTGGTCCCAATTACTACCGTTTTGTGAGGACTACCTGTACTATTACCTTGCCTGAAGTCCAAATAAAAGGGCTGCAAGCCTACTGCCTTGCCTAAAAAGAAAATGTTGGAAACTGGCAAAATTGTCCAGTACTGTTGGATCCAGCAATGGCCTCTTGAAGAGAGGGTGAAGTACTGCTTCTTTTAAAGGAGGTGGAACTGTCTCCTCCTGCAAGAAAGCATTCACCATTGCTTGGACCCAACCATTATGTTGTCTGCTGAGAGCCTTAACCACCAGGAGGGGCACTTATCAAAATACAAGTGGCAGGACTCAAAGCCAAAGGACTCTTTCCACTTTCTCAGGACCTACAGGTTAAAACTCCCCCGATAATTGAGCAAGAGGGTACTTTAGTCAGTTCCACCGAAACTTTACAGTTAGAATCTGTGTGAATCTAAGCTACTTTATCCAACAGATGTTTGGCATAGTCTTCCTAGCAATCCTACAAAGATTCTCCTGGCCCTTTCTTGCTCAGAAAAGATCAGGTTTCCTGAAAAAGGCCCCTGGCTGACTATTTCTGGACACAGTAAGAGTGGAGAAATATGACCACATCGCTTAGCAATGGCAATTCTGGTCCCAACTGCTGTCGTAAACCGAGGACTACCTATATGCAACAATCAACTTTACTTGAATATCAATTGCATCCACTGCATCTTCAGCTGTCCCACAAGTCTACCCATGCCATTTTAAGGATTTTAATCTTAATTTCCTCATCATCCTATTTATTATCTTGTGTTAAGGAAAGTTGTTCTTTTTTGCTGCATTTCTCATTATTTTGAAGTAAAAAGAATTATTATATTTACTTGTATCTTTAATTCAATATGTGGGGCAGAGTATGTTTCAGATGCTTCCAATCAGACAGTCAGTTTTAGACTGATCTCAGTTCTCCTCCTTACAAATTCTAGATTTTGTAAGTCTAACTATTGTGTTTCAGTTCAATCCAAGCAAGGAGTAAAGAGAGAGGCGTGGGGATTGTTTGTTTTCCAGTGGTAGTGGAAACCTTATAGATTTAAGAACTTTCAGTCATATTTTTCTCGAAGCCATCTAGTTTAGCTCTACATTTGAAGTAAGCTATCCTTATCTTATATTTTAGTTGCCTTGGCAGGTGGCCAACCTTGTCTAGATTCAGCTGCTAAGGAGGGTGGGGGGTTCAGTCTGGTTAGTACCAGAAAATGCCAGGGTTGTCTTAGAAATAAAATCATCATCATCAACATCATCATCATCCCAGAGGGAAAGCAATGGGAAACCTCATTATAAATTTCTAGAAACTTTTGCATATTAGATTCATAAATCCCAGGAGTTTAGCTGAATATAATAAAATGTTTAATTCTGTAACACATTTAATTCTATTTCACCAAACAATGAAAGAAAACCAACCCGTCTTGCTGATTCCATCTTTATTTACTATTTGTTTATATTTTTCCCACTTAACCATTTTAGAATGCTTACATTTATCATATATTTTTGACAAAATATAATTATAATGGTAGCAAATGGTCAAACTCTCCCATCACATTTGCTACCTGCCAGCACCTCAGGTGAGACACCAAAAGGCTGGCTCAGATGTAGCCTATATACAACCTCACTAGATTCAGGAATGACTTGGACACCTAGGCAGAAAGAGATTCCCCCCTCTCCCCCAGCCCTTCTGCTCTGATAAAAATGTCTTTTTCTTCTTTGGAATGGAAGACAGATCTCCTGGGAAAATTTTTATTTTATTTTTATTTATTTTTCAGGCTTGTATGCCGCCCATCTCCCCCAACGGGTGACTCTGGGCGGCTCACAATAATTAAAAAGAAGAAAAAACACAGGTCTCTCCAAACATGTCTAAAATCTATAAATAATTAAAAAAACATATATTAAAATGCCCTAAAAACCTCCTATGATTTTAGCCCTAAAAAACCTGTAAGATGCTGGGGGGAGGACAACCCATCATCCCACCAGCCATCTCCATAGGTGCGGGCCCCCCTCTGGCCCCCAGGCCTTCTGGCAGAGCCAGGATTTGAGCCCTTTCCTGAAGGCCATGAGGGAGGGGCACACCGCACCTCAGGAGGCAGGATGTTCCATAGGGCGGGCGCCATAGCAGAAAAGGCTCTCTGCCTAGACCCCACCAATCGAAATTCCTTGACTGGTGGGGTCTGCAACCTGCCCCTTCTGCTGGACCTGGAGCAAAGAAAAGGAGCTAAGGAAAAAAACAAACAAACAAACAACAGCTCCAGAGTCTCTAATTAAAGGTGGCAACGAGACAGGACTCTGGAGAAATAAAGATGATTCCATTGTTTCAGGAGCACCAGCTACAATATAGGTGAAAATTTTAGCTAAGAATTTGTAATCAGATCTTTGATTTATTGTGCATGCTGGTTACATTTGTCTCTAATAACCTGTCTCTGTTATGGATTCTATACAAGTCCCTGTATGTTTGATGCAAACTGGCATTTCTTCACATCACAGTGCTTTCAAAGGGGAGCAAACTGGCATTGTTTTAGCATTTGTTCAGAGTCTTAGATGGTTCTGTATATTTTTTTCTGTAGGATATCATTTTTTAAAGTCACCACCTGTGGTTTGGATCAACTCTCTTTTTTTACCCACTGAAGTTTTTTGCATGGAACTACCTAAAATCAAAACAGAAACTTTACATTTTCTTATTTCTTAAATGAACTTACTTTTAAATGAACTATCATTTTAAATTATAATCTTGTGTTACTAACCACACTCCCCACAAGGAAGGGGGCTACTCAAAACTACAAGGGTCAAGAGGTTGCACTTGTTTAACTTTTTCATCTTTTTCCCTTTTTACTCACATGTAATAACAGAGGTTATGCGGTTCCATCCACCTCACACTATGGTTATGTGAGAGGGAACAAAGTAAAGGCAACACCAAAGAAATAGGGAGTGGCAGTAGTAACTACCAAACAATTATGCCAAGGCCGGAAATGGGTCAGAGGACATCACCCACTTTTTACCCTATAAGCTAAGCCCCGATACTACAGCTATACTTTTTCAAGCAAAATACATCTGAATCCGATATACTGTACGTGGAATGCTCTTCTGTAAGATCTTGAGGTCTTTCTTCCTCAGGGAAAATGTTGTAAGAGTGTATATGGGGAAGAAGTAAGGGAGCTAAAAAATTAGGCAAGATATTATTTACAATGATAAAGTTTGCAAGTCATTCCCAACTGTATTGTGATCAGAGCATTCAGGAACAACAACAAAACAACAAAAATTTCTTGCTACTGGTGAAGTACTCAGACTTCAGGTACAGCAGGGAACAAAGTTAAATAAACAACACAGTCAGCAAATCCAGAGAGCAATTTTTGGTGTTCCACTACAAAGAGAGTCAAGTAGGTCAAACTATGTTATATTATCCAGCATTTGCAGGGAACTGAACCCTCTATAAGTACACTCAGTATGTTTTCAGGTTATAAAAAAAAAAATCTAAATATATTACTCTGGCTTCAAAATTCCAACACAACACCCTCTTCTCAATGGAAATGTGCTATTCCAATAATTGCAATTCAGAAGATGGTCAGTGACATCACAACTCTTCAATTTAATATTAAACTGAATTGAATAACCATTATTTTCTCTGATTACATAATACTTTCAAACTGTGGAAAAAAAAGGAAGCTGCTGCCTGCAATAGTTCACTTATACCCGACTAGGCACAGCTTTTGGGTTGTTTCTTGATGAGGAAGGAGCACCTGGAACAACTCATGGGTATCCAACATAAATGACAGTTTCCTTTCAAACTATACCTAACAGAAATATTTGTTGAATTTCCTTCATACCAATTTTATTTTATCTGGTTAATGGAAAATAGCAGAATCAATGTTATTAAATTCTACCTTATAGAAGAGGCCATTTTCAATTCTTTCCCTAATTAATGCAAAGTTTGTGTAATATTACAATTCTACTCTTATTACATTAAGAGTTTAAATGTTGGGGTTATACCCAACTGTAGATTATATCTTGTTTATCATCAGAAAACCTGGCAGCTGCATAAAAGGAACTATACATACACTATACATACATATACATACACAGACAGACATAATTAATTTTAACTGCAAAGAAAATTATGCTATCTTTATTGTTGTTTCATGTCATTGTCCTTTATTTGCTTTCATGTCATTGTGCTTTACCTGCAATCTTAATATATGTTCACAAAATGACCACAGATGTCTTAACTTGATGCCCGTGGCCTAATTTGTAAGGCTTGTCTAATTACACAATCTGTGCAAAGGGTAAAGAGGAAAGGAAGGGGGAAAAAAGAAGTAAAAAAAAATCTTAACCATGCAAACCTAGGGAAAAAAAGAAGCAGTTCCTTCAAAAAGATGGCTTTGTATGCACTCCTGTGAATTCTGAAGCACTTATTTTGAAAGATGTGCATGCTACCTTGCATGCCTTTATTATTATTACCTTTCAAGATCCAATCCTATGTTTCCTAAGAAGATACCTCAGGAATTGTATATTATTTAATGAAGGTTATTTAATAGAGTTGAACTGCATAAATTACAATGATTAACCATATAAACAAGGAAGATCTATTCATATTTTGTTCTTATAAATTGAATTCAAATTGCCTATTTGTTTAAAACTGGAAATGCCAGAATATTACCAAATTATTAAAGTGTGTCTTGGGCTATGTCCATTCAAACTAACAAGAGCTAGAATAATGAGCTAGTCTGTCCTAATCTAACCTCAACCAAGACAAATGGTGTTAGATGAATTTCAAAGCATAAGATAACTGATGAAATAGGAAACGAGACTCTGTTACAAACTCTTCCGCTAACAAAAACATGTGCAACTTTAACCTATTTTTATTTTTCTAAATAATTTGTACCTTTTTTTAGCTCTGAAAGAGGAACTCCCATAGAATCCAATTAAGCTAAAAAATTGCTTATTACTGAACTCATTCCCCAAATTTCTGTTTATTTCAACAGTCAAGGTGGCTCACAACAATTAAAAAATATAGAATATAACAGAAAACAAAATTAATGCAATTAAAATCAAAATTAAAACCAATCTTTAAAAAAAATTTAAAAGGCTTGGTGAAGGAGATGTGTCTCAGAGACAGTGAAATGCATTTCCTTAAGGAGCATTTTCAACAGCCTGGGAGCCATTTGTTAGGGTTGCTTTAATTTGGATTCCTGCAGTGAGAAGGGGGCTAGCTTTGCTGGCCTAAATGTCTCCTTCCAACTTTATGATTCTAGTACAAGATAAAATGCAACCAGATAAGCTGAGCCCAATGAAACTGGATTGAGAAGAAAAATAATTTATGAGGACCAATTTGGAGCAAAGCAGACTGCTTTTCCAATTATATTCAATTATATTATCACTTAAGGCCCAAAGCTGTTCCCAAAATTGGGGCAGAGGAAGAGCACTGTCTTAATCCATCCAAAACATGCAGGATATTAGCCTAACATACCACTATATATATCATCTTAATGTGATATCTCAAATTGCTACACCATCTGCCATTTTTCAAGATTGTGTATTAGAGAAAATAAATATGAAGATTACAGTATGAGTAATGTTCACAAAAAATGCATACATTTAATGTAATTCCTCCCTCTCCAACTGATGTGGAAATTGTACCAATCAAAATTTACATTAGAAAAATGAGTAAATAAAATCAACAGATTCATCTATTCCTAGAAAAACATCCCAAAAGTCTCCATATGCCTATCCTACAGCCATTGTTTAAGTTGTTATTAATGTAATCTGGCCATCTGCTGATATTTGTTTCAAAATCAAGTGCATCAAGAATTCATTTGATAAGAAACTTCTTTCCTGTTTATGCATAAAAATCTGTTTTAACATGGAGATAGAATATAATCCAAAAGCAGAAGCTTAAAACTTCTACTTATTTTAACATCTTTTGAACTTTAACAAAAAATAAAATGCATTCATTTAATCTACCATCAAACCAAAAGTTAGAATGAACAAGTCAAATGAGCCAGTCGTTCTCAGCCCAACCTACCTGTTGGACTATTGTTATGGAAAAAGAATAGGTTTTTTTTCATTTGCAAATGAAAAAATATCAATTTTCAGATAGCGGTAGCTGAATTCAGCTACTGCAGCAAAAGCAAACAGTTATGTGCCATCTTGACACATACACATATTATCATATATATTATGTATTTTCAGGGCTTGGGGATCATTTTACCAGACACACTGAATGTGATCCTCTTGCACTGTGTAAAGGGGAAAAATGGTGTTACTGTTAATTGGTGCTGTGACAATTCAAGCAGAACTTAAATATATACAGAGAAAGCCTCTATGCAGCAGTGTATTAGTGTAACACTGTTGTGTTACTCAGCAAATTAACACACGTAGCATATTAAACCATTATCTCTATATTGACTCAACCAAATAGAACTGAACTTTATAATATGGACAACACTTCTAACATCTGGGATGCCTATAAAGTCCATCACTTGTAGAGTAACAATTAACTCTCAAAAACAAAAGGCCAAATGATAAAACGATTCGCGGAATGCATAGAAGTCTACCAAAAGCTCTCATGGTAACAGATAATGGAAGAATAAGCATTTCAAGCTTGTTCTTCTTTATTACAACATTCTTTGCAATACCTGCCACATGGTTTCAGAAATTTTCCCAACCTTTTCAAGCAATTTTTCAGAAGGCTCTAGAGGAAAAGACTGATCAGTAAAAATCACCTCCTCCCATTTCTGCCCATACAAAAATATCAAAAGAGAATTTTTCTTCTATATAATGGTACAGTATATTTCAAAACTATAGTGGTACCTTGGTTCATGAACGCTTCTGTTCACGAACAATTCGGTTCACGAACAGCTCCGGTCTCAAAATTTTGCCTCCATTCGCGAACTCTGCATCGGGTTACGAACAGGATCCGCGGCCCTTTTCCCTCCCGTGACACGTGGTCGCGGCTTCCTGTAGGGAGGGGGACTCTCCCTCCAAGCAGTAACCACCTCCCCACCCGCCTTCCTGTCCTCCACGCCAGAAGTCGCGTCGAGCAAGGTTAGCTTTCTCTCTCTTCGTACTGTACTTTGTGTCATATTTTTGCGGTTTAAAAAAAAACAAACATATGGTTCAGAACAGATTAACCATAATTACATTGAACCTTATAGGGAAATTTGATTTGGGACGCGATCAAAAATCAGTTGGTGCCCAAATTCGTAGGGGTCAGAACGGATTAACCGTATTTACATTGAACCTTATGGGAAAATTTGATTCGGTTCATGACCAATTCGGTTCGCGACCAGAGGAACGAATTAAGTTCGTGAACCGAGGTACCATTATAGTTATTCGTGGCAAAAATCAAGGCAATTCTTTAAAAAAAAATATAACAGTATGTTGTAATCACTTTCTCCCCAACAACTGGGAGTAAGGCAGAGAAGGAGGACACTGTTACTTACAGGTAGTCCTCGCTTAATGACCCTAAGCAATGTGGTTTTAGGCAAAATATCACATGAATGCACTGCCTAGCAACAGCAGTTTCAGTAGTCCAAGTTGTGGTCATAAGGCCAGGACCACAGCATCGTTAGGTGAGGACCTCACACTTCTCTTGCCCTGCCACCCTCACCTCTGCTTCAATTCCCTCCACCTGTCTCCCCCATCTCTGCCCTTTTGGCTGCCCTGCACTCTGCTGCCCTGTGCTCTGCCCTGCACCCCTGCCATTCTGCGCTCCGCCGTCCCTGCCACCCTGCATTCCATCCCACACTCGGCCGCCCCTGCCACCCCCAGCTGACCTTCACCATCTTCTTTCTCCTGCTGCTGCAGAGGCGTGCCCCAGCCCGGCCCTTTGCAAGGCAGCAGCTGCCCACACGCCTTGTCAGCAGGTGCCTCATTAGCAGCAGGAGGAAGAAAATGGCAAAGGTCAGCTGGAGCAACAGGGGCAGCAGAGTTGGGGACAGCAGGGCAGAGTAGAGGGCGGTGGGGGGTGGTGAAGCGCAGAGCAGCAGGGGTGGTGGAGTGCAGAGCAGTGGGGGTAGCAGAGCGCAGAGTGGAGCAGAGGGCAGCAGGGGAGACGGGCAGCAGAGTGTGGGTACTAAGGCAATGCTACTTTGAATCCCAGCCAATAAAATTGCTTTAATAATTTGCTTCATCAGAATATTAAATTACATTACCCTAGCACAGTTGAATATAGAAGCTCCGTTAGCAATTCAAATTGTGGGTTACAAAGATACTAGTTTCCTTCAACTATTAATATGATCTGCATCTATGAACAACTGATTTAAATGCAATTAGCCCCACAGTAATCATAAGCAGGCAATCATGCAAATTTGTAGCTTATTGGTTTAAAGTATAAAGTTAAATAAGCAAGAGAAATCAAATAAAAATGGCTTGATATTAGAACATATTCACAGTAATATAGGGATGTTCTAAATGTAGCATAATCTTATTTTAAGTTTTACAAATATTTAGATACATTAATCTTGTTAAAAGGTTTTTCAGAATTTCATTCTGTAACATAGCAAGATCCACTGTGTGGATTTCTACTTTCAAGACCAAAGTATCTTAATAATGGATTCATTTCAAATCATAGTCCAGAAATAAAGGAAAACAACACATTTGTGTTCTAAAACTGCCAAGACAGACTGACATGTTTCAATGTTACCCATTTTTAGAATCTAACAACCATTCTGAAAACACTATCTCATGCTTTTCTCTCTCTCTTTTTAGTTTTCCAAAGAATAAAACAGTACAATAGAGGATGAATCTAATGTAAGACAGAGGTTAAGAATATTTCTATCCTCAAGAAGTTCTCAACTGAGCTATGAACTGACCCATGAGACTTTTAGCAATCTTTCAAGATGTTGGAACTGTTCAGAACAAAGTAGTAAATGACCAGAAATCACCAATTCATATTAGAATATGACAAACAATTCACTTACTGCCAATATATAATAGAGTTCCTAATTATTTTTTAAAAAACACATACTACATTATGATGCTTATTTGATGAGCAACTTTTTGCACTACCTTGTATAAGATACAAAGAGGTAGGTTTTATGCTGTATCTATCCTTAGACTTGGTATGTTTCATGAATCTTTCCAGTGACATTTTAAAACCATATACCTTCTATGTATTTCAATAAATCCAAGAAGCAGCAAAGGAAATGTCTGTAATCTACTTGGCATTCTACTGTACAAAAGTAATAAATGATACAATAATCTACTATTAGACTACCTCCATCTCCACACAAAATTTAAGCAATATATACCTTGGAAGCTTTCAGAGGCACATTTCAATAAGAAAAATTATTGAAATGCAGGGTTTACAAATACTTGGGTGATTCCTCCTTAACCCTCGATTTCCAGTAAATAAATCTATCTCTGATCCTCACCATAGTCAACATTCCATACTCTGGCAAACAACTCCAAAGATTAAAAAGGGGGGTGAGGGACAAGCAGGGAATCCATAAATCTCATGAGGCTGGTAATAAGAAACCGAATACATTAGTAGTTAGATCATACCACTGAGCCTATTAAATACTAAACGACATTCGGAGAGTATTCACAGGCCTGTTAAAACCATTCACTGTCATGTTTTCAGAAGCTTAAATTTCTGAAGAACATAACTTCAAATATAAATATATAAATACACACACACTCATACATACAAGCAATAGAAGTAAGAATACTAATAATCCTCAATCCAAACACCAGCTTCAAGATAGCAGCACCTCTATAGATTAAGTTCTTCCCACAAAAAAACTTGGAATCAGGGAAGAGTCCAAAAGCTTATGAGCTGAGTTGCTGAGCTATTTTGAGAGAAGTAAACTAGAGGAATTCCCAATTTAGCTACACAGAGATTTCCTAGCCAATAACACTCTAGTGTCTGGAACGGAGCACTATCACCAGTTTTAGAATGAAAGTATGGCCTGGCTGGCATCTGAGATGATGTTTGGAAGTCAGAGACGTGTGTATTACCAAATAAGTCTATTTCAGCAAGGGCAATTTCTTAGAGCACAGGTTTCAGTTTTCTAGAGAATGCAGAGAAGGACTAATTTCTTAATTTATAAAACTACTTCCTACAAAGTTTTTCCTCCCCTTCTTGTGGTACAGTGTGGATCAGCAAATAATATACAGAAGACAGTAGAAGACTCTGGAATGAAATTCTTCCTAAGACAACAAAGAGAAAATGAAGAATAGATATAGGAGGGTTTTTTTTTTCTTTTTCTTTTGCCAAGGATTTATGACTTGTGGATGGAATAAAGAATGAAGGGCAGTCTGGAAACAAATCAATTAATATTATTTTGAAGATATAAAATAGGAATTAAAATTGAAAAACAAATCATTTTATAGGACTTTTACTAAAATGATTGGCCATGAGCTTCATATCTTTTTTCCCCCTTACTTGTGAAGAAATTATTTCCTTATTTGAGCAGCTTATGCATACACCTTGAGGATAAATAACTAAGCCATGCCTGGAGAATGTCTTCCATATGTGGCTAACAATCTACTTCATTTATATGATTTTTTTCTGTACATTTCTCACTTTATTTTTGTATAACTAGCACTCTCCATACCATATTAATTGTCTGTTGGACACAAACATTCACAATACTTGAGTGAGAAAACGAGAGACTATTTGTTGTTTAATTCTAACAAAAGAACAGGAAATCATCCAATTCTAGATTAGATCACACTGCTCTTGAAAAATCCAGTGTAACTTACAGCTGTAACTGTAAATGGCAGCTCTGACTAGGAATAGCTTTACTTTGTTTTGGCTACGTGTATTCCTGGAACAATCAACCCTGGGGCATGTTCACACCTACATTACATTCACCTGGGCCTTTGGTGAGGGAGAATGAGGCACTTCGCTTCATCGTACTTGTCATTTTTTATCTTTTATTGATTTAATTATAATTTCTTTGATTGTTGTGAGCCGCCCAGAGTCATTGGGAGTTGGGCAGCACACAACTTTAATAAATTATTATTACTATTGTTACTATTAATTATGATGAGATTATTAGTGGTTCTTGAAAGTTACTCAATTTTCTGTTGGCACAAGTACTTCTGAAATTTAGACTAGAACTAAATCACACAGGCCTTTGCTGCAACACCAGTGCTGCCAACTGGTTTATTAGCACAATTCAAAGTGCTAGTCATATTCCTAAATTGCTTGGACAAAACTGTTTAACCATCTCTTCCTATGTGATCTATTTCATACAAATCCACTGATCCTTTTGAAGTTTACTTACAGGATATACATAATATACAATTTCAACAGTAATGACCATATAAAAATTTAGATAATTTCTATGACTATTGTCTCAAATATCTTTTGATTTTGTTGTTATAACTTGGACTCCTAGATCTTTTTAATACAGCTATCTTGAGACGCATATTGCCTTTTATTTGAGATTCATTAAATCAGAATATCACTTTGAATGACTCCAATGACTGGGAGAGCTCCATGGAGATTCTAGTATAACTATTGGGGTATGACTAAAGTACAATTTCAGCCAGCATACTTCAGTTTCAAGCTCTGCTCAGCGCTGGAAGTATATACTATTCAATGAAATTCTGGCTAAGTAAAGGTACAATGAAAACAAATAGCTACTCTGAAATTGTTACTTGATAGAACAGCTGTTTCTGAAGCTCACCAATCCCACTACACTAAATAGTAAGCAGAAACGAAAATGATATAGAAATGTTGGGTGTTACTTTTTTTCAGTATCATTAGCTTGATTCCATAAACTTTGTTATCAAGCTAAGTAGAGAAAGTCTTCCTCCTAAGTAAGTTGTAAGTTATAGAGCTTAAAATTAAATACAACTCTGGAAACAACTTCTTTCTTTATACACATACAACTGCTAAATATTTCCAATAATTTAATTTGAACTGTTGACAATAAAACATTAAACTATAGATTAGTAACAAAAACAAAGAGTGAAAGGGACTCTTCTTTGAAGCTACCATAATACATAGTCTTCTTTATACAAAAAAGAATGCAATGAAAGGCAAGCAACTGAACAAACTGAAAATGTCAAGTATATCAATGTCCATATGGTATGATGTTGCTGAAATAAACATTTTGCAAGATGGGACTATCATTTAACTTTAAAATATGCCTCAAGCAAGCATAGTCAGAAACCTATTAAGGAAGAGAAGTAAATATGCCCCAGAATGCATTATTTCAGCCTTACAGAAAACCACATATTCAACACAACATTAATAACAACTGATGCTATTACAGAGGAAATTGCATTTTTCACTATTTGAGGAGCTTTTTAAGGAGTTTTCCAGCAAAAATAGATTTAACAATAAGAAGTATTTGTATTTCAGGTTACTGAGAAATTGGTTATGTAGAAAGAAAGAGGGAGACTGAGTCAATTTTTTGAAAGGAAATTTATAGAAATGTAAAAATGTTTTGCAAAACATAAGACCCAACAAGATTTTCCAAGAAAATATTGGAACAAGAGAAGAGGCTGTCTGACCATAGCAAAGAGAGAAAGGGATTCTGATCCATTCCACGCACACTCCGAACACATGTTCATCACACCCCTGAATAGCAAACTTAGGCCTCCTGGCTTGAAAGCAAAGGGGCTACTGAAAAATAAAGCAGCTGTTTCTACACATTTTCCTTTGATATGGGAAAGACTATAAGTTTATAAAGTTCTGACAAGTACTTCTAAGCCAAGCCACATTGTGTGTGAGTCCATCAGTTTTAAAACACAGATTGCGAAGGTATTAATGGAAAACAACTATACTCCCCTCAAAAAAGGAAGGAACGTGGAGGGCAGGAGCGGATGAATTTGGTTTATAAAAGTCCTTACAACTTAGAGTAAGGTTGGAAGCTGAAGGAAGCTGTCAATCAATTATTTTCTTTACACTAAAGATAGGATTCTTCAGTCTCCAAAATGGTATCCTCCCTGTCTACTGCGCAACTGCAAAAGTGTTAACTAGATTTGGGATTGGCAGCTCAGGGTTAAAAGGTGGCTTTGGGTGAGGACAGAGAATTATGGTCTGTATTCCTTTCCACTGCTGTCATCAATAAATTTGCTCAGGAACAATAGAGAGATACAAAAGGATACGTATGTTCCTGCAACAAGAAAAGCGCAATGAAGAAGTACTTTGTTTTGAGAATTGTAGAATTTTTGAGCAGAAGGTTTGTGACAAAATTGCACATGCAAGACATCTGAAAAGGAAGAAGAGCTGAAATTTCTAGAAAACTATGGCTGGCATTACGTCAAGCAACAGGTTTTGGATGTCATGAAAAAATAATAACAACTATAATGATGGTGATGATGATGATAATGATAATAATATAGTAGCACTGTTTTTCCTTGAGTACCAAAACGACTTTATTGGCCTTGGATTTGGGCCAGTCACTCTTTCTCAGGTTGTTGTGATTAAGAAAAAGCAGAGGGAGTGCCAGGAATGCTCCTCTGAATTCCTTGGCTTGGTTTCTTTCCACACCCATCTTCAGATTCCAATATTGTCAGCTTGGAATTGCTCACTGGAACTTTTTTGGATGGCCTTTAAAAAAAAAAAAAAAAATTTATAGGGTTCTGTATTTCTCTTATCAAGGGAACGCGTGAGAACAACTACTATATTTTTCAGGAGCCCCTTTGCTGTCATTTGTTGTTCTGCTGCTCAGGTAACACAACATCTTGAGTGGGCTCTGTGGAATACCCTTCTAAGGTCTTGGGGTTTCTCATCCTCAGAGAACAACAAAGTGCAACTTTCTTTAAAAAAAAATCTTTGTGAACCCCTAAATAAAGTATCAGTCTTACTGTGAGTGTCAGAACGAGAGGGGTTAAGAACGTACTCTCATCACCAGAACAACGAGGAAGAGATAAGAGGATGAGACTGGCCCCTCCCTAAAGAATGCAAGGGAGGTTGGGAGGGTGACCCTGGAAATTGCTCTCACGCTGAGAAGATTTCTGTAACGGGACTGAAGCCAATAAACCTTGCTGGATTGAATCTGTACTGTCTCCTGGAGTTTCCTGGGCTAATCCTGACACTTACATTTACACTGACTAAGGACAAAGTGCCATCCACCTGCTGTATTTGTAATTTCTTCCTTTAAAAAACCCTACACCCTGTTGATTTAGTCTAACAATATGCATTACTTCAAATTACTATTAATCATGGATCTGACAACAATTTCAGTCCCATGGAGAAACAGATCTTAATTAATCTTGTTCCAAGAGCAGAAATGTAAAAATGAGGAATGGAAGGTCTCACAGTGTATACCCTCCTTCTCCTCTATTAACATTTGGAACCCTCTCTCAAACCCCACACAAAGTTCGCTCTACATGCAACCTTGAAAATGAATATTTATATTCTATTTTTCAAATTAGTAGTTCAAGGCCACATACATGGTTTATTCCCATTTCATCTGACAAACCTACTGTGGTCGTGCAAGATTGGCATCAAGCTAATGAGTCTTAATATTCCAGAAGAGACCATCTGTTAACTTTATGAACAACAATAGTCTTAGTACAGTAATACCTTGGTTCACGAATGCTTCTGTTCACGAAAAATTCGGTTCGCGAATAGCAGCATTCACAAAATTTTGCTTCTGTTCGCAAACTCCGCATCGGGTGACGAACACGACCCACAGCCATCTTCCCTGCTCTGACACATGGTCATGGCTTCCTCTAGGCGAGATCATGGTCACAGACAGACACTTGCTGTGAAGCTTTTTGGTGTCGCCTCAAGCAAGGTTAGTGTTCTCTTTCTTCATACTGTACTGTACTATACTTTGTTTCATATTTTTGTGGTTAAAAAAAAATACATATGGTTCAGAACGGATTAACCTTATTTACATTGAACCTTATGGGAAATTTGATTCGGTTGGCGACCACGTTCGTAGGGGTCAGAATGGATTAACCTTATTTACATTGAACCTTATGGGAAAATTTGATTCGGTTTGCGACCAGAATCGTGGAATGAATTAAGTTCGTGAACCGAGGTACCACTGTATTCTGAGTAAAGCCAGGACAAACTGCCATTCTAATTTTCCATGGCATAGCATATTATATGGAGCTATAGAATACCTAAATAATACTGAGGATACTGTTTGGAAAGCTACTTATAAGAAGAAAATCTAAGGACATATTGTCTCCAACACAGAGCCAACCCTGATTTTGCAAAGTAGATGAAAACTACGTTTCAGAATAAAAGGGGATTTGAATGAAAGGATTTATATTAAAAGGTGCACAAGCAGATCACCACATATTTGTTGACACCTCTTTCCCTTGAATCTTCTGTGGCCCTACAAGATATTCCTGCGGTCAAGGACCCCTTCAGAGTAGCAGAATATGATACAGAAGGTTACAAAATCAGCAGGAATCAGGTCCAACTTTGCTTGATCAGAATTGATGTCTTCTAGTATAAGATAAAGCATTTCTGAATCTTTACTGTATTTGAATTCCAAGCAACTTCATATTTAACTAACTTAAAGAAGGGTGTACATTATTTTAAAACCAAAACCTCAGGTATAACCAGAGTAGTTCACAGTGAAAGCAAAGTGCAGATCAAAGTTGCTGTAGCACAAAACACATGACAGTAAACAGCAGCAATTCTTACAATGTATGCCAAAGGATGTGGGTGTCGTACCTCTCCCACAGCTTCTCCTCCCTTCACCCCACCCACATCTGGCCACCTGTAACTGTCTCAGAGGAAGCCAACTCTCTCCTACGTAATTTCCAGCTGCTGCAGCAACCACAGAATATGCACACAACTAGGAGGTCTATATAAACAGTAAATGTATATAAAGTGTCTGTCCAAAGGATAAATTAATGTACCAATATTATCTTGCTATTATGTATTAAACTGGTTGCAATAACAGAAATTAAAATGAAGTTTAAGTAGAACAGACCTAACTTCTCTAAGCTGTAGTACTGCAGTAGTTGCAAATAATTAAACATTCAACATATACAACCACAGGAAAGAAATATTGCTATTCTGACAAGTCTTTTCCACTTTTGAACAAACCACACTAAGCTGGATGATGATGAGAAATAACTTCCTTTTGACCTTCTGGTATCACTATGATTCACAATACTTTTTCCCTCTTCAGTAAGTTAGGGTACTCCTAGGCATCTCTCGCAACCACTTTCATAACAAAATTCTAACAGCAGTCACAGAAATAAACAGTTGAGCTTTTTATGTATGCTTCTCCTCACTCTTTCTTTTTGTAAAAAAACTCTCTTGTTCAGCCCCATATCAGAATTAGTTATAATAGCGTGTCCATGTGTTTACTTGTTTTATTCATTCATTCCTCCAGGAGTACAAGAAGATTTACATGAGACTTTCCCTTTATCCCCACAACATTTCAATGTGGTGGGCTGAAAGAGTGTGCCTAGCCCACAGTGAGTCATGGCTTAGGGTAGGGTGGATCTGGGTTTCCCTCTATTGTAAGTAACAAACTTTACATGAATTATTTCAAATTTATAATCACCATAATTTCAAAGTTACAGTTAATTACAACACCAGATAAATTCTCAAATAACTTCCTGTTTATCAAATATTTTCCTTCCTAAGCGCAACTAGTCCTAGTCTTCCAGTAATGTAGATTTTGATGAGCAGATATCTAGAGTTACAAATGAACCAATCAGTGAGAAAACACAGCCTGGCTGTTGGTAGATCAAACATTCTTTGATCTATCAGTTATCAATAGTTCAATTTTTTGGATAAACAAGTAAAGTTTATTATTGATTCTCATTAGTGATAAGAATTTATGTCACCAAGATTTTGTTTCTACAACACTACCTTTACCAAAATTCCACTCTTCTGTATAAAATGTCCAAAGGACAATTATTGTAATGTACATCTCCAGTGTAAACTATTTGACTGTATTTGTTACATTGGTGCCTCACCTTTCTTCCAAGGATCCTGGAGAAACATCTGAACTTTAAAATAATAATCTGAGCTAGACTGAGCTAACTAATAGTGATTGCTTAAGCAACCTGAAGTTCAGTACAGAAAAAACAACAACCCTGAATCTGAATTCCCATGGTCTAAGCACAACATTTTAGCTACTACAGAAACATGGAAAATAATTCTCAAGGTGCTACCTCTTCAGAATTAACTATTACAAGAGGTCCTCATTTAGTGACCACAATTGGGACTGGCAACTTGTCATTAAGTGAAATGGTTGCTAAGTGAAACTGACTGTGCTAATGATCTTACATCAGCTTTCCTTTGCTTTGCAAAGGTCATAAATGTGAGGATTGGTTGTAAAGTTACTTTTTCATCCCTGTTGTAACTGTGATTGCTAAATGAGGCAGTTACTAAATGAGGACTACCTATATAACCAAGGCTTAAATTCAGGCACCTTTCCACCAAAGACAATGATCAATAAGGCTAGCAAATGTCATAGAGATAAAATCACAAAAATTTAAATGTTAATTCTTAACAGTCTGTAGAAAGACTGTTAAATCAATTCACATAAATTATGATTCAGGCAAACTGAAATATATAGAGAGCGCTTACACAATCTATGTCTAATAGTATGCCTAAAAATGCTCTCTTTTTCAACTCCCAATCTGCTTCTTTCTTTTTCCCTCCCCACCCTTCCCAGTATGAGCGACTGACACTAAAGAAAAAGAAAGAGATTGTGAGTTAAAAAAAGGAAAGCAAACATTTAAATGCCATTTTTAACTGCAATGCTTCACTTGAATGACTATTTAAAGTAGTGGTTTACTTAACTGAATTGAAATGCACCTGCATAGTGAATCACTGACAAGGCTGCCAAAAAGGATTTTCATCTGAATGCTTCATACAATAGATTCAGCTACAATTTAGATTTTAAAAAACACACACAAGGACATTCACATTTCTGTTAGGAACCCTTCCAAACTTTCCAAGCTTAGATCCAAGTGAAATGAAAGATGCCTCAGCCAAGAAATTGCCTCTTCACAGGGTTTTATTGCAGCACTATCTCAGAAATTGCGGTTGTAATTTGGAAAGTATACTAGCAATCAGGGGATGACCTAAATCTTTTTTATATTATTTCATTTCAAAAAGTGCTTGTTACCATTATATTCAATGAGCTCCATTTTATAGTTTATCCTCTCGATACACAGAAATTGTACACACTAACTATGCAGTTCAAGGATTAAAGTCCTAAAAATGCTTTTGAAAAATAAGAAGGTTCTTTTCCAAGGTGTTGCCCTATCTTGGAGGTACACTGGGCATGATCCAATCCAAGACAAACCCTCAGACACATCAAGAACCAGGAACAATTAGTCCAGCAATTTCTAGAATAACTGCTTGTAATATATCTCAAACATGGAGAATTGGTGGCTATGCACGTCCTGGCGATGTCCAATCTTCCCTGAGTGGCCAGACTGGCTGAACTAATTGGAGGTGGAATACAATAATATCTCAAGGTTCACTCCTATAAAGGAAGGCACTTATTTCCTTATATTACTGCCTTGAAAATTAAGAGCAACACACCCTTACACTATAGATAAAAAGAATATCAGCTACCCAGCAAGTTTTCTTCTTGGATAAAAAACTCAATAGCAGCTTTTTAGCATGTCACTGGTTCCTGAAACAATAAATTTTAATAAATTTAAATTTTGCAGAATGTTCAAAGTTTCTGTGTCTCTTGAGTTCAATGATTATGGGAGATATACTGAAAATAAATTACAGCATCTAACTGCAGTGGGTTAGATACAGATTTGTTATCAGCACTCTACTCACACTTGCCAGCAGAAGGTGGGGGAGAAATGCCATTTTGCCAGGATTGGGATATTCTGTTGAACAGTGAAAAGATGTGACAAGAAAGTCTGCCTAGAAATCTACATAAATTGCTCATTGTCAGTATGAGTCTTTGCAGAATCAAAGTGTCCATGAATCATAAGAGCCATTTCTCTGAACGTACTTCTGGAACCATCCTTTATCATCTCCCCCAAATATTAAATTATTATTATTAGGTAATGATCACAGGCGTAGGAAACATCACAGGTTTATACTATACCAGAATTCTAGACCACTGCCTAATCAGCTCTGGATTTTTTCTGATTTATTTTTTCCAGTTAATACATTTCTGCATGTGGTTCACTGTGGGATAGAAAGGATGGAAAGATACCTATTGTGATTCCCCACCCCCAGAACTATTATAATCACAACTGCCTCAATTCTGAAATATGCAAACATATGGAATTATAAATGCTCTCAAATTAAAAAAAAAATTATAAAAGAGGGAGTGCACTGGTTTAAGACAGAAGTCAATCAGTTACACTACAAATCTCCTTAAGATATTTCTGGTTTTTTAAATTTGCTTTTGTACCAGGTACTAATGTTCTTGAAGAAGGATAGAGAAAGAAAGGTAAAAAGAGCAGAGGAAATTGCAAAGGGAAGCAAAAAGTTTATGTGGCTTCATAGATTATACTTGTTTAATCATGATTTATTAAACAAACTACATGGTTCAATTCGCACAACATACTAAGTCAAAAATAAATAAACCACATTAGCATGCTTAGCATACAGTATGAACCTGGTCTGTGTTTGCTGGTCATCTCTTTTACTTTTTTTTTTTTAATATAACTGTTCTTGTTCCTTCACTGCTCGCACCACCAGTAATACCTAGTTGATAACTGGTGAATAGTCAACCAAAAATGTCCAGACAGTTCCAGCATTCTATATTTGTGCCTAAGCAGTTTGCTCTGTCTTTTCAAAGGAACTTCAAAATTTTCAGCTCCTTCATTTAAGCTATCAAAAATAAGAAAATTAATGTGTGACTAACTTTCATTATGAAATAACTAGCAGATGGCATTTTTGCAAATATTGCAGTTTACCCGTTATATGCTTATAGGTTGAAAGATTTGATTCCCCTTTTGGGTTGTTCAAATTAGTTTTAACTCTAACACTAATAGCAACGCGTAACACTCTACTTTGCAAGCTGCACTGGCTTCCTATAGGCTTCTGGGTGCAAATTAAGTGGCTGGTTGCCACCTATAAAGCCCCTTTTTCATGGATGGGACGTGAAGCATGCCCACTCTGTCAGATCTTGTGGAATGGGCAGACACAATTGGATATGGGTGATTAATCCTTGAATCTCTGATTGTGTCTGCCCATTCCACAAGATCTGACAGAGTGGGCACGCTTCACGTCCCATCCATGAAAAAATGCCATCTAATGGGACCCAAGAGGGAAGACTTTTCTGTTGTGCTGGCTGCTGTTTATAAAGCATACCCCCTCCGCCCCCTGAGATTCTAATGGCCCCAACCTTGCTAGTCTTCTGTAAGGCTTAAAAAAGATTCTGGATGAGCCTGCTTGGAAAACTGGTGTGGCATTTTGAATATATTGTGGTTTTGGTCTCTGTTTCTGCTACTTTGTACTGGTTCATTTATGTTTATTGTTCATTTTATTTTTAATCCTATGATAGCCACGTGAAGTCGCGTTTTTTAGTTGGGGAGCCATACAAATTCTTTAAATAATAAATAAATAAACAGAACATCAAGCAGCTCATCAAATGTGTTCAATCAATCCACATTCTTTTACTTACAGCTTTCTTCCTTGAAGAAACTGAAGGTTCTGCACAAAGCTGTTCAAGGATCTGCCATCCTGCAATTAACTGGACCCCAACGTACTTCAACATAATTGCTGCATCATGTGCCTCTATGCTACGCCTTAGAACAATTCTTTACGTTCATAATTAGCTGGTGAAGAGATATTCTTTTTTCCCAGGCAGCTAAGAATACCGTAAGAAACGAGGGCCCTATGCCTGCATCTTCACTGTTAAACCACTTCCATACCTCTTAGCAACTGCTCTCTTTCTGCAACAGCCTATTTGATGGCTGTCTGGTAGACAGAGGCAGAAAGAGCACTCTCGGGCCTATGAAAAAGCACCTCCTGTATACCTTGTTGAGGGAACACCACATTATATTTAAAAGTGCAAAACGTATTATTTAAAAAGCTAATTTCGAAAGATGCCCAGAACTACAACCAATGGGCAAGTTGTATCTCTCAGTCATGGCATGGGGTCAGGCTACCTGAGGGACTGCCTCTCCCCAGTTTCATCTGCCCATCCTACCAGATCCAGCAGAGAGGGCATGTTATGGGTTCCATTGCCTAGGGAGCTACATTTGGCGGGCCCCGGGTGGCGGGCCTTTTCTGCTGTGGCGCCTGCACTGTGGAATCTTCTCCCTCCTGAGGTGAGGTTGGCTTCATCATTGTTGAGTTTCCAGAGGTCCCATAAGACTTGGTTATACCAGCAGGCCTTGGGACCCCAGGGGATGGGGGAATTAGTGAGGTTGCGCCCTTATTTTTAACCTCCTTTTATTCTCTGTTCTATTTTGACTTTTATATTTTTAATGTATTTATTGTTTTTAACTTTGTTGTATGCCGCCCAGAGTTGCCTGTGGTGAGATGGTCAGCTATATAAATTGGTTTAATGAATAAACAAACAAACAAACAAACAAATAAATATTTTCATAAAGAAATAAACCAGCTCCTAGTCTAGGGCCTGGGGCAAGACCAATTTTCTTATTTTGCACCCATGTTCCATGGATTATGGAATCTCTATAAAAAATGATGATCTGGCAACAGCCCTGACAAAGCTTGATGTTACAATATAAGAATTCTACTTTCCCATGCCTTTCTACAGACTGGATTTAGCGGGTGATATTTTAAAATTTGAACATGTAGCTTCATAGGGATAACTGATTAGTGAAACTAAGTCTTCTGCAGTGTGGAAGAGCAGGCTGCTTAGAAAAATTGCAGGCACCTGTGCTGCCTTCATCTCCTCCTATTTCTGCCTTTTCACCAGGAGAGTTGGTTATAAAAGCTGCAACCTTGAAACAGGTGGGAAGAGGGGATGGGTGAAGAACAGAGATGTTTGTGTTTTGGAAAAGCAGCTGTATAAAAGAAGGCATTTTTCCTTCACGGAGACTGGATAGTCCAGAGGAAAGGAAGTATAGAGGCAGAGCAAGGAAAAGTGCAAATATAAAAGTACAATGTGGAAAGCTGCAAGTACTCTACATGCTGGTCAGTATCCGAGAAGAAAAAAAAGCAGAAGAAATTCCAGAGAGGAATTAAGGCAGAACAGTGTAAGAAGAAAACAATGTTATAGAATACTTATACAACAGAGTATAGTATAGAGGAAACATTGTAATAGTAATTGAATTGTACTAGAGTATAGTAATAATTGTTATAGTAATAAGCATAGTAATATAGAAATAATATTATCATATAATAGAATATAGGATAGAGGCAATAGAAATGCTCACATATAAATTTGTAAGTTTCATATTTCACTTTTGTATCTTGTTTTTTTCAAAATAAAACATCTCCCCAACCCTTATAGGGAGAAATAAAAAACACCTGTCCATGTTTCGGTGGATCTTTTGAGTCTGAGTCAACCAAATTGGGTGTAGTTTAAAAGAACCTGTGACATGCAGAATCAGCTAAAAGAGGAGATATGTGCAAGGAAAAAAACAGAAATATTGAAAGTGAACAAATAATTTGTTAGAAAGTAAACTATTTTTCTTACCTCTAGATAGCTGGTGGTCAAGTTTTTCAATTCTTTTGCTTTTAAGCATTCTTTCCTATGCTTTTTATTTTAATTTTTTAAAGTATCTTTTTACTGAATTCTCCTTTTTGGAATCTACAAAATTCTTGAATGCACTATTTAGGCCATTCTATTAATTTGATTATTCTAAGTTAAATCACTTATGTGCTAAATAAAAATATATACAATAACAGAAAACAAAACTGTTGGAGTTGTAAAATAGAATTTAAAGGAGGTTGATAAATACCCATGATGAAGTCTACATAAACTTGCATATACTAGCATATACCTTCACCTGTTGTATTAATCATCAGGGCTAAAGAATATTTTTTGTTTTCTTGATACTTGTACCTCTCCACTAAGAGCTTTGTGGTTAAATTTAAATATTAATCATTAGATTCCACCAGGTAGAAGGAAACCTCAACTGGCAGATAATTATTTGAGAAAGACAAATTAATGTGTCACAGATCCTACTTGAATACAACTCACAGGATATAGAATTGGGAGAGGCAGAAGGAAAGTAAAGACAGAACTGTGATTCTCTCAATTTGCAACAGCCTGGCACCCTTCCAGAGATGCATGGCTCTAGCTGGCTAGAAATTCTAGGAGCTGTAGTTCAACTTAACTGAAGGATGCTAGATTAGAGGAGGAAGGGCAATGCAAAAGAATTACTCTTTGTAGGATTTTTGTATTCACATACTGCATTACAAGGATATATAAACACCAGGAATCTGATGTCTGATCCCACTCATCTAGAAAATCCCCCCTTCTGGTGAGTTACATGGGACAAAGGTGAGTGAGCAGTCATTCTCAACGTTAGCCCCCGTCCCCCGGGGAATACTATGACCTCTGAGATAGTTCCCACCCTTTTATTGACATTCTGAAAACAACTTAAACTTACATTGTTTCACCAAGACTTGGCCCAGCTGATTGACTGATGGTGCCTATCTTGGTTTTATCTTTTGTTTCTCATGGGCTTTTACTGTGATGTTGGTAATTTTTTTTCCTTTTCCTTTCTTCTCTGTATTTATTGTACACCACCCAGAATCCTTCAGGATTGGGATGAGTTAAAAGTACTTTCAATTAAATAAATAAATATTCTGAACCACACCTCCAGTGAACAAAGTGAAAAGAAAGCAGAATACTGGAAGGTGACTTGTGAAATGCAGACACATCATTTCTTTTGCATGAGGCTTCCTAATTAAAAATTTAGACTTCAGTGCATCTCCATAACAAGTTTACAACATTCCAAATAAATGCTATAAACTCAAGCTATGTTGTTCCAGGAAGGAGGAAGAACCTGCTTTCCTTTGGTTCCCTTCATCATGCTTTTTTAGTTATTCCTCCAATTATTATCTTACTTGTATAATACAGGTAGGCCTCATTTAGTGACCACAACTGGAACCAGCAACTTGGTTGTTAAATGAAGCAGTCACTAAGTGAAACATCATAATTTTATGGTCTTACATCAGCTTTCCTTTGCCTCCAGAACTGCAAAGGTTGTAAATGGAGGATTGGCCATAAAGTTATTTTCATCACTGTCATAACTCTGAATGGTCACTAAACAAGGCAGTCACTAAATGAGGATTACCTGCACATCAGTCATCTGTATTACAGATAAATAAACCCATCCTTTTTCCTCCAATAAAAAGCCTTGAACTTCATCACGTTTGCTTCCATATTGACTCTGGGTTATACTGTGGGTCACTGCAGCCTGTCACTTCTCATTCACTCACAGGTAAATATGAACACGGTGAGGCCTGTTGTACTTATGTATGTATGTATGAATGAATGAATATTTATATACCACTGACTTCACAAGGACTGTGGGCAATTTGTAAAATTCAAATAAATGCATAAGATACATAACAAATCATGGTATACAACCATTATTCCATTCCAGAATCTGTAATGTAATTGCATCCTAAATATCAACAGCTCTGTGGAAGAACTCTGCTTAACCACCCTCCTAAAGACTATCAATGTGAGTGCTATGCAAACTTATAGGGGGACCAACAAGCATCATGTCCTGGCCTTCCATCTCATGAATGCTGGGGACGCTTCACCTTTTAAATCAGGAGCAGCAAATAATTAAGGTATTTAAAATAATACATATCTTTCATCTCCACTAAGATTAATACTTAGTTCTAACTTCTACACTCTCTTTATTTTTAGGCTTAGAAAACTCATGTGCAGACTTACTGATTTCTCCTAGATTTGCTTCCTTCAAAGTACGATATAGACTGGACCCAAACTGTCCTAGGTCCTGTCCTAAATCTTGTTATAATCCACTAGGAGACAATTAAAGGTTAGGAAATTATTCTTCTGCTCTATGTATATACCTGATCTGATTATTTAAACATTGAAAAGTATATTGCATGAAGTTCACTGTTAAAAAGATGGTCCACTGATCTGAAGAATATATACCCTGTTTAAACAATGGTTTTAGAATTTAACTTAGACTGTAATCTAAACTTTCACCCTTCTGGATCAACCATTATATTTCTACTAATATTTTAATATGATTGTGTAACTTTGCCAGAGGTGTATATAAAAGAGAATTTTAGATCTCTCAACTTTATTATTTTGCCTTTAAAAAAAATCAGTTTTTGATGTCACATTGACCCAGATCTTTGCAGTTTTTAACTACTGTTTGTGTCTAATTTCTATCACTAGCAGCTTACGAGTAGTAACTCTGAAAAATTCTATGAATCAATAATAAGACCTGCTGTAATTTTTTAATGTTAGATATGACTTTTTCAAATAAATCTCTTTCCCTTATTTCAGCAAGTTTACCATAACGTTGAGATTAAAAAAACCCAAACATACTTGAATATAGTGATTTCAACAGTTAATAGTTGAAACAATAAGCACCAGTAGTTTGTTGCAGAATCTTTAGTAAACGAAACAACGAAAGAAAACAAAAACTACACCTGGACAATTATTTCACCCATTTTGAGAAAACAAAGCAACTTTTGCATCTGAAACATTGCCCCAAAGCGAATAAAAATATTCATAAATCATTCTACTATTCTTTGTTTTAAAACATTACAATTAAATAAGCCTGACTACTATTCAATGCATCCTATTATGCCTAGAATTATATCCAGACTTTCCCATACTTAAGGTGCACAGAAATCAGTAGCTTTTATTCCTAAATAATATACTTGGCTGCATTCTGCCCATTTCATAACTTTACAGATTTCATTTATACCCTATTTCCCTTCACAAGATCAGAGTAGCACACATAGTTCTCAACTTCTCATTTTCATTCCAGTAACCAACTTGTGATGTAAATTAGGCTAAGATAATGACTAGCCCAGTCACGCAGTGAGCTTCATGACTAAGTAAGAACTTGAATCTGGGTCTCACCAATCTAAATCAAGATTTGATTTATTATTCTCTACTGGTCTCCCTTAAAAGATACAAAGTCTAAACATGCTGAAAAACGTGGCTGACCATACAGAAGAATTTTGAAAAACACTGCATGACCAATATAAAAGCATGTAAAATATAATGGAACACAATTATGTTAAATTAAGTGATTTTATTTTGCTCACACTCATTTTGGTGTGATAGTCTCCATGAAACACACTACTTTAAAAGTTTCACACATGAAGAAGAAATCATTATGAATTAAGGCAACAAGGATTTCAACTTCAGTGACAATATATCAATGTATAATGATTTATCTCAGGGTATTAGTTTAAATAAACTGACATATCAAAATAGTAAAAAGCATTTTCCAATCCTAACCAATCCTAAGGTGTCTTGTTTATATTGTGCTGTAACAGACTATGTCGGATACACAGTACAGAAAGCACTAACTAGTTAAGCTGCATAACTGTTAATCCACATGTTGTCAGTACTTGTACAACCAGATTACATGTAATCTAGACAACACAGAAATAAAATGCACAAGAGATACAAAGCACACTATATGTTAAAATAATAATAATCTGGAGGACCACTTGAAGACCATCGCATTGACAAAATCACCATCAGTCAATTGCAAAAGGCAGCTTTACTTGGAACAGCTTACATCCTGCAACGATACCTTTAACACCATCCAACAACATCATCTGCCTATCCCAGGTCCTTGGGAAGGACTTGACAGGTGGATAAAAATGCCAAATCCAGTCTAAACAACTGGCTGACTGTGTGACCAACGGTGGTGGTGATGAATGTCATAGTATGCTGCTTTAGGACTAGTTGTCTACTACAAGTAAACATGACCCATCTGATTCAATCTTCCTAGGAGAAGTTGCTTTGTTTATTCTGTAAAGTAAGGAGGCCTGAGGCCTGGATTCATTACTTCTCAGCAGAAGCACCTATCCTCTGAAACAGTTCCCATTGGAGATCAGATTTGCCCATCTTTGCCTTTCAGAAACTACTGAAAACAGGGCAAACCCAGACAGCATTTGTAGAATATGAAGATGCCATCTGTGTTTTGTTCGCTAGGTAACATTGTTTTTGCTATTACCCTATGTTACGTATTCATATTTTGTATGAATTTTATTATCTTATTAATCCTGTTGAATTCACTTTCTTAAGGCACACATTTTAGTGGCAAAATAAATTGGACTAGATAGCCAGGTTGGTCTAGTGGGCTAGAAACTGGGAGAGTGCGAGTTCTAGTCCTGTCTTAGGCATGAAGCCAGTTGGCTGACCTTGGAGTGGTCACTTCTTCTCAGCCCTAGGAAGAAGGCAGTGGCAAACCACTTCTGAAACAGTTGTCAAGAAAACCATGGATTTACCTGAGGAACTGTCTTTTCCCGATAGTTTCTACCCGCCTAATTTGATCCAGCAGGTTGGGCATGCTGCAGGTCCCATCAGCCACAGAATGTCGGCTGGCAGGGACCAGGAGACATGCCTTCTCTGCTGTAGAGCCTGATCTTTGGAATATCTTCCCTTCAGAGATTAGGATGGCCCCAACCCTATTGGCCTTTCATAAGGCTTTAAAGACCTGGCTATGTGCTTGGACCTGTCTCTTGGCTATACTGTCAATTATTATAAGTTTCTTAGCTGCTGTATATATTTATTTTTGTACTGTTTTTAATTGTTATTATTGTTTTAGAATTGTTCACTGCCTAGAATCACTAGGTTGAGATGGGCAGCTATAGAAATTAAATAAATAAATTAAAAAAATCTGTACAAGTACTCACCAGGAGTCAAGACTGACTCAAAGACATGCATACACAAAGACACACATCTAGTGTGGGGGACTAAGGAGACTTCATGGGTCAAATATGGCTCTCTATTGCCTTGAAAATGGGCTTGAAACAAACGGAATATTTTGGCTTATTTCTTTCCTGTCCTCAAACAGTATACACTGTATTTTCTTCAGCTCCCATTTCTAACAAACAGAAAAGGGACCTAAGAAAGAGTGGATGGGGAAAATGGCATATGATCAATTAAGGTTTTAAATGCCATGGAAGAGACCTATTCACCTACACAATGGAGAGATCGCTGAATACTTTGTTTAAAAGTGCTTTGTATCATGTTTTCCAACCTTTCACTATGAGTTTTTACCACAGATTCTGAAAATCTTGCATAGATTTATTATTAGAAGTAGAAAACCTCCTGAAACCAATGAGTCATATGTATCAGCGGAAACCAAGAACACCCTTTTCTTTCACATCTTCCACAATTCTCAATAGTTATTTTCCCTTCCATTCATTCATAGGCAGGGAGTTTATCAGAACAGATTAGTAACAAGAAAGATTCCCTCTGCTTCCTTGGATGGACCAATTTTGTTGACTAATCCACAAAGTAAAGCTTACCAAAGGTAAAAGGCCTGGGCAGTGATCTGGATTTGAAGGGCAAAATGTGATTTGGAGCATATTGACACATACAGAGCACCTACTGGGAACATCTTAAAGCAGCTTTGTGTCTTCTCCTGGGCTGGCACAGCTGCCCTCCACAGCAGATATGCAATGGCAGGAAAAGACATGCTTGTTTTAAGGTGTTCCTGACAGGTGCTATATACATCTCACATATGCTCCAAATCATATTTTGCCCTTCAAATCCAGTTTTATATGTCATATTCCACCTGATGTGTGAAACTGCTATTTATTCATTATAGAATATATCTGCATTTATAGACAATAAACAAAATAGACTTTCAGTTTCCTGCTGGCTGTTTAGTAGACAGAGTTAATCCACTGTAGAATCTAGTTACTGACCAATCCTATCTTAAGCAACAAATTCTTCAAAAAGAAACAGCACCCTTATAAATCAGAAGAATTAGTAAAATGTGATAAAACTTAAATTATGCTATTAGATTCCATTTTCAATCATTGGTGAAGCAAAATCAATATGACAAAAAGAAAATTACTTCATTTCCCTTCAGTTATGAATGGTATGCAAAAGTAAGTTGGCAACTACACCACAAACTCTAAACATTATGCTGATATTTGTATGTATATCAGATAAATCCCATGTATTAAGATGTAGCTGTCTCAGTTACATAAGTATGGCACACATCATGCTAGTTAGTCTGAAAATAAAATAAAACCCAAGAACTGATTCTGAGCTTATCAACTTACAGCTTTATAACTAAGAGTAAACTTTGCAAACATTTCATAAGATTATATGAAAAAAGACTGCTATAGAGCCACTGAAGCAAGCTGAATCCACATGGGCATAATGGGACTTGCAGTTTTAATCTACTGCAGTCACTTAGAATTAACCCTACAGTGTTGATTACGGCCTACCTATGCCTGCTAGAAGCAGAAGAATCTTGCAGCGCATCTGTTTCCTGCAGGCCACATTTACTTTACTATTATTTTATTTATTTCAACATTTTGTATCCTGTCTTCAAAAGTGTTTTCTCACACACTCACAAATCTAATGGCTCACCTGCCCCCCCCCCAGCAATTTTCAAATCCTGTTTCAAGTATGTGAATCGACAAACGTTAGGAATAAAATTGCATTCAGAAGTACAATTCTGCATTTAGAATAAATATCAGGACCCACTATTGTAACAAATGAAGAATACATCTAAGAACAAAGGGGGGAGATGGGGTAAGAGGGAAAAGAGCAGCGACAATCCATAATTATCTTGTAGGTATAAAGCTTGTAAATTAACGACTGTTGTGCAAATTCATCAATTCTGTTCCACTACTATATACTGTTTCACACTGAATGTGTATCATGTATCTGCATGTTTAAGTATAAATCCAAAACTGTTGCCTGCCTTTATACTTTGTTAGTTAAACATAATAAAATTGTAAGAAAGTGTGCCCCCAACACATCTGCAATTTTGAAGTGTAAATAAGATAAATATGTTTGAAAGAGGTCCACTCTGAGAGGTAATATTCACTTTAGCTCTCTGCCAATTGTGTATTTCTGGTCAAATTTGGGAGAGCCATCACAGAATGCCCCCTATATAGACAAATGTAAGCCTCCATTTTATGAAATTTGACTACAAATGACATTTCAGCAGAGGCACAGATTTTTGCTCCAAACAGGCAGCCCAACAGCAACCCAAAAAGGGAAAAATAAAAAACAAAACAATGCTAAAAGATGCACGGCATTATTCAATGAGGAAGGAAGCCGCAACAGCATAAAGAACTTCTTGCAGCAGCAAAGCATTTCTCTCACAATCTTCAAGTGGGCACTCTCCTACTGCAGATGACTTAAATTAAGGTAGGCTGTGCTGCAGTAGACATGTGAGTCAGCAAGAGCTGCCTGTAGGAAACTGCTGACATTTTTAGAAGCCTCACAAACAAAAGTGTGTGTGCATGTATGCTCACACGCACACACATGCACACACAAGTTTCTACTCAGGAAGTGTGGGCACATATACATTAACATGCAAAAAACCAGTATCACAGAGTTTCCCATTTCCTTATTCACGTGTCCAATTCAAAGAAATCACCTCTGAATGTTAGCTATAATTAGAAGCTGCATTTGGTCTTCAGAATCTATTTGTTTAAACATAACAAACAGCTCAAACTAAGGGTTTGAGTTACTTCTCTTTTTTAAAAGTGAAAATCTGTCCTGCATAAGGACAGGAAAGCAATATGCACTTTTTCTTTTTAATGAGTGGGAAACTTACTTTGAATCAGAACACTCAAAGTATTTAACACTTCAGCTGGGAAATTATTTTATAAGCAGAGGTTTAAGGTTAATTTCTAGAAAGATTGATGCTCAGATACAATCTCTCTTTATAATAAAGTCTTGTGACCTGAAGACCCATATCTAATGAAAAATGGAAGGGAAGTCACATTGACTCACTAATACAGAAAATACAATCTGTACTTGAAGATTATTACAATGTCATTCAAAGGCTTCCAATTGTAGATTTCAGATTTGCCAAAAAGGCAAGTGATGACAGGAATATTGCAGACTATAGCTCTCTAAGATCTCATCATAAGAACTTCACTTTAAAACACTTACAGTTTCAATATATACCACAGCAGACAGGGCCACTCTTGTATTCTTTGAAAAGACATAAATTTATGAAAGAACTACAGGGACTGAAAAGGGCATCCTACATCCATAGGAGAATGGGTGTAGCATAATGGATATAAAAAAGACGGAGTAGAGAGGAAGATCTTTCAGAAAAACATGTTCATAATCTTTTTTTAAACTAAAAATGCACTGTTTATAAGACTAATAATATAACAGTGAATTACTACAGCTGTTAAATTCAGCAATTTCAGTGTTGCAAATAACTTGCCTCTAGGAAAAATATGTAACTTACACATGTAAGTACATAAACACCTAATATCAACTCCTGAATCAGAGAAGACCATTGGAAATTTTTTCCTATTTAATTTTTTTGTCTGGAAATGTTTGTTCTGGTGGATAGAACCAAACCCATTGGATGATCTTGGACAAGCAGTTATCTTTCTCTGCCTAAATTTAAAATATAGGATTGGTTCCTGGCTTAATCATTCTTTGAACAGAGTTATGGAAACCAACAGGGCAATTTTATACTAAATTACTAGATTTTAGTGGCTCTACTCTAAGTATGAGTTAAGGTCAGACCCAGCCCTCACAGTTGCAGATTAGTTCCCCCCCCAACAGATGGGCATTCAACTACTCTGAGCTCCTCACAGAAGGGCAGGACTGAAGTAGAACAAATAATCATGAGACACCTTACACTGTGGACCCTACAGAAGCATAATCAGATTGATTATTTATTTATTTATTTATTTATTTAGCTTGTCCCCACCCATCTCCCCACAACGGGGGACTCTGGGCGGCTTACAACAACTAAAATCAAAAATACATAATTAAAATTATAAAAGGTATAAAAGTTATAAAAACTAGAAATTTACAAAAATAGGATAGAGATAAAAAGCTAAAAACTCCAAGAGGCCAGTAGGGCCACAGCAGGCCGCTAAGGGGCCAGCCAACCCCATTTCTGGTATCCTCCCTCCCCGCCCCAGGCCAGATGGCAGAGCCAGGTCTTCAAATCCCTCCGAAAGGCCTGGAGTGAGGGGGCCTGTCTCATCCCCGGGGGCAAGATGTTCCAAAGGGCAGGGGCTACAGCAGAGAAGGCCCGCCTTCTGGACCCCGCTAGTTGAAGTTCTTTTACCGCGGGGATCCGGAGCATGCCCTCTCTGTGAGATAATCAGATAATGATAAAATGGCTTTAAGCCATCTGAGCCTACAAGGCAAAACAGGCCATAAAACAGAATACATACAAAAGAATGTATACCTGCTGATTTCTACAATTGCTTAAATGTCCCTTGGAATAAATAGCTTGAACTGTAGCTTGAGTGTAGCATTTCTACACTCTTAATTAAAATGTATGATAAAATATCAAAACCAGAATGTAACATACAAGTCTAAGCACAAAAGGTTGATATCTCCATAACAGGGTTCATGAATACCAATGGAAATTCTCTGATGATTTCAGTCTAGATACGGATGAGAGGCCTTAGTTTCATTTACACTTATGTAATTAACAATTACATAACCAGTTTGGGTTTTTTTTCTTTTTAGAAAGACAAATACAGCAATCCTAAATGCATATTTAATAAAGCGGGGTTTATTTTAGAGAAAATAAGGGTAGGATTGTATTATAACTTGGAAAGCATTTACAGAATGTAGAAGAACAGCAACAATACTGTGAAAAGCAGGCTACCTAAATCTCCAAACAGGGAGAGGAAAATTATCTATTTTAAAACCTTTCACAGAAAATTGCCAACATTATATTCAACTCATATAAAGCACGGATTTAGGCTTTATTTTTTAAATTATTTTTCCTTTGATGAATGTGCACCATTCATTCTCTTTGTAAAGCTGGTAAGTGTTCTTACTTAGCTTCAATTTAAGCTCATTATTGATCACAACAAAATGTATATGCATTCCTCTGCTTGCTTGCTTGAAAATGGTAATTTCTGCTCCAGCAGTGGCAGGCTAAGTATGATGCTTTTCAACACACCACAAAGATGCTTCAGTCTAACTAGAAAGCAGAATGAGCATGCTGCAACTCAGCTGGCTAAGCTCATGAATTTTCCATTTTTTCTGAAGCAAGCTTCAATATGGATACTTAGTTCATGCAGCTGCCATGGGAGGAGGAGGATGCTCAGTATACAAGAAACAGTGGCCGAGTTTTGCAGATGCTGAGTAGACACCATTACTACAGATGTGGCAAACTTTATTCAGATTTTAGAATGGGAAGATGGGAAATTTAAATAATCCAGAATAATCTGTTACTGTGTCTGATATAAACTAATAGGAAAAATATCAATATTGCTAGCATATTAGCTTTAGCTACTGAAACACCCATATTCAGTTTCCTAGAGAAACTCACCGCACTATTTACTATTACAGGTTACCCCAAGATTAGTCTTTCTTCCTTCCTTTCTTTTCCTTCTTTCTCCTTTCCTTTCCTTCCTTCTTTCCTTCAATCATATTTGTATAGCCAGCCATCTCACAAGGAAGTGACCCTGTGAGGCGTACAACATCAGTTAAAAAGAAAACCAATAAATACATATAAAACAGTCATTATTAAAACTATAAAAACTATAAAAAAGCACACGGAACAAGAGAGGATGATGTTAACCACAGTAAGGGAGCCACTGCAAAATCTCCCTGGTTCCATTATATCTGACTTGGTTGATCAGAAGACATACCAGCAGATTCACAATGTTGCACCTAAACACACTAAGGGATATTATTACATGTTGAGACATTATCTTCAAACATTACTTAGTATGAGATAGCAAAACTAATTTTAAAAATCTTTCAACAATGCCAGACAAACTGATGTGGTGCTTGGGATTAAAACAAAGTCTGCCTGGAATCCTGGTGGGAACAAATGAGAGCATTTTGCTCCTATGAGGATTTTGAGCAGAATAAATTTGGGCTAGCATCTGTCTGTCAAACAAAAAATCATGGCGTGAGTAAGAGGCAAATTTGACTTACATTGTAAATTTTAAGAAATGTCTTTCTCCTGTGTTTTTCAAATGTTCCATATTTCTAAGAAAAGAAGACAGTTCATTTAGGCAGCCAGGCAACAGCTATAAGTAGATGAATGGTTTAATGTTATTTTTTAAAAAAGGGAAAGACACCTCTCAGTCACCACTTAAGCCTTTTAAATAAGCCAACTGCTTTTAAAATCAAACCACTGAGTTTCTGAAAGTGAAGGAATAAAGAGTGGGCTTACCTCCACTAATTCTTAATCCCTGTATTTACATTTACGGGCATCCTGAAAGTATAATTTGAAGCTTTAAAACTTTTGGGATGTCCTCTATATGTATGCATAAGAGAGAGAGAGAGAGAGAGAGAGAGAGAGTGAGTGAGTGAGTGAGTGAGTGAGTGCATCCTGCAAATTATGCATATGTCTAATAGAAGAATTGGGGAAAACTAAGTTTTGCATGCTAAATAACTCATTTATTTGCAATGAATCACTTATGTCTAAAAACACCCAATCTCATATTTAACTCATATCCCAGCAAATTTTATTTTTCCTTGGAACATTTTTATTAGAGGTCTCAAAATGCATAATTCATCCACTTTTTGACCTTTTCAGGTGACTTTAATACTATCAATATTGGATAGGATATTATAGTTACTCTACTCAACAGTTAGCCCTTGCAGAGATTCCAAATTCAGACATGAGATGGGATTTTCAGCAAACACACCCATTTAGGACTACTGATTCTACACTGCTGGGAAATAGGCGTCTGAGGCTTGTTTTAAGGCTACTGTGTTGCCCATGGGGTACTCCTGGGTGCAATTAATCAGAAACATCCCCCAGGAAAATATACTAGAAGACAGTTTAAAAAGTTATATGTAAGTTTATGATCTAATAACACTTCAAGTGAAAAAGGAAAAAATATTTGTTTGATTTATATGAAATACTATCTGGCCTTATCTTGGAGGCTTAATCTTTCCCATCCTTTATTATTAACCTTTAACAGATGTGCATTAGGAAATATTAACACACAAACCCCCAAATGAGATTAAACCAGAGTGACAAATCCATTTTCTATACAGACATTTGCCAAGTTATAATTTTATGTCCATACTGTCCATAATCTATAGAAAGCAGTTGTGTTTAGTTATAACAACTACTTCAAACATAGCATCTGAACACATGGTCTAATACTCACACCTTCCCACTCACGTTTTGATTCATATTAATCTAGAATGCTTAGCAAGTTTCCTATTACAGAACCAAATGTTTGTAAGTTTGTGAAAATAAACAAATAATGTGATGCATCTGAATATCTAATACTATATCTAACCAGTGATCTACATTATTTTTATGAAGCCATATGCTGCTGCTCTGCATATTTTTTTAGATTTTTTTAAATCCCGTCTTTATTATTTTCATAAATAAGGCGGCCAACTTACCTAATCCTCCTTCCTCCTCCCATTTTCCCCACAACAACAACCCTGTGAGGTGAGTTGGGCTGAGAGAGAGTGACTGGCCCAAGGTCACCCAGCCGGCTTTCATGCCTAAGGCAGGACTAGAACTCACAGACTCCTCCTTTCTAGCCTGGGGCCTTAACCACTAGACCAAACTGGCTCAAACTAGCTTTTTTTTTTTAATTTATATTATATGTGTTTGTGTATAAATATAAAATATTATTTATATTATATTATTATATTACAATATGTTTTAATAATATTAATATATTATTAATAATATGAACGAATGGTCATTAACTGAGAACTACCTGTACACTCAAGGGATAATTGTTCAATTTTAAAGCAGAAGGTTTCTTTGTTGTATATTTAAAAATCAGAATAATGCCATTTAATTGAAATTGAGACTTTTTAAACAAGCCAGAACTATCCTTGCTTAATTTCAAAACCATAATTTAAGTCTGGGATAAAACTCTGCAGTTCCCAAGTGGCATGCAGTGCTTTGATGTAGTGCTTTGCAGGTGTTCGTATCTGCCTGTTATTAACATTATTTTATATATACACACACACACACACACACACACATATATATATATAAAACATAATATTATATATTACATTATATTATGTTTATATAATTTATTATATTAATATTAGATTATTTATATTTATTTCTATTGAGGTATAAGGACAAGCGAGGATCAAATATACAGGGACAATTTAATAACAAATATAACACCAGGAGGTCTCTCTCTCCTAGCATTCCATAAGCTAGTTAAAACAACTCTTCCACAGTGCTTTCAGCCTGAGCTGTTTTGTAATGTACAGTGGTACCTTGGTTCACGAACTTAATTTGTTCCACAACTCTGGTCACGAACCGAATTGGTCGTGAACTGAATCAAATTTTCCCATAAGGTTCAACGTAAATACGGTTAATCCGTTCTGACCCCTACGAATGTGGTCGCCAACTGATTTTGGTCATCAACCGAATCAAATTTTCCCATAAGGTGCAATGTAAATACGGTTAATCCATTCTGAAACATATGTATTTTTTTTTTAAACCACAAAAATATGAAACAAAGTACAGTACAGTGCAGTATGAAGAGAGAGTACGCTAACCTTGCTCGAGGCGACTTCTGGTGTGGAGGACAGGAAGGCGGGTGGGGAGGCAGTTATTGTTTGCAGGGAGAGTCCCCCTCCCTACAGGAAGCCACGACCACGTGTCACAGCAGGGAAAATGGCCACGGGTTGTGTTCGTCACCCGATGCGGAGTTCGCGAATGGAAGCAAAATTTTGCGAACGGTGCTGTTCGTGAACCGAATTGTTCGTGAACGGAAGCGTTCATGAACCAAGGTATTACTGTACATCGGGGGGGGGCGGTGGCTTTTTCTTCTTTAATATGGTTTTAGGTTTTTTTTCTCTCTTAGAATATTCTTATAACTGCTATTATATATCACCCAGTGTCTATTGGGATTTAATTTAGTTAATTATACAAACTCACAAACAAACAAACAAACAAATAATGAGAAAGAGTGACCACTGCTGCTCATATTAACAGTGAGAGAGACTGCTGTCAGCTATGCTCTTGAAGTATCCACTGGTTTCTCCTACAGCCTTCAGTTTCCCCAGAGCTAGCTGGAAAAAATAGCAGGTTGAGAAAGCATTGATCAAGTTCTTGATCCTTGGTACCAAAATTTTCAGGTATCAAGTTCCTAAGGCTTCAGAATCCTCATGACTCTGATGTCTGGAAAGCCAATTTTCTTTGGATCCTGCAGCCAACTAAGTTATGAGAAAGAGGAGGTGGCTATACTGGTGGTGGATAGAGCTAATTACAAATCAACTTTGAATATCAAAGAATTTGGGCTTACAGTTCCAAAATGGGAAAGTTCAGCTCTAAACTCTGCTGCCTAATTGAGCAGCTTAATGTGAGAAATACCAGTGCAGCTGAAGTAGAAATATCAAATATATATCTTAGGCACAAAGAAGTTTTGAATACTTTTCTCTAAGTACTAAGGTTCATGCAGACACAGCCATATCGGTAACTTTTTTTTAATTAATCCTCAGAGTTTAAAAATCCATTTTTGCCATGAGATACTGGATAGGCAACATTATTTAAGGAAGGCACTCCCCCAACTTTGGACATGGTAGGATTTTTAGTATAATAATATCTGAAGTATAATATCTAGTTATATTTATTTCTGAGTTCATATGCATTATTTCAATATATTACAAATTTAACATTGAAACAGTTGAAAACTCTTACAGAAACAGCTGCTGTGGCTTCACTTGAAATGAAAAAGCAGCAACTATTTTATTTGCACTCATTACTCCACCATAAGAAAAAGCTTAGTTCACATACCATATTTTTCCGACAATAAGACGCCCCCATGTGCAAGACGATCCCCATTTTTCCAACCCCAAATTAAGAAATCAATATTTTAAAGATAGTGCAGAATACATTTTTATTTAGTAATTAGTTAACATTTACCTGATACACTCGGTGGGGGGAGGTCCAAACAGTCTCTCTGCAGCTCTATTTCCATGCTCTTTTGCATAACTGATTACATTCAAGCACGAGTGAAACTGCCGATAGCTTCGCTCTGCAAACAGCCTTCTCCAATTGGTTTGTTCAGCATCAGCTGACGTCAGTTACATCAGGCTCGTGATTGGAGGAAGTCTGCTTGGGAGACAAGCTATTTCACTCGTGATTGGAGGCTAGCAATAGGAGGAAGCCTGCCTGCAGAGACAAAGTATGGGCAGTTTTGTCACCGCGCAGTTCTCTCCTCACTGACTCCCTTGAATAAGACACCCTTCAATTTTTAGGGTAAGGATTTTAGAAAAAAGTATCGTCTTATAGTTGGAAAAATACGGTACTTTCCTATTTTAGATTACTGTGATTTTATAACACTTTTCTGGAAGTGAGTAAGCATGCACTGGATTGCACTGTAAATTTCCCACACATCTATCTAGTGACAAGCAGCAGCATGGAGTCATTCTTCCACTCCTCAACCTGTCTCTCCTGCCTATAAATACATACTTTCCCAGTGTTAATTAAGGCTAGATTTTTATCACAAATGCTGTTTGCATTTCTATACTGCAGCTTATCAATGGAACTCTTAACTAAACTGAAAACACCCAACATCTCCACATCATTGCTGAAGGCACTATTTGTGCAGCTTGAGAAAAAGAAGCATGTCACAAAACAAGTTATCCTCAAAGCTCAGGATACAAACAATCAATCCAAACTCTTATTCCCACGCTTATAATGCAACAGGTTTTTTTTAAAAAACCCCTTCTCTATAACAATATTGATATTAAGTGTCCAAAATTTCCAATGCAATATCTGATTTCTGGTTATACTAAGAGGAAGTTTTTAAATGTGAGGCAGCTGTAATGCCTTTTAGGAATGTCAGCACTCTTTAAAAAAAACAAAACAAAAACTAAGTGTATTGCCATACTGTATTCCACTGCTATAGGCAAAAGTACCCTAGCATTTTTATAATAAAGACCAGTTCTCTTAAAATCCATACATGGAGGAATGCAGGTGAATATAACTATTCAAAATGCTATAATATAAATTCTCATATGCATCAAATTATATTCCCATATCAAAAAGATACATGAATGAATTTCAAATGGTGAACATTAAATATTCCATTTTAAAACTAATCAAGAAAATTGTTAAAACAGTGGATTTAACAAGGGATTCAAGACAAGACAAAAGGAATTCAAAATATTTATTTCAAAGTTTAAACTACAATTTATGTTTAAATTCAGGCTAGGTAGATCTTTTGATCTTAAGGGTCACAGCCAGTGCTTGGTTAGGACCGTGGGCGAATACTGATTCATTCATACACGTTTGCACACAAAGTTGAGAATACTAGGCAGAGAATGATAAAGTCTCTCCTTACTTACTCCTAATTCTCTGCCTGATCCTGACTTACAAAATTTGCAGCTGCTCTCAGCAGTCATGCCTTCAAAGGATTTTATGGCTGCTAAATTTTGGGGACAGCTGATTTCATAAAAGGTCTTGTTCTTGCAAGACCTTATGACTACAGAGTACTCTGTTATAGATCCCTGAGCAGCAGACACTCTAGAGCAAATGATTCTATGATGTTGGAGGCGGGGGGGGGGGGTCTTTCAGGAACTGGGCCTTTCAGAAATGTCAATAACTAAGCAGAGGGAAACAAAGTGGCAAAATTAACAGGGGGATATGGACACCTGCATAGTGCTATATCAAAACACTGCATGCCACTTCAGAACTGCAAATTTTTATCCCAGACTTAAATTATGGTTTTGAAATTAAGCAAGGATAGTTCTGGCTTGTTTAAAAAGTTTCAATTTCAATTAAATGGCATTATTCTGATTTTTAAATATACAACAAAAAACCCTTCTGCTTTAAAATTGAACAACTATCCCTTGAGCGTACAGGTAGTCCTCGGTTAACAGCCATTTGTTCACCGACCATTCAAAGTTATGAGAGCGCTGAACAAGGAGATAATTATGATGCTGCTGAACGAGAAGTTGTGGCCTTCACAGTATCCTGCAGTTGTGTGATTGCCATCTGCAACCTTCACTGCCGGCTTCCAACAAGCAAAGGCAATGCAGAAGGCGGCAGGAGGTCACAAATGGCAGTCACATGACATTGGGCCTAACAACCATGTGGGATTTGCCTAATGACTGCAACTGGAACTGAAGGAACTGCCACTCATCTGACATCACACTTTACAAATGTGTCGCTTAGTGAGGGAGTTACCAGTCCCAATTACTCTTGTTAACCAAGGGGAGAGGACAATTGTTGTCATTAACTAAAAAAAGGGAGAGGACATATGCATTATGTTCAGCTAACTAAGTCATGGATATAATGCTAATCAAGGTCTAGCATTACTCTGAAAGGTCCTATGGCTTACCTAGGAGCAGATGAAAAAAAAATCCAGCTAATCAGAATCTCAGTTTCTTCAGCACTGTATTACATTGGGAATATGTCTGTCTTTTATTAAGTATATTCTATATTAAGTATATTCTATACGTCTATATTAAGTTCTATATTTTTTCATAGAGCAACAGAGAAAAATACAGATTTGTAGCTTAGGATCTTTATAGTCCAGTATAATATTTACTCAGAAGTAAGTCCTATTGTGCTAAACAGATTCAGCCTCAGGCAAATACGCAAGGATTGTATGTTCAGGAGACATTAAAAAGCATTACATAATAAGGCAAAAGTAGGTAATGTGGTGGCTGTAGGAATCAATTTATTTATTAGAGAAATGTATATGACACCCGATTCACCACACCAACACTGCCTGATTTATTCAACAGTGCATTCATAGACATCTCATTTAGTACCCACCAAGCTTTTTGACCCATCTTTTAAAACCTTACAATAAAAATAAAGAGCAAGCTGGCATGATGCAAAATGAAATCTCAGCTTCTGGCATCACATCTAGTTATAAGAATGCCTCTGAACCTCACACAGATCTACAGACATTTGAATAAGATTCAAATGCTGGGCGACTGCAGCCTCAGGTTTTGTTAGCAAGCAAATCCCCAAAGAAAAAGTTGGCAGTGGTAGAGAGCATCACTGGAGCACAGAGGGAATAAGGAAAAGCTAGTCTAATTTGTTTTTTGGTAAATTCGTGTTCTGTGACTGTCTATGCAAGCCTTTCCATGGCAGCAATTTTGTAAGCGTTTCCACAAAATTCCAAATATATCTTTCTTGTTGTTCAGTTACTTCCACTTCCTTGGGACCCAATGTATATCGTTTCAGCATGACTGTTTGTCAATAATTGTGTTTTTTGAATACTTGTGTCATCAATCCTAATATCCAGCCACCTTGTCCTCTCTTGTCCCCTTTTATGTCCCCTGCCTTTGTTTTTTCCACGCATCAGAGTCTCTTCCAATGATTCTTGTCTTCACATTCTATGTCCCAAAGACTGAAGCTAATCTTCATTATTAGTGCTTCCATTTTAGCTTCTAGCTTTACTAGCCTTCTAGTACAACCTACTAGTAAAGCCAACCCAAGTATCTACTAGTCCAAAAAGATTACCTAAACTGGGGGCATTAAATTTACTGAACTCTATGAGTCTTTCCTCTGAGTAAATATGCATAAGACTTCCATGTGCTGTCCAGCGTATGGACTTTAACCTGTCTTTAAATGCTACAACATGTTAGCTTGCAAACACTGCAGTTCACGATTATTTTTAAATACAATTTTCTAAAATGGTGTTTCTAAACCACAACTGTTACTACAGTTTAAAAGTTTATTCCAGATTTGCCTGGACTTTGGTCATTGAAAGCCTGATGATCTCTTTTTAAATGAAGTGTTTTAAAAAAGACTGCCACTATATTATGAAAATAACCTGTTCTACAAAAGAAGAATGATTTCACACCAAGCTTACTTTATGACAGCCTTTGCACTTAGCTGTGTGGTTTATATGTTACATTTTTAATAATCTGGGAAAATCATTGCAGTTAACATCTCTCACCTTATACCTGAGCCAGTGGGGGAAATGCAGAGTCTTTCATTAGGCATTATCTTCTTCAAGCATCCCATGAGGCAAGGAGGATATTGCAGTGGGAAGTAATTACCCTTTGCCGTGCAACTCAACAGATTAAGGTGATAGAGAAGCCACAGTTAAAAACTAAAGACTGCCTATTGTAAGACAAGAAGAAAGCTTCCACCAGTTCTCTTCACAAAGGTGCTTCTACTAATTAAATCACTTTGCGGCTCAGTCTGTATAACTAATCAATACATCAAAAACTTAGCAATCAGTGGTGATGTCTCAAGTAGGCACCCTTGCACACACCCACCCAAGTTGTTTTTCCCTACAACTGTACTTGCCAAGGGAAAGATTTCACTCCAAGGCAATCCAGAGAATAACAAATACAGCAAGCTCCAAAAACAAGCTGTCTTTAATCGCACAGGGAGGTGTATCGTAACCTCGCCTGCACACCGAGGGGGGGGGAGGAGCTCAGCATTGACCAGACTGACATCACAATGCACCTCCGAATGTGAATAGGAAAACCGAACAGGAGAACTGGGATAGAATAATGAGGCCAGCTTTATGTGCCTTGCCCGTGCAGGATAGTGTTAATGGGTTATCTGGCAGGAAGCATTTAGCCACCCTGACACACTCTCACCCATCGTTCCTTCCCCCCACCCCATTATGCTAGTCAACGCGAAAAGGAACCTAAGCAGTCCCCTTGCTCCCCTTAGCGACCAGCCTCTTCCTTTATTACAACTTGTCTTAAGGCACGGTGAGCGTTTCCCACCCCTTTCGAGAACCACCACGCCGCTATCACTGAAGTCCTCTAGAAGGCACCAAAACTAGAAGGCACCAACAAGGCACGGGTGAGTAGGGTTGTAAAACGATGGGGACATCTGCTTACATGGGAGCTAGCTTCCCCTTCCTCCCTCCCGGCTGGATAAAAGGACTTCGCAACCTGACAGCTGCTGGGGGGGAGGGAGCGGTCTCTCTGACCCCCCATCCCTTCTGATGCCAGACTTACTATTCTGAGCTCCTCCTTCTGCAGCTCCTTCAAAACAGCCATCCCTCGGCTTCCACTAGTCGCTCATCACTTTTACTCCAGCGCGGTGGGACAGAAGCTTTAATACAATTAAAACTGACCCGCTGTAAGCCGCTCCACCCCTCCCACTCCACACACACACACACACACACACCCATCCCTCCGCTTTGCTCCTCCCCAATCCCCTATAAAAGCCACCCTTCCGCAGGTTCGCTAGTAAAACTAAATCGGTGCCGGTCGCGCCGTCCGCAGCGGGGCCGGAGAACGCGCCGCACCGGCCAAGCGTCGGAGCATTTCCAAGCCGTGTCCCGCGACGCAGGCTTGCTCCTCTCTTGCTCGCGACCCAGGCATATCTCCCGACAAGCCAAACCAGGGGATTCCCGTCAGAAAAGCTAAACCAGCAACGCAGGACATCAAACTTCACCTCCAGCCTTCGGGGGGAGGAAACCGGGAAATAGGGGCGAGAGGGAGGGGAGGTGGCTCACCTTTAGCACCGTAACTTTCGAGGGCTCCGCGTGTTTTCCGCAAGTGTTTGAAAGGGGCGAGGTGGCGAAACCGACCCGAACCTTCTTGAGGGCTCTTGTTGCTGAGGTGGTCTGGCGAAAATGTGCATCGAAAGGTCACAAGCCGACTGCTTTTAAACAAACCAGCAGGAGCAGCAGCGACCAAAAACAAACCCAGCTGCTTCCCGAAGCAAAGTCTTGCAGAGAAAAGGGGGAAAGGGAGGGGGGAAAGTAACACATATGCATATAAAAGGGAGGGGGCGGGGAGGTGGAAGAGGGAAACTAGAGGAGGAGGCGGAGGCTGCAGCAAGAAGGGTGAGGGGAGAGAGGGGGAAGGGGAGCCAGGCAGAAATTGCTCTGCCGCGGGAGTGCTCGGGGGCTGTCTGCGCAAGGCGGCGGCTCGTTGCTGCTCCTGCGGCCCCCGTTCTGTTGGTTACGCTGACTCTCCCCGTGGCTCGCGCTCTTCCCAAAGGAACGCCGCCTACTCGCCTCAATCGCTACATTGTTGACATTCGCAGGCTGACATCATCCTCCTCTCGCCGCTGCCGCCACCACTACCGCCACACGCGCACACACATACGCAGAGTAGGCGCACCCCGCCTTCCCTCATTCACAACAACGGTGCGCATATCGCGCAGCGCCTGCTACTAACGCGGCGGGGATGTGCCAAGACCGGCGTAACGCTCTTTGAGAATAGCGGCTCCTGCGTGAACATTCTCTCCAAGGGTTCCTGTCGCATGCGCACACCCTCTCCAGTGTCTCCGGCGCGGCTCTTCATCGTTCCCAGCTCCCTCCTCCTTTTGTGTTCGTGCAACTTTTGAGAGGCATACTGGGAATTGTAGTCCTCCCCCCTCATTGCTGTATGTGATAGAAGGAAAGCTCAGTTGTGATGCTCTGGCAGACAATAGCGGAAAGGTCATTGTTACTGCCTGTTTGGTATTGTAATTAGTTTTCTTTGATCCTTTGAAGTAGAGGTAGGCGACGTTGTGCTCGTGGGCATCAATGCTCCTCCAGATACCTCCTTTGTTGCTTGGGAGGCTCCTTGTCCCCACTGACATTTTAATTTCTTTTTAATTAAAAACTTAAATAGAAACCTGGCATACTATAAAATAAAGGACTGCCTTGTAACATCAGGTTTATTTGCAGGAATATTTCTGGGTTCCATAAAGGTCTCACTAGGATGGTTGAGATCTTTCTGAGCCTTTGGACAAATTCACCTGGTGTGTGTGTGTGTGTGTGTGTGTGTATTTTAATGACCAGCCATGACCACAATAGGAATCATTCTGTGAGTGTGCCAATAACATGGTCTTAACATTTTGAATGTGCATTTTGCCCCAAATGACTGCTTACCAGTGAATTTAAAAAAAAAAAGAAGCATGACTTAATAGTCTTCACCATCAGTTAAAGTGCATTTAATAAAAATGAGTCAGCTCAAAATAATAACCTAAAAAAGTGATAATTGGTAATAAGTGGTATGTCTTGATGAATCATAAAGGCCCATATAAGTTGAGAAGGCTTAGGATAATAAACATCAATCAATGGCATGAATACACATTTTTCCTGGCCATTTTGTAAGGACTTATTCTAAATGGATTAAAAAAAATTCCAAATAATAATAAACAATTTGTATTATTAGCAAAAAAGAGGACTAAGCCAATAGCAAGATGGAGGTGCTCCAAATGATGTTGGACTCCAACTGCCATCAGTCCCATTAACTAGAGGTAGTAGATTTCTGGCCCATCAGAATCTGGATTTTCATACATGTCATAAAATTCTTTAATTTATAAATTAGATGCCTTTTATTACATTATTGATAACAATTTGTTCTTTAAAAATAGGGAAATGTTTTATTTAGTTAGTTCTATACCACCCAATACCAGAAGCTTGTTTTTAAGATAATATTAACATCATGGCTAGTAGGCATTCCTTCACTTGAAAGGGAAGACCTCTTTTGCTGCAACACATATGCATCATCGTACAATGCCACCAGATGGCAGACATCATCTTAAAAGAGGCATTCCTACCCATTCTGCCCATATAAATCCTTTTATTTTAGATCCTGCTTTTATTGTGATGACACAATAATTTATCCTCTTTATTTCACCATTAGCTTTCCACAACTAGTATTCTGTAACCGAGAGTGCGCTTCTAAAAGTCATAATGTATATACACTTGTGGTTTTATATAAATATATATATACACACACACACACAGAAATGCAAACAGTGAAGCCAAGATTATGATAAGCAAAGTCCAATAAATTTAACTGTAGGAAGGATTAGATATGACCAATTCACAACAGCTATGAAAACTGGCCACAGAAGTTAAATTAGTTTAGCATAGAGCCAAGAAGATATTGACCAGGTTTGCAAATTATACTCAACCACAGTTTATTTAATATTTATTGAATAAGCCACAGGTGCCTGGGTTCATAGAATGTACTAGCCAGAGCCAGTCAAACCACCTTTGGATGTAGCACAAAGGGTGAACCCAGTCAGACTCACCAGTTATTGCTATTTTGACTAGACCACAGTTTACATTGAACTTTGCATAGCAATGCTGCAGCCCTTCCAGTGGAAGACGCAAACCAGGACAGAGGGATGCTGCTTGGATGGGAAAAGAGGGTACTTCCAGAGGTAGAGGTTGAAAACCATAAAGAAGACATTTTATGAACAGTCCACGAGTGTGGGAACTGGCAGATTTGGGGTACTGGTGGACCCCTAATCCCCTACAAAAAGGCTTGATCCTCAGATCGGGCAAGAACTGCCTTACTGCATTTTGGACTTTTGAGGAGAAATGAATGGAATTATATTATGCATCAATTTGGAAACACTGCAGCTTAGAAAACAGGGTTTATCTGAAAAGATGTTACTTTCACAGCACTCTGGCTAACATGCTTCATTTTTGTTAAATACACATGCACGAAGATCTTCTTAAAGGATGGCTTACATGTATGTTAAAATGGAATTTACAATCAAAAAGCATGTTTATTCCACTCTGTACTAGAAGTGATTATAGATAAGAGATTTCAGATATGTTCAGATTTAACAGAAACTCCAGCCCAAATTATTTAAAGGAAAAGTGTAATGAATTAAGGCTAACAACATTTGAGTGGAATTAGGACAGAAACCATATATGCATCTACTTGTGAATCTATTCCAGTGGAGACACTGAAATTTTCCTTCTGAGCAGATTTGAGTATACAGTGTCTTAAAATTGTACTCTTAGGCATCTGCAAGGAATTTTCAGTTCAAAATTATTCTTTCTGCATTTTAATTCAGCAAAACCTTTGCATTCAATTTGTTCTTCCTGCAATTTCACAGGAGAGCAGATAATTTGCTGAAAGTTGGTTTGGGTTTCCCCTTCCTTCCTTCCTTCCTTCCTTCCTTCCTTCCTTCCTTCCATCCATCCATCCATCCATCCATCCATCCATCGTTATGATTTCAATGATGAGTCATACAACTGTAGCAGATGGGAGAAAATTATTTGCAAAGATATGAAGATACTAATGAGGCTGAGGCAAAAGATTGGTGTAACGAGGCTGAGTGAGTAAAAGTCAAGAAATGATGTAGATCAATGAAAAGAGGAAATTGATCAGTTATAATATGATTTAATTTGTGCTGGCAAGTTCAGAGAAGAAAGAAACACAATAAAGGGAAGGAAGGAAGGAAGGAAGGAAGGAAGGAAGGAAGGAAGGAAGGAAGGAAGGAAGGAAGGAAGGAAGGAAGGAAGGAAGGAAGGAAGGAAGGAAGGAAGGAAGGGTTTCCCCCTCAGAATAAGCATATCTGTACCAGCCAGAACAAGTTAAAACATTAATAAAGTCAAGGGACCTGGGCTGCTTACAGATCAAACATAATATTACAATTATGAATGACAGTAAGAAAATAGGTTAATACTAATAGTAAAAGTATAGGCTTGATTTTATATTTTATATTTTTGTGCAGAATTCCCTTGCCTTTGTTGTGCCACACCAGAAATCAGGTAGGAAGGGGAGAGTCAGTAGGCCTATACCTATTTTCTATATTGTTCATCTGGATTTGAGCAGAAGGGATTATTGTACTTCCCTAATCATCAACATCCAACAACACAAGAGACGATTCTACACATGGACATCACCAGACGGTCAATACCGAAACCAGATTGATTATATACTTTGCAGTCAAAGATGGAGAAGCTCTATACAGACAGCAAAAACAAGACCAGGAGCTGATTGTGGCTCAGATCATGAGCTTCTTACTGCAAAATTTAGGCTTAAATTGAAGAACGTAGGGAAAACCACTAGACCACTCAGGTATGACTTAGATCATGTTCCTTATGAGTACACAGTGAAGGTGATGAATAGATTTAGAGGATTTGGTAGACAGAGTGCCTGAAGAACTATGGACGGAGGTCCATAACATTGTACAGGAGGCAGCAACTAAAACCATCCCAAAGAAAAAGAAATGCAAGAAAGCAAAATGGCTGTCTGATGAGGCTTTACAAATAGCTGTGGAAAGAAGGAATGAGAAAAGCAAGGGTGAAAGGGAAAGATCTAAGCAACTGAATGCAGATTTCCAGAGAACAGCAAGAAGAGTTAAAAAGGCCTTCTTAAATGAACAATGCAAAGAAATCGAGGAAAACAATAGAATGGGGAAGACTAGAGATCTCTTCAAGAAAATTGGAGATATCAAAGGAACGTTTAGTGCAAACATGGGCATGATAAAGGACAAAAAAGGCAGGGACCTAACAGAAGCAGAAGAGATTAAAAAGAGGTGGCAAGAATACACAGAAGAACTATACAAGAAAGATCTTAATGTCCCTGATGTCCATGCTGGTGTGGTCACTGACCTTGAGCCAGACATCCTAGAGAGTGAAGTCAAGTGGGCCTTAGGAAGCATTGCTAACAACAAAGCTAGTGGAGATGACAGTATTCCAGCTGAGTTATTTAAAATACTAAAAGACGATGCTGTTAAAGTGCTGCACTCAATATGCCAGCAAGTTTGGAAAATGCAACAGTGGCCACAGGATTGGAAAAGGTCAGTTTATGTTCCAATTCCAAAGAAGGGCAATGCCAAAGAATGCTCAAACTATCGCACAATTGCACTCATTTCACATGCTAGCAAGGTTATGCTCAAAATCCTACAAGCTAGGCTTCAGCAGTACGTGAACCGAGAACTACCGGATGTACAAGCTGGGTTTCGAAGAGGCAGAGGAACTAGAGATCAAATTGCCAACATTTGCTGGATCATGGAGAAAGCACGAGAGTTCCAGAAAAACATCTACTTCTGCTTCATTGCCACTGCCTACAAACTGTGGCAAATTCTTAAAGAGATGGGGTACCAGACCACCTTACCTGTCTCCTGAGAAATCTGTATGCGGGCCAAGAAGCAACAGTTAGAACCGGTCATGGAACAACCAATTGGTTCAAAATAGGGAAAGGAGTACGACAAGGCTGTATACTGTCACCCTGCTTATTTAACCTATATGCAGAGTACATCATGAGAAATGCCAGGCTGGAAGAATCACAAGCCGGAATTAAGATTGCAGGGAGAATTATCAATAACCTCAGATATGCAGACGATACCACCCTAATGGCAGAAAGTGAAGAAGAACTAAAGAGACTCTTGATGAGGATGAAAGAGGAGAGTGTGAAAGCTGGCTTGAAACTCAACATTAAAAAAACTAAGATCATGGCATCTGGACCCATCAATTCCTGGCAAATGGAAGGGGTAGAAATGGAAGCAGTAACAGACTTCATTTATTTGGGCTCCAAGATCACCGCAGATGGAGACTGCAGCCATGAAATTAAGAGACGCTTGCTCCTTGGGAGGAAAGCTATGGCAAACCTAGATAGCATATTAAAAAGCAGAGATGTCACCTTGCCGACAAAGATCCACATAGTCAAAGCTATGGTTTTTCCAGTAGTAATGTATGGCTGTGAGAGCCGGACCATAAAGAAGGCTGAGCGCCGAAGAATTGATGCCTTTGAACTGTGGTGCTGGAGAAGACTCTTAAGAGTCCCCTGGACTGCTAGGAGGTCAAACCAGTCAATCTTAAAGAAAATCAACCCTGATTGCTCATTGGAAGGATTGATAATGAAGCTCAAGCTCAGATACTTTGGTCACCTAATGCGAAGAGAGGACTCTTTGGAAAAGACCCTGATGCTGGGAAAGATTGAAGGCAAAAGGAGAAGAGGACGGCAGAGGATGAGATGGTTAGATAGCATCACTGAAGCAATGAGCATGAAACTGAGCAAACTCAGGGAGGCAGTGAAGGACAGGAAGGCCTGGCACAATATAGTTCATGGGGTCACGAAGAGTCGGACACGACTTAACGACTGAACAACAACAAATCATCAACCTCTCTCCTCCTCTCTACTGCTACGGTTTGGAACTCTTTGTCAGATTTCTGGCTTCCATTCCACACCTGACAACACATCCCTGCCTAGGTACCCCATGGAGGGTAAGCAGCCCCAGCTCAAGGTATATGGTGCCCCAGTCCATGTTGACTGATGGTACCATCTCCCTCCGATGTAAATATTTACATTTTTAGAATGGTTCCGAAAGGGGGGGCATTGGTACCCCCTAAGCTTTGGCACTCTGGGCCAATGCCTACTTAGCCCAAAGTTGGCCTGATAGTAAGACTAAATACATCCCCCTTTTGTCCCTATTGGTCACAGTTAATCCACAGACTGAACAAAAGCGAGAGTGTAACAACAGAAGGAGGAGGCCTTCAATCTAGGAAAGCTTTTTTTTGCTGCCTCTTACAGTGCTTTTACAAATGCGTAATGGCTCTTAAAATATATCAATATAATATGAATAATTTCTTATAAATTAGATGAGCATATATATGAACACACACACACGCAAACACACACAGTGGTATACTGTGATCTTACTATTTATAATCCCCCTGGTAACCATGGATGTATTCCTATCCCTGAAAAATACTTCACACATCTGATGAAATGGGTTTATTCCATGAATGCTTTATGCCTTAATAACCTGGCTAGTCTGTAAGGTATCATAATAGTCTTCACTTTTTTTCAGGTGCACAGTGATGGACTATTAGGTGCAACTTCTTGAACGTGCATTTTTGGCTCATTACTATTTATCTAATAAAAGGACACACATAAAATCCTAAAAACCTATGTTCTGAATCACCGCAGTACTAATAAGTAATTGTCTTCAAGAAAGAATTTAAATGCTGGTCATGTGTATTGGAAGGGTTTTTTTTTCATTCTTTAATTATTTTAATGCAAACCAACTTGAAATGTAGATATTTTTATTAGAAATGTCAGCTTTCTCTGGTGACAACCTATTTCTCACTACGTTTCTCTGGAATTTGAACCACTATCCCGTGTTTGTGACATGGAGGCATTCTGATCTGTGCTAGAAAGACTTAAATATGAAACTGGGCTATGAGCTGTATCTACTAGCAGTGTCAGCACTGAAATTAAGTGACCAGCATCTGAAGAATAACAAGCCTTGTTCTGTAAACCTCCTCTCTCTCTCTCTGTCTCATGCCTCATCAGCACTTTTTAATCTGAGCGTATTTCAGAAATTATTTGTGATAATAAAAAAAATTGGATTTGTACAAGCTCAGTGAATGAAGCAGCTTTTTGAATGAAAAGATCACACATAATACAATGAAAATATGTATCTAAAGAAAACAGTGTTAAGACTCTCAATCCTATGATAATGTCAAAATAGCTCTGTCATCTTTTTTGCCATATTTGCCCGAAGGATGTTGACTTTTCCTGTTGATTTTATGTTACCTGCACACTCTGTGACAATTCATATAAAAGTGATGCCGAACAGCAATTAGTATGCTATTACTATGCAGCAGAACTCTATTTCACTGCAAAGTGACCTCACAGTACATTCCTCCTCCCTCCTTGTGTGTATATATGCATAATCATGTATATGTATGTACATCTAAGGTAGCATTGCTCTATAAATATAATCCTGAACAGCACACTACATGCTTTGCAAAACAAGGTTTTCACATTTTGTTCAACCTGATGCAAGTTTTTCTTTTCTTTTTCTTTTTTTAAGGGAGGGGGAAACTTTGTGCTAAAAGAAGAATGATATTCTCTCCAATGTATAATGGAATAAGTCTCAGAATGTTGCTGGGTACACTTAGAGAATTAAATATGCCTTATTCTGTGCAGATGGATATGTTATGATTTGATAACAATTTTAAATAGTTTCCATGTAAAAATCTTGGGGATTCATGCCACAGATCCACATGTTTGAATTATGGTATCAGAAGAAATGTTAGATCCACAAATGTTATGGCTCATTCTACGGAGATGAATGAGCCAATGTTACATTCGGCTTGTCAGTGGTTTTTGCTGGATCCCCATCACTTGTCTTCTCTGTGGATATGTGTGTGTAAATAAGTATGTGATAGCAGACAAACGTTACTGTGATTTGATGATAATTTTCTGAAAACCTTAAGAACTCATATGGATCTAACTCAAATCCCCTTCTTTCTCATATACAAAAGTCCATGTACATGTCATTCTTTCATATTAAACATTATCTTGTACATATATTATGTGGGGGTGGGGGAGGGGGGAAACTTTCATCCCATCAATGGTGCCAACTGCTATTGGGCAAGAATCAGGCTGGCAAGCTACATGGATACAATACATGCATGCATGCATAATTACTCATAGACTGTCAGAAATAGACCATATTATCTGGAGTTGGGATAGACAAACCTGAACATTGTCAGTGTAGGTGTGATAATTGAACTGGGGAAACAAAGTCAGGGAGCCCAGCAGAAGATGTATAAAGAAAGTAAGAAGGGACCAAGTAGTGAACCCTGAAGAACCCTCACTAGTAATGAGTTAGAACAGTTCCACAAAACGGAGAGCATCCAGTGAGACAGATAATATTTCATTGTTACATTGTTGAGAATTAATTTTAATCTCAATACTCTTTTGGGGGTCTGTAAACTGCTTAGAGTCAAACATGATTGGAGCAGCAATTATTGAACATATATTTATTTTATAAATTTCTCATGTCTCTCATTATGAGGATCTCATCAACTCCATTCAACTATGGCTTTCTTATCTTTTACTTCCTTTTGGCCTATTCACTCTTTCTTCATAGATATGTTTTGTGATTTGGTCCTCAGTCATTCTCCCTATTGACAAGAACATCTCAGTGTACTTCTTTTGTAGTAGTTGCTCAACCTTTTTATTCAACCCACATTCATTCAGTACCAATTCACTTTTTACCCAATCTCTTCTTGTTTTACCACACACACTTCTTAAGTACCCCATTCCCACTGCATTCAACTTATTTTCACCCAACACTCACTTCCATATAGCTAAGTGAGAAGAAGCAGGCCTTTATACACAGACATTTTTGCTGGCTTGCTTGTTTGTTAGATTTATATCCCACTTTTTGTTCAAGAGCTCAAAGCAGTATACCACTGCTGTCTCTTCCCACTTTTCCTCACAACAACTGGCCCAAAGTAACTCAGTGTGTTTCCATGGTTGAGCGTGAATTAGAACCTGGGCCTCCTCAGTGCCAGTTCAGTACCTTAACCACTTTACCACACTGGCTCTCTGACAAACATCCATGCTACCCATTACCTTTCTACTGACACTGGCACATCTAAAAAATTTTCCATCTATTTTCCCATCTTTTGTAAATAGTCTACCAAGGTACACAAATTAATTTATACACTCTAGTTTTTCACCATTTGTGTATGACTTGCAACTGTTCACTTCAGTTTCCCAGTCAAACGCTATCTTAGTCTTTGTTACATTGCTTTTCAGATCCATGCTTCTTGTTGCATCATTTTCAGCCTAGCATTCATTGCAGATTGTTTGGGTTCTCAGCCCAACACTATACAGTGTTGGCTACATAGAAAAGTACTTGTACCTACATGCTCCCAGCCAATACACCTCTAATATCACTATGAACATACCTTATACATTTTCCCACAAATCTGTTACGGGAGATCAGATGCTTTATTTCCACCATATAATGTTCTTACCACATTCAGTACCCAACAGCTCCATATTATTGAAAACGAATATGTAATTCAGATCTATTAATTTTATCATATAGTTTCTCTAAATCAACAAATGTATACTATCCTTTTTTCCCCATATTCATGAGTTTCTCAAGGCCTGCTAAACAGCAAAAATCTAATCTTATCTGGTATAAAGAACTTCCCAAATTTTGCTCGTTGTTTCTTCTTGTACCTTTTCAGTCAGCATTCTGCCAAACAGTTTCTCAGGAACACTTTAGTTTATAGATGTACTTCTGCAGTCTTTTCCTTTGTATAGGGAAACAGAAATGACATTCTTCCAATTGTCAAGCATGGATGCCGTCTTCACACACATATTCAACATATTGCACAGTCATTCCATTAGCAAACCACATCCATATTTTAATATTTCTCCAGTTACACCATCTATATCTGACCATTTTTAAAAACATCTTCACATTTATGTCTTCCTTTTTAACATTTTTTCCTTAGATATTATTTTATTTTTTTCCCCATGGAGGAATTGTACTTTCTTCCCGTAGTCATTTTATTGTCACTCATTCATCTCTGGTTAGAACTGAAAATAATGCTTGGAACAGAGGAACAAAAAAATAACAGACAAATGTAATTAGGATTAATGAAATTAAAGGGTACTTGGAAGCTAGTATCCTTGATTCTATAACCTGAGGTTTTCCTTCAAATAATGTGATTAAGCTTGTAGAACACTTCATTCCAAGGCTCTACTAACAAAGAGGCAGGAAGAATATTTATGGTAATAACTTCATTGATTAATCTAAACAAAATACACAAGATTACTGCCTTCATCCATATGGGTTTATACTGAGCTGACATGGGCACAGCTACCTTATATTATATGGAACTCACAGATGCTCCAAATTGTTGTTCTTGTTGCTGCTGCTGCTTTTATTGTTGTCAGGATCTTCTCACTCAGGAAAAAAATGGGCAAAATATATTCCATATTTCAACAAGAGACTGAGAATTTGCCTAGCACAGTGACAGTTTTTTCAGTCAACTAGCAAGATATTTCTGTATAATAAATGAAGTACATTTTATTGCATTTATTTATTCAGATAATCATATTTAGTAATGTGCTATATAAAAAGCCAGCCTGCCTGCCGCCCGCTTGCTTCCTTGCTTGCTTGCTTGCTTGCTTTCTCTCTCTCTCTCTCTCTTTCTTTCTTTCTTTCTTCTTTGAGTTTAAGATCAAACAAACCAAAAAGAGAAGGAAGCAAATTTGATGGATGGATTTTCTTGGGATTTTAATCTTTGAAAGAAATTGTTGGGTGGCAACAAAAAAATTAAATCAGAGAAATGGTTAGATAGGGAATAGATGGGATGAGAAGAGGTACTTGTCCCTAAATGTCTTATATTTAGGGACAATTGTATTTGTATTATACAATGCGAAGCTGCTGCTGCATTTGCACTTCCCCATGCAAAACTCCTACACAATCTGGGGTTCTCCTGCTTGAAGAGCAGGTAGAAACTGTGGCCAAGAGAGCCTTTGCACAGGTTCATCTGGTACACCAGTTGCATCTGTTCCTGGACTAAGAGGCCATTCAGACAGTCTCTAATGACTCTCAATTGAACTATTGTAAAGCACTCTACATGGGGCTGCCCTTAAAGATCACCTGGAAGCTACAGTTAGTCTAGAATGTAGCAGCATGGCAGTGATGGGTTGTAGTGGAATGTGCACATGTCTCTGTTCCTTTGTGAGGTTCATTGGCTGCCAGTTGGCTTCTGGGTGCAATTCAAGGTACTGGTTATCACCCATAAAGCCCTTCATGGCATATGGCCTGGCAGGACTGCTTGTCTCCATATGTTTCCACCCATCTGGTGAGGTCAAGTAGAATAGGCACACTCTGGGTCCCATTGATTAAGTAGTGACAGCTTGCAGGACCCAGGAATAGTGCCTTCTCAGTGATGGCTCCTACCCTGTAGAATGACAGCATCCTAGAAATCCATACTATTCCCACGTTTTTGATTTTTTACAAATTGCTAAAAAGCTGGTGGTTCTCCCAGGTTTTGGATTAAGATGGAGGTTGAGCCCCTTTGTTTTTTAATCCTATTTTCTGGTCAGCTGTATTCTTCTTCTTTGATATATGTTGTTTTATTTTTAATTTTGAAATTGTAAGCCACCTGAGTCACTGTGGAGTCAGGTGACCTCGAATTTGAAATAATACATACTTTATATGCCTCTGTAGGTTCCAGGCAGCCTAGGACTTTATATATCAATTCCATGCCAGCATCACTGAGCTTTCTTATTGGTGAGTAACTATAGCTCAGCATGCTGGAGGTCTTTTGGCCAATCCCAGGCATTACTATTTTAAAAACAGGCCAGGTGATAATACATTCCAATGGTTAGAAGAGCAGTGCCAATCAGCATAGTAAATGCTGGACTTGACTGACTATGTTTGATCTATGTAAAGCCCTGTAATGTAAGAGTGGGTTCCTGGCATCACTAAAATTACATTTAGTAATTTACAAAATTACATTTACACCCTTGCAATCCAGTTGTCCCAAAAGTAAAACTGTGTCTCCCAATCCAGTGCTTTCCAGATTTATTGGGACTCCAACTCCTTAAAATAAATGCAGTCCACTCTAGTGGGTGGAAAATGTTAAAGCATTTCCTAATCAAGGTGGCCAATAAATTATGTTTATTGCTACCCCTCAAGCCAACCAATCAATGACTGTCTTGCCAGCAGTCTGTGAGTGCCTATCCCATGGCAGATGAACATGCATAGATTCTGCAACTGGTAAAGAAACTCATTCATGTTGCTTTCTCAACAGAAGAAGAAAGAGAAAAGACTTGCTAGTAATTTTATTCCCCTTTCCTTGTATTTGTCAACCTCCTTTGTCCTGTTGCATTGCAAATAAAACACAAGAATGTTGGAAAGCATCCCAGTATTTTAAAGCTGCCATCTGAACAAGGTGAAGGCAAAGAAGATCAACTAATTGAGTCCATTAACTATAATGTGAGCCCTTTGGAACTTGGACAATAAACAGGTATTTTGATCAAACAAGTTCATGAACTGTAAATGGAATCCCTTGAAAGTTTACACACAGTCTAGAGTTCATGGAGGGTAGAAATCACAGAGCAGATGCATAGTGAACCTGAAAAAGGAAGAGGCTGGTGAAAAAACACTCCACCAGAAAAAAATAATCATGGAGAAACTGCTGCTAAGGGTTGGAGGAATTGTATGATATTTGCAGTGGGCTAGGTTTCCTAGGAACAATTGCCCTTGTGCAGTGAAGAAAGACATAGGAGAAGAATGTGCTAATATTTGGTTGCATACTGTATGAGCAGGATAATCAATACATTCTGCATAAAGAGAGCATTTGCCTGGCTCAATAAAGTGATTATTCAGAAGGCCTCATTGTCTGTCCTAATGAAGTACAATCTAATAAGCTACAGGGAAATAGGAAGTGAAGAGAAGAAGTTAGAATGGAGAAATATCTAAAGAAGTAACATGGCAGTAGTAGTAGAAATAATAGTAGCTGTAACAACCGCTTATGTGTAAACAAGAACTTCTTCATTTAGTGATCAGAACAGGGCCTCTTTTTATTTTTATTTATTTACTTGTATTTCAAATTTGTCACTGCCCCTCTCACTGCAGAGCAACTCTGGGTGGTTTACAATAAAAAGAATAAATATGAATTAAAATAGAATAAATATGAATTAAAATACATTGCAAGAATTACAATGTCATCTTATATGCCAAGATTTAACATTGAAATCTCAAAATCATAAACAACGAGCAAGTGTTTCTGCTTAGCTGGCAAACTTTTTGCAATTGCTTCAGCTTTACGAACTAGAGCTCTAGGCCGTGGAGAAGGGAACATCCTACCATGCCAGGAATGTGACTCCTAATATGAGCTGTTCAAACGTGAAATTATACCTTTACTCAGAAGAAATAATTTGCATGATTAACCTTGTTGCAGATAAAACAAAGCAAACATGGCAGAAATTATTATAAGCAAATTCCAAGGTGATTGAATGAAACCTTTGAGCCTCCTATGAATGCATGTTTTAACAACCTTTCCAGCACTGATAAGAACTAAGCTGGTTATAAAAGGCAAAGAAGGAAAAGCATTATTAAAGTGGGCTTTTGATTAGCGCTGGATGTGGGAAGATGTCAGATGGATGTGTCACCATTTAAAAGACCAGGTAAAAAAGTTGTTTCCTTTTACCCTGAGAGGGAAAAAGAAATCTTTATTGAAATGATCTCTTTTGTTGTATCCTGATAAAATGTCATTAGGACAGCATTCAGAAAGGGCTGGATGAAAACCAGAGGAACTTCAGAGCTGAGTATTCATGCACTGGCAAGTTCAGTGTTGTTATGAAATGTGCTAGCGCCAATCAGCTCACTTGGTATTTTTGAAGTCCAAGGATGTGACATAGGGTAGTATTTCATACACACATATATACAGATGTACGTACTGTATGTCTATGTATTCAGTTCAACACATATCCTGAACAGACATGCTGCAATTTAGCAGCAAATGGAGAATAAGCTAGATCTTGCTGGTTTAGTCCTTTCTGTTTAATTAACTAAGGAAATTAATTAAGCAACAAACTCTGAATTGCATCCTGAGTCTCAGATATGCCTATAATAAATATTTGAAGGTATCCAAGGAGTTGGTAGGATATTATGAAGATTCTCTGACTCTCATATCTATGGAATTCAGGCATTCCAGACTTAGGCATATAGAAAAACAGGATACAAAGAAGGTTTTCTCCTTCTTTCATGATATTATAGTAGAACCTGGTGTAATTCATTAAAGCTATCAAATTCAGGGCTGAGAAAAGAAAGTACTTTCTTACCAATTATCTAGAAACAGTGACAATTGCAGTGGTCAGATGTGACTCTTCATGTCTACTAATAGAGGGAGAGCTAAGTTGGCAATGGAACAGCAGCTTCCTGCTGAACTCCTTGTGATATTTTATTTGTTCTATCCATTTTATAAACAGCCTAGCTACACATCTTAATTTGTACCTAGCTTTATTTCATGTATCTAGAATTCTCTGCAAGAGATATTCTAAAACTGAACACCAAGTTCTTACAACATCATACAGGCTTCAGTTATGATGCGTTGACACTGAAACAATGAGGAAGAACAAGGAGTGCAACAGGACAAGCCCGCGCTCTCAGACTCTACCCAAACCAACAAAACAACCAAAAATTGATGACTATGTGATGGGCAAAAAAACTGAATAAAAATAATAATAAAGCAAATCCTCTATATTCCATCCCTACCTCCAATAGCTCTGATTTACTGAAGTGGGATTTGGAAAAAGAAATTGGAAAACAACAATTATTAGAGCTGTCCTCTACTTTGCATGAGGAATCAAACCATCTGATCGAACCCCTGCCTTTACTATCCTCCCCTGTTCTTAATACATCTCTGACGGGGAAGAGCAAGTCAAGCAATCACCAAAGGAATTCACAACAGGTTTTGCTGCCAGACAATGCTTATTAACTGCACAAACTGTAATTTCAATATTTAAATATTTAACCTCTATAAACACAAAGGTGGACTGTTTAAAAACAGCCTTTGAAACTTTTGTGCAAAGTTATGCAGATAAGCTAGCAGCTTTAACAGTAACTCAAAACATTGGCATCAATTCTGATCTATTTATGGACATCCAAAGGAAACAAAATTGCTCAGAAGAAGAAATTAAGATTAGAAAGGACAACCAAATACAGGCAGAGCTTACAGCCTCATTTCCGACCAAAGAGATAAACCCAACAAGCACAACTGCACACTTCAGACAAATTAAGTTGCTCTAAGAATTGCATTCAGCAGATTTAACATTGGACACTGGCCTACCAGAAGAGCTATCATTCTATCACTTAGCTCCCTTCTTCAATGCCAATGTCATATGATTGGTCTAAGTGCTGTTGAATGGCTTCCTAATGTAACAGGACATACATGAATTCTATTGACTTTTAACCATCCCACCATCCCCTGCATGCTGTTCAGAATGAAATCTTTTCTTTCCACTTTTCAGATATACCCACTGCACATTTTCCTAGATGAAAAAAGGACTGCAGTCTTTGGTTTAACATCTCAAGCAGATACTCTGCTGCCTCATGCTGTGGGCAGCGTGCCAAATGACTAAAACCACAGCAACCTAGCACCTTTAGCATCCTTGACAAGACACTGCTCAAATAATCATACTGAGACGATGCAAGAAAAAATGGTCACTGATCAAGTTCTAGAAACAGGATTAATGAACTCTTTTGAAGCCTTACCAAACTGTGAACAAGAAGCAATACTGAGATGATTGTATGAATTGAAACAAACACTGCTGCTAAGCCAAGCAGCAGCCAAACCTTTAATTGACTATCTTTGGACCTCTCGTCTGACAGCAACTCCACAGAAAATTATTATAAGCTCCCTGAATCCTGTAATCAAACCACTCTGTCAAAGAAGGAAAATAACCCCAGCAAACTCACGTGCCCTTCTATTCTAAAACAGCCCAAATTGATTCCATCTTGTTCCGTTTCAGATAATGACAATTTGTTTCATTCTGTACTACCTGAGGGCTTAGATCAGAAAAAAGGACGAAAGGAAGTTGCTGTATCAACAGTATATCCTAACCAAGATCTCCAGCTCGCAAATCCAGCCATGCCTAGAGACAGAAAACTAATCGATAGTCCAAAGTTGCTGCCTGCTAATGATTCCCATTCTTGCACCTAGACAAGAACATAACAGTTTGAATGCCACCAACTGACTCACTCCTAAGCTCCAGGTTACATAAAAGCCATTTCTTGGAATATTGCTGGGTGGGACAATAAATTGGTGGATACCTGTTTTGAACAGTACAGTTCCTGTCAGAATTTAACATAATTTTATTGCAGGAGACATGGTGCCTGGATATTTCTCCTTTCTTGCCAGGATTTTGCTCATATAACATCCCTGCTACTAAACTGGGTTTGTATGGAAGAGCCAAGTGGTGAGTTATCAATTTTGACCTCAGATGATATGAAAAGAACTATACAACAAAGGCATTGGTCAGATAGTGATTATTATAGGCAGTCCAGATAGATAGCAAATATGTTGGGTTAATTCTTTGCATTAATGTCTATCTTCAAACAGAATAGAAGCCAGATCCATGGCTCAAGGTCTGGTACTCCCTGCAAACAAACATTACCAAATGCAAACATCCTACTGGCTGGTGATTTTAACACCAGAATTGGCAAAGATATCAGCAGTTATGTTAGGAAGATGCGGTTTAGCCCAGAGGATGAATGGTATTTCCCCTGGTCCTCCATGGACAAATTATTCAACAAATAAGGGATTTCCTTATTAAATCTGGCCTTTAAGTATAGGCTGTACAGTTTCCATGGCTCCAGTTTTAATGGGTGTTATACTTTATTAAGCTCATTTGGAGCCAGTATGATCAATTACATCTTGATTTCTCCTGCATTCCTTTCCCGGGTTAGCTCCTTTGATGTCCACAATAGAACAGAGAGTGATCATCTACCCTTGGTTTTGACTCTTGTGGTTTCTGAGTCCCCCTCCCTCCATGAGGCACCATAATCTTGATGGCATCACCCAGGTTAAATATTGTCTCAGATGGAGCCCTAATCTCAGCGAAAAAGTCACTGCTTTTAAAATACCCCACCAATGCTGAATCAAAGGCATCTGGCACTGCAATCCAACTCCAAGATATATCATATTTTTTGTTCAGTTAATAGTGTGCTAAGCTCCCAGCTTACCACTACCTGTCATCCTAGAAGGAATAATACAAGGAAGAGATGGTACGACCAAGATTGTAGAAAAAAAGACAAGCTCTGAGAAAACTACAGAGGAGAGTTAGAGAGGAAAGGACAAATTCCTTGATTTAGTTATGGATCCAATTTCGATCCCAATATAAGGAATTGCTAAAGACTAAGAAGTTATCCCACTATAGAGATCTATGGGGAAACGTGGCCTCAGCTTAATTCAAAAAAATGAGAAAATTTTCGGGAATTGGTGGTTAATGGTACCTCCACACACAGCACTATGCCCCATGCATGTATCTCAGCACAAAGTTGGACCCAATATTTTTCCTCCATTTATAGCTGCCCATATATTGAGCCAACAACAATCTCTATTGAACTAAGCATACTATCTGAGTGGCCAGCTGTCTCAAAATCTGAGTATAAGCAGCTGATTTCAACCTTGGCCCTTGGAAAAGCTTCTGGAGAGGATATGATTCCTCCAAAGGTATATAAGATGAACAATTCCTGGTGGGTCCCCATCCTGACTAGACTCTTCTCAGATATAGATAAAACATGTGTTGTATCTCCCCACTGGAAACAAAGTATAATATACCCAATCTTTATAAAGGACAACTGACAGGAACCTGTCAATTATCACCCAATTAGTCTGCTAGATATTTCTTCTAAGCTGTATGCCAGGCATCTTCTGAATAAATTAGAAGATTGGGAGGAAAAAACAAAACTCTTTCATCCAGAACAGGCTGGGTTTCGAAAAGGACATGGCATAGTAGATCACCGTGCTACTTTGAAGGTTCTTATTCAGAAATATACTAATGGGTGTACAAAACAACTCTACGTCACTTTTATTGACCTTTCCTCTGCCTTTGATTCCATTGACACATCTCGACTATGGGAGAAACTAGCTATGACAGATATCGATAAGCACTTTCTTAAACAAATTATTGAACCACATACTGACATTACAGCTAGAGTAAGAATGGGCACACAAGAGTCCTTGTCAGACCCTATCTAATTGGAGAGAGAAGTGAAACTGGGCTGTTTACTTGCTGCCTTCTTATTTAACTTCTATATTAATGATATTGTAATGGACATGAAGTCACAAAGTTTTTTTCTCTCCCTCACTCAATGGACAGAAAATTTCAATGTTAATGTATGCTGATGACATGGCTCTTATTTTCTGTACTGAGATTAGCCTTAGACGATTACTGACCAGGCTAGCTGCTTAGTGTGAAAGGGAAAAACTGAAGATAAATTATAATAAAGCAAAGATCGTTTCTGGCAAAAGTAATATTAAACACAGAGAGACAATTAATGCCCAACAAATAGAGCAATGTCCCTCTTTTAAATACCTGGGCATTACCTTTCATAAATCCCTTTTATGGAAAGCACATTTATCTGCTGTCTTGGCAACTGCCCAGCATATAGTAGGTGTTATTCTGACATTTTTTTATTCTAAAGGAGGGCAATTGGTAGCCCCTGCACTTAAAATATTCCAAGGCAAGGTGATAGTCCAGATGCTGTATAGAGCTGAGATTGGGGGTTGGATGAGAAGTTGTTGTTGTTGTTCAGTCGTTAAGTCGTGTCCGACTCTTCGTGGCCCCATGAACCATATTGCGCCAGGCCTTCCTATCTTTCACTGCCTCCCTGAGTTTGCTCAATTTCATGCTCATTACTTCAGTGATGCTATCTAGCCATCTCATCCTCTGCCGTCCTCTTCTCCTTTTGCCTTCCATCCTTCCCAGCATCAGGGTCTTTTCCAAAGAGTCCTCTCTTCGCATTAGGTGACCAAAGTATCTGAGCTTGAGCTTCATTATCAATCCTTCCAATGAGCAATCAGAGTTGATTTCCTTTAAGATCGACTGGTTTGACCTCCTAGCAGTCCAGGGGACTCTTAAGAGTCTTCTCCAGCACCACAGTTCAAAGGCATCAATTCTTCGGTGTTCAGCCTGGATGAGAAGGTCATTGCCCAATTGGAAGTAGTCCAAAAAAAAAAAAACCCTTCATAAGGAAGATCTCGAGCCTCCTCCAGGGCACCCCCTTTGCCAATTTAAGGATGGAGGTAGGGCTACTTCCATCGCTCTTAGAATACATCTTGCGTTGTTGGGACACTATAAGAAACGAGAAAGCCTTCAAGAATCCCATCTGGCCGAACTCTGTTTTCTCCATCACCCAGCTGGGAATCAATGGACCAAACTTTTGTCACCCATTCTACAAATGTATTCCCTACCACTTTTGGGAGAACTTAGATCTTGGAATAGAAGAAATATTAGAGACTGGCTTTTTGAGAGGGATGCTAATAAAGATGCCACTGCAGTGCAATCATCCAAATTCTCATCTTGGTATCATCATTATAAAAAACACAGAAGCTTCTCCCAGTACCTGCTTAACATAACCAGTGCTTCACTGAGAAGGGCTTTAATGTCCCTTTGCCTGCCGCCCATACCTTCTGCATATCTCAAAGGGAGATTTTGTAAGCTCCCTGTTGAACAATGCCTCTGTCCTTGTGTTGGTTGAGTGGAGGACGTTATCTGTTATATCCTCTGCTGCCCCATTTACAATGAGATCAGGGCCAAATTATTAATGGCAGATGAACTCAAGGGCTCTTGAAAAATTGAACTATCTTCTTGCAGGTGTGTTTCCAGCTGTCAGCAACCAAGTTGTTACTTTTGTTCTGCTGTCATTTAAACTTAGAAAGAAATACTTACATTCTTAGTTGTAGCTTTGGCTTTATTTTGTTGTAGCCTTTTTACATTTAATATTTCTTCTATTACTCTATTTTATAATTTTACTATTTTATTGTATTTTATGGTATTCCTATGTTATGACCTGTGGTTACAACAATACATATTCACTTACTTACTACTAATATGGGGCAGCATGTCCCCAGTACTGGTTGCTATTTAGTCTTGTCTTTGGGGTTCCTGATGGATTCAGCTGAACTAGATATTCCTGTGATCTTGTCTAGCAGGGCTCCCGTGATGGAATGGAATTGTGAAGGCCAAGCTCAGGGAGGTAAACATTTTCTTAGCTCACCAGAACCGCGTGGGAGGAACAAGAGGATGAGACTGGCACCTCCCTGAGGAATTCACACTGTTGTGGCTGGAGGACTTTGGGAACTGGGGTTTTAGTCTGGGAAGATTCTTTCTAGAGGTTGTAGCTAATAAACATAGCTGGACTGAATTGGCATGGTCTCTTGGAGTTCCTTGGGCTAGGCCTGACAGCTCCCTCTGCAACCATAAGCATATTTGTCCATATTGTAAGCATACCTGCAATAGTTATATTTCCTCTAAAAGTGAATGGCTGTCCCTTACTTGTATGGGAGATGGAGTGAGGTGGAAAGAAAGAAAGCTGTTAAGGACAACAGCCTTGGAGAATTTTGCTAAATTACTTGTTAATAGCTGGCACAGTCATTTGCTTGAGATGTTTGCTAGCTGAGGATCTTAGAACAAAAAAGACTGAGCAATTGTATCTATCCCTTTTGCCATCCTGCTTTTCATTTTCTCTATACTGTTAAAATGCCAGCTTGAAAAATTTATTGAATAGACCTTGCCCTTAATTGCTATTCTGTACTGTACCAGCTGCAGGTTTAACAAGATTAGTAAGTGTTAGTTAGTACATACGTTAAGCCAATTTTTTAAGCTTTCCATAAGAGGAAGTAGATTGTAGATGGTTTGCAATGTTTATGGTATATTTTGCTCTGTCTATTGTTATAGAGCCACATCACCACCTATATGATTAGTTCCATCTGCTTTCATGGTATGCGTATGTGAGTGAGCAGGTGAGATAGAATAGTTGCTATTGGTTTGAAGCTTCTGGCAGGAATTTAAAATGGTGAAGAAGAAAAGAAAGGGAAGGAGCAGAGACATTTTGCTTCCCGAAGTGAATAACAAGATGTCTCTCACCCTCCCTTCGCTTGCAGAAGCTGAACAGACTGTCACACGTTGCTTCAGTGCCCAACAACCTGCTGCTGTTTCTCACTTGCTGATGCCTGAGAGGGCTGCCTACCTCTGCCAGTGCTAGGAGGGAGAACTAGGATGTAGGAAACACCCAGCTAAATCCCAAAGCTGATAAAGGGTGGAGATCACCAGGAAGAAGTCGGTCTGGCAAAATCCGCACAGGAAGGGGGATATCCTTATGGCAAAAGCCGTGGTTGGAAGTACAGCTGCCTTCGGGGAGTTTTATCGCCACATGTGAGGTTGCTGGCATTTTAGGTGCAGTATGTGCAATCTCACAGACATCAGGTATTGGCTCTGAAACACAGATAGTACCACTCTCAACCATTCCACACACACTCTGCTGGGTTGCATCAAAAGAGCCTGTGCAAAAAAGGGCTGTACAAATCCTTTCAAAGAGGGGCTTCCCAATGCATGGGATGGGTATGAAGCACCTCTCCTTGAATCTCTAACGCATCCTTGTCTTTTTCAGAGTTGCACAGCTGCTTTTCGGAGCTACTCCTGGCAGTTTTCTGCAGGACTGTGCATGGCGCCCAGCGATGTTTGCAGAGAGGGCAGAAGGACGAGAGCATTATTGCACCCTTGTGATGCAAGTCCCTCCCCCTGTGATGTCATGACTTCTCACACAAGGACAAAAGGGGCAGAGCTTGTGGCATGAGGCTGTTTTCATGTTTTGGTGAAAGCAGTAAGCTCCAGTGAAGGCCTGTGATAGCGTATATGCGCACAGCCGCTTGCTTTGCTGGGCAAAGAGCAGGTGGAAGCAGCCGACAGCAGCCATACGAGCCCAGAAAATAGGGTTGCTTTAATGATTTGCAGACAGAAGCTTTTGTTTGTGTTCCTGAACGTTGTGAAACACCTCTTTTCAAGGCTCTGCAACATTACAAAGTTGCCCACCAACAGGGCCGCATTAAGACACTTGCAGGCCCTCACTGCAATAATAATCTGGCTGCTTAGGGTTGTAAATGTATTCCCCGGCCCTATAATCTTCAGTAAGTCACGGTAAGCATATGCATAGTAAAGTAGCAGTAATATCTTAAATTTATTTAATTTTAGGATAATGAGTTTTGATTTTCCTGTGACTTTCCCTATTTTCATAATTTTTTAAAAGCAAAAACATTTTCATAGGCCCCCCCAAGTTTCCTTGGCCCTAGACACTGTGCCTATTGCACCTCAGGGATAATATGGGAACACCCACTGGATCTGAAAGCGTGGGGATGCCTGACTCAGAATCAGTCCCTCTATGGCAAGAAGCGCTCTTTCTCTCTCTCTCTCCCCCTCTTAAAAAAATACTCTCCATTACTTCCTGGAAGAAGACAGTGATGAGAAGACATATGGTATCCTAATATGTATACAGCATTTAAAAAAATAAGAAAGACAACAATGCAATAATGTTGGGGGAGGGAAGACATCAACACTCAGCTTCTACTAAGAAAAGGATGAAGTTGTCCAACTGCCTCTTCAGTACCGTGAACAAAGCAATCCAGTATATTGTGTTCCACTCCAGTATATAAATCACAACCCAAAGTGCAGGGCAGGGAAGATGTCACAGCTAATTCCATTGTTCCAGCACCCCCAGTGCTACTCTGTGCTGATGGGGGCTGGCTTTGTGTGTGTGCAGCTGAAGCTATCAGCAGATGTTGGTTTATTTAATAAAGCTTGTGTGCCACTCCAGTCACACAAACAATTCCTAATACTGGCTCAAAATGGCAGCCTAATGCTAAATTTGTGACCGTTTGGAAATAGTTCAAACAGAGTTTCACTTTTTGTTCACTTCTGAACAGACTTGAACTAATGATTTGACTTAGATTTGACTTAGAATTATTTGTAAAGTACAAAAGAAATAAGATACTGTTCTGGGAAGTAGGAGGTTCCTTGGTTTAAGGTTAAAAATATATGGAAAATGTGTTGGAAAATAAGAATCTGATTTTAAAAATATTTTCAGTAGGATTTGCTTAAAATGAAGAGCGGGTTTGATCATGAGAAAGGATGCCTGCATTTAAAGCCATTTTTAATTTATACATCAGTGACATTCTATTTTTTAAAAGCTTTGAATGAAAAGAGAATTCTCCCTACTTTTTTTTAAAAAAGAAGCACTTGTTGATGGCAGCCAAGATATATCTTTGCAAGAGAAAACAATCTAAAGTAAACTTAAATTTAAAAAATGCTGCAGACTTAGGGGGTAGGAGTGTGGAAGAAAGTAATTTAAGCATTAACAGTACTTTCTTCTATTTTGTATGAGTAAAACATTTTAACAAATCCTAATGCAAGGGATTTGGGGGTCTTTCCCCCCATCTTTTTTCCCCTTTTTGTAATAACATAATTTATATATTTATCAAATGCTACATAATGCTAATATATTTTAAAAAAGATGCCCACCCCCTAAATTATACAATTGTACAATACAGCTTTTCTTTCATTTAGAGATGACAGAGACTCTTCTTTTAACTTGTTAATTCTATTCCCTCCTCCACAGCCCAGGTTCACGTGCGGTTGAACAATATTAGAAGGCTGATGTTGAGAATTTCCTGAAGAAATTTCATGCTTCATTACCTCCTTTTATGAGAGCAGCAAAATAAATTGCTGTAATGTCAGCTAATGTGATGAAAAGTATTCACATTTTTAATAAAGAAAAACCATGCTCTAATTTGCCAAACTCTTCCAAAAAGATTTTTGCAATCACCTGTCAGCCTATCTCCTTGAAGAGAATATTATTCTCTTGGATAAGGAAACGGCTGTCTTTCCAACACGAGGTGTCTTAAGAGCAACCTTCATTGGGGGGAATCACATCTTGCAGAGCTCCTCTCAGGAGTAGATGGAATATGGTTAAGTTACATGCAGGGAGGTTCCAAAAAAAAAGTCACGATAGTGGTCACAATCACATGATCAGAGCCTCACCCCTTTTTGTATGTGTTGTACCTGTGATGCAAAAAAAGGGGTTGAACATGCAGGTGTGGCCACTATCTTGATTTTTTTTTTTGAATCCCCTCCTTCCCAGATGCCCCAGATTACATGATTGTTTGGCCAGTGGGCCTGCTATGATGGTCCCCTGGTGTGACGGAATGGTTTGGTGAAGGCCGCGCTCGGGGAGATAAGCATTTCCTTAGCCCCCAGAAAGAGCGTGGGAAGGTGAAGAGGATGAGACTGGCACCACCCTAAGGAATTCGCAGCATTTGCTTGCTGGCTTGGGGAGTTTAGATTCAGTCTGGTGAGATTTCTGTCTTGTAGGTGAAAGCTAATAAATGCTATAGAACTACATCTGTACTGTCTCGTGGAGTTCTTTGGGCTGAACCTGACACCTGGTCTTGGATATAGTGAATCAGTTGAGCTCAAGTTTCTAAATACCAGTGGACTTTGAACACTATCACACATGTGATTTTCACTTCTGTGATTGGTGTCACATGTTGGTCTAAGACAGAATGTGGGTACCAGGTTTGTGACTTAGCATTTGTGTGAGCCAGGCTAGTGCAGTTTCTAAACCATGGTTTGTGTCTTAGTGAAATGGTAAAAGTCATCCAACTGCAGTCTATTCACTTAGACAGGAGGTTTCAAACTTTTTCAGGCTGAAGAACTGGTTAGTTAAAAAACAGATTTCCCACAGCCTCTAAACAAGAGGCAAAGTAGAGTGATTGAAGATTGGCTGCATTTGAATAAGGTCCTTAGTCTTTCATGGAACTCCAAGTCCTCATGGCATCTTAGGGTTCCATGGAACACAGTTGAAAAACCCTACACTAAGAAACTCTGGTTAATAAAACAGTGGTTTAGTGCAATATTGTGTCACAGGAGGTAACTCTATCACTTCCTTGAGTCTTTTTCAAATAAATTTCAGATTTCAATTCTGCTGGCAGCTTAGATTCTGGAATTTGGTTTAACTGCTGTTATAGTTATAACAGATGTCACTAAATAAATATAAAGAATAAAGTATGGTAGAAGGATTGGGACTATTCAGATTTTAGGCTATACCCACCAGATGGCAGCACTGACCTTGGCTGATTTTGAAAAGCTAAGCAGGTTTGGACCTGGTTAATACTTGGATGGGAGACTATCAGGAAACCCTAGGGCTATATGTAAGACTGGGAGGTTAAAAATACTGGAAGAAGGCAATGCCAAACTACTTGTTGTCAAGAACCCAACATGGCCCAACTAGTTCCCAAGAGCTGAGTTTTACTCAAGGGACACTCTTCTTTTATTAAGGATGTCACTAAATAAATATAAAGACAGATACTGCTTCAAAAGTTGTTTAGCAACACCTTAGTGTGCATTTTGAAACCTTATTGTTGCAGTTACTGTTATTACTATTGTTAAGGTTGTCATTAAATGTAAAGACAGCTACAGAAGCAAATGATTAATGACTGTGCATTTAGCGGGCTCTGTTGAAGACCTCAGTAATGTAGGTTTACATGGACAACGTACTCAGGTATTCTTGCTTCATGGAAATAATTTTAAACAGAGAATTACTTACTAAAAGCTTGCCTCATGCTTGAAGATAAGTCTCCCATAGCCTGTATTTACCAAGTGGAACACATGTTTAATCGTGGATTATGTGGACAGTATGGAAGGGGAGCCGTGTTAGTTTATGGTAGCTAAAAATCAAAAGTCTGGTAGCACCTTTTCCAACTTACAAATTTTATTAAAAGACAGAAGCTGCCTTTTAATAAAATTTGTTAGTTGGAAAAAGTGCTACCAGAATCCTGATTTTCTGGATAATATGATTTCACTTGAGGCTGAAGCTCCAGATTCTGTTGGCAAAGTTGGACAGTATTTATTTTTATTCATTTATGAAACAACCCACCTGTATATAGAAAGTAATATTTAATTGACTGGTTTTATTTATATACACCATTGTGATACAATATATAATATGTTGGACCTGTACCAGAGAGGCATTTCTTTAAATTGCCACTGAGTCATAAAGTTTACTGAGTAACTTTTCTCAGCCTAGCCTATCTCATTCTGAGGATAAAAACAGGGCTGGCGTCTGTATCCTTTATTAAGAATTTTAGAAAATATTTTTTGTCTTGCTACATGTGCATGTGTGCATGCACACACGTACAATTGGAGATTTTAGTTAATACACAATGAAAACATGGGGTAGATAGGAATAGATTAATCATGTCACTACTAGAAGTTGCAAACCATTCAGAAAGGGCCACTAGTCGCTGCACAGTCCTTGTAATAACCCCATCTTATCCTGTTGAAGTAAGTTAATACAATTTTAATATCTCTTCTGTATGCTTGTAATGGCAGAGCTTGGCACAATTTTTAAACTCAACAGTTGTGATCAGGGGTATATCCAGAAAAGTTATCTTGATGAAGCTCAGTGAATTGTGGTGGGGCAAATGGTGTGTGAACTAGAAGTGCGCATATATGTGAATATGCCCAGACATGTAATATGGGGAGAAATTTGAAAGGGGTTTGAGACAGCCTTCCTTACTGGATGGGCATTATGGGAGTTATAACTCCACCCCTTGAGGAAGGTGTCTGATTGGGCAATACAGTCTAAGGCAGTGTTTCCCACCTTGGCAACTTTAAGTTGTATGGACTTCAACTCCCAGAATTCCCCAGTTAGCATGCTGGCTGAGGAATTCTGAGAGTTGCAGTCCATATAGTTTAAAGTCGCCAAGGTTGAAAAACACTGGTCTAAGGCAAAGCTGATGTCCCTAAGGTCTTCCTCATTGAATCTGCAGTGCCAAACCCATTTTCCTCACTACTCAGGAAGGCTTTGTAAAGGGAAACATTGAACTGCAAAATGGCACATGGTTTTAGTTTGCACACATACTGTACACCATTAGAATACATCTTTGCATTTCCTTTGTGTGCTTGTGTGTATGTACTTTGTTGCTTAGTATCAGTTCAACAATATTGAGAAAGCTGCACAAAGTGGCAATGAATCAGCTGGGTATTGGATAGCCTCCTTCAATAAAAATATTACCTTGAGCTTCTCACAAGTAGTATCATGAACTCCAAAAAGCTTGATTTGAAGCATGCATAGTTTATAGCTCTGAAATTTTAAAAATGATTGCAAGCATTGAAATGTGATTGCTGTACAAGTGAAGACAGGTTTATGCCTCCTCACACAGCATCAAACTAGGTAATTCTTCCTCCACAGGAGCTATTAGATTTAGGAATAGGCCCTGCTTGGAGACTTGAGAGAAGAAAATCACATATAGATTTCTTTGCTATATAGATTCCATGAAGGTCTTTGTGTGAATGTGTTCAGGTGAAACCCAGAGGTAAATTCTAAGAAGTGGAAAGAAACCTAACCCTGAAGATATGATTGTATAATGATGCAGGGAATATTAAGACTTTGTTGGATATATACAAATGGCCAAGAGAGGACTTCTTGTTCCAGGCAAAGCGACACTTACTGGTTGGTTAGGTGTCCAGGAAGTGCAAATTCCGCTTGGCAGGTGGTTCACTGCAGGCACTGAAGACTCGCAAAGAAGTAAATGTATCTACTCCAGTAGTATCTTGGTGACCTTAGACAGAATACCTACTCAAGCCTGCTTTGTATTAATTGTTAAATTAGACAGCTTGACTGCTGGGCTGATTTTCTACAAGCAATGCTTTCCACTGCAACGAAAATCAGTCCGTATGTGGGGTTTTGTGAAATCTGCAGGACAAGACCCCACCCAGAAATATGCACGGGGGTTATGTTTTTGACATTATCTATAGCTTTTCTTTGCCTTTGTTCAGCATTGTTTCGAGAATGTTTCTGTAGTAGCTGCTTTGATTGTTTAAAACTTACTAGAAATGTAACCAGTCAGCTTCTGGGTGCATTTCAAAGTGCAGGTTGTCACCTTGAAAGTCCTGTATGGCTTGGGACTGGGTTGGTATGAGACCACCTACTCTCAGTGGCATCTGCCTGTTCAATAAAATCTAGAAAGAAAGGGCCCATTGGGTCTCTACTGCAAGGGGATGTTATTATCATGGACCATGGGGTGACCCTTCTCTGTGGCTTCCTCACTTTGGTGGAAAGGCATTCCCCCTGAGATCAGGTTGGTCCCAACCCTGTTAGGCATTAGGTAAGCCATTAAGCCTGCCTGTTCCAGAAGGTCCCTGGGGATAGATATGAATGGAGATGCCTCTTGTAATGGGGTTGTGTTTTCTGACAGTTGTGTTTTTGGACGATTGCTCTATGGTATGTCTTTATGTGGGTGGATGTATTCTGTTACATTTGTTGGTTTTTAATCTTTGTTAAAAGATTAATTTGGAAGTGTAAGACAGAGTTATATTCAATTGAAACAGCATGTAACTCTCTCTGTATACATACATGCATACACTTTGCAATGCAGCATACCATTTTGCATCATTTTCTTTGTCCAGATCATCTATGTTCAATTAAAAAACAACAACTCAAGAATCATCATAATATAAAAGCTCAATAATTGGAATTGTCAAGGCAACATTAAAAAAAAAGTAGGGAGAAGGAAAACACTTATAGCATTCACACAGCAAAGGCCTGAATGAAGAGATTTTGTGAGTTCTGGAATGGCAAGGAGAAATTCTCTTTATCTGCAGTGGTAAAAGCAATTTCTAAGAAGCAGCAACATTAATGTCTTAAGTGCATATCTCTTATTCTAATGCAGCTCTGATATCACATCTCACGCTCTCTCTTAATCATGTTCAGATGCTGCATGTACCATTAAATATTTCATATGAATAATTAATTGCTTACTGGCTGTCAGAGCCAGATTCAAATGGATGGATGGAAAGGAGAGTGGGTCACCTTCCTTAGCACCAGGAAACATAATGAGAGCCAACTTTTCCATCATGGTTGAAAAATGACATTGGATCAGAATGAAGGATGAGGGGCTATGTATCTTAAGAGCAACCCCTGTTTTATTGGATGGTATCATTCATTTTTTTCCAGCTATTCAATTTTAGTTATATATTTATAATTCAGCCTAATGACAATAGATACACATGAAGAGCCTTGTCCTTTTTTCTTCCATCATGCCACATGTTGCCAACAACTTGCTAGCATCAAAATGGAAACTTTACCACTTGTCGTCCTTAACTATTTATTGTGGTGGGTGCTATGGAACAAGGAAAACAAATGAATCCTGGAGTCTACAGAAAACAACAACAGGGAAGACATTTAAATCCAGGGGAGTACCATGAATGTCATCAGACCCACTCAGAAGGGAGATTGTGACAGTTGAGAATGTAAAGGAATGCCTAAGTAGGATTCCAAAGCCCGACAAATTGGTATTCACTTCTTGGGCCCTCCTCCTTTACCCAGATTCCACTTGCTCCTTCTGATTTGGCCTTAGGAGCTGAGCTTCTACAGTCTATGTCAGAGCTTCCTTTTCTGTGCATCATTTACTTGGCATGCCTGATCAGCCAAAATAAACTATGGAGTTTCTAATATGGAGCTTTTGGCCATCAAGAAAGCCTTTCAGCACTGGTGCCATCTCTTCAAAGGTACCCTGCAGATGTTCAAATGGGCCATAAGAATATGGAACATGTAAAAGCTTCTCACAAGTGTATACAGTGCTTGGTCACATGGGTGCTATTATCTTCTGTCATGTTATCTTTTAAATCTTTTACATTCCTATGTTGCAGAACAAGCCGGCTGATTATTTATCACATAACACAGAATATTTCTTACCTTAGGAATCCCCTTCAGCCTCCATTCTATTCCCAGACAATTTTAGTCCCTTTCTTCCCACACCTGGTCTTCCTTGCCCCTTACACACTTTTGTCCCACCCCAGCTCTCTGAGGTGGGAAAGGTCAAGAATCAAGCACAGCAGGGATTGCAGCAATGTTATATATTGAAATAAAGAAGAACAACAATCCTGAAAGCTTGTTAAAGTTTCTCTCTGCCCCATCTTACAAAATTAAGGCAGGGTTGTTTTGACTTTCTTTTTCACTCTTCCCTCTTTCTCAGGACTGTGTAAGTTTTTCTGAATCGCTTGCTCATCCCTCCCCTGTCCGCACGGTCAGCTCTACTGTATATTCCTTTACATTTGCAGGTTTTGGATTGATGGCCATGTGCAGAGATTCATGATGTGTTGTGGACAGCTTGCTCATATACATACACATATGTACTAGAAACATGAGTCAGACTTATTCACCTTAACAATTTAGCCAAAGCTCTTTTATTCTTCTTAACAAATTAGCAAAAGGGGAACAAAGAAAGGAAGAAGGGAATTTGTTTAGAACAGAAGCAGGAACATCAGACATTCTGGTTACTATATGGGAAGGCTTCTATTGTCACTGGGCCATCCAAAAAGAAATTAATTTTCTAGAATATCCTTACAAATGTAGTCTGTTATCACAGATCCTATTTGGTACAGAATCTAGAATGCTAGATGAGATGGCTTCTACACTGTGATGACTGCAGTTGCAGAAATGGGACTTTCAGAGGTATCTGCAGTTCTGGCAGTGATTACAATTATAGAAGAGAAGGCATGTTGGGGCAGGGGACAAGCTCCACCAAAGGCTCTGGAAGCCTTTATGTGGTCAAGGAACCATGGATTCTCAGCCCTCCTAGAATCAATTGTATGTTGAGCTCCCCTTGAAAATGCATCAGGAGCCACAGTCAGAGAGTTCTGAATGCTTTGGTTATGTGAAACCACACTGCATCCATTTCTGATCAAGTCAAGATGCTGTCTTGACACTGGTCAAGACAATGTCAACACCAGCCAAGATGCTGGTGTTTACTTTTCAAGCTTTAAATAACTGAGCATTAAATTATTCCTGTGAGGCATTTTTCAAGTATGGTCAGCCAATGAGGTATCTTACATATGTACAAAGAAAAGGACTTTTTTGTAACGGCACCCCAATTCTACTAAACTTTCCTTGAGGAAGCATGTCTGGCGCCACTAGCACAATACAGTCTGCCATGTGAAGTTCTATGGGCTTTACTGTTTCCTTCTTTCCTTACTTTTGTTACCTGTCACAATCAAAAGACTCTCTTGTGTCTGTTTTCTAATAGACTTATTTCCTGCTTCATGTTTATTTATAACTTCATTTATATTCTGTTCCCCCCCGAATAGTATTCAAAATGGAGAAAATAAAAAAAAATGTAATTAAAATGTGAAAATAAATCAAAGGCACGTCTAAAAAAAGAATTTTACTGTCACTGAAGGGATTTTACTAATTATTATATTGTATTATTTTAATTGCATACCATTCCTAAAATATGTCAAAACGAAGGGCAGGTTAGAAAAACTGAAAAGCAATAAAATAAGCCTGCAAGCTGGAATAATATTATGCCCCAGAGAATCTATGCCATTTGTGCTCTCATTGAGGACAAATGAAAATCCAGAGTATAGAAAGTTGTGTAGCACGTTGTTTTCTCCAACAAACATGCCTAAGTGGCCTAATGGAGAATCTTACACATACAGGCTTATACACAGGCTATTTACACATACAAAAATATATTGGAAAATTATCCAGTGATAGCAGTTAAACTCAATGTTTTTGTGATCTTGACAGAAAAGAAAAGAACTTGCTAGACAGGTAGATATTTTCCCTCAAGCTTTCTCAAACTTAATTAAGCATTCTTCATGTAAAATCAATTTGATCTGTGTAGAACTAGCTGGGCTACTTCTAAACATAGTTTTGGTGTATAAGTCAAAATATATAGTCCTAAGGGAAGGGAGAATACATTTAGCAGCTAGATTCCCTCTTGCTGTTTTATCCCTCTTAACAACTTAGCAAAAGTGAAAAATGGAAAGGAGGAAGGAGCATTCAAGTAAGAGTTGAATCTCCATGTGCTACTACTTTCTTCACCGGTGCTAGCTAAACGTTTGGCCCCTTTTGCATGTTGAATTTAGTCAAGCTTTAAATAGAATGGATAAAATGCTAAGAATGCAAATGTGATGAGTGCTGTAAGTCAAGCACAATGTGTCCGGAAAACTTCAAAATTGTGCTATCCTTTGTACAGGTAGTCCCCAGTTTAAGAACAAGTTCCGTTCCCAAGGTCTGTCCTTAAGTCGAATTTGTATGTAAGCTGGAACAGTATTATTGTATAATATTGTATAAGTAGTAGTGTGTAATGAACTTGAACCATTGTGTATTTAACTTGAATCTTGGTGTATTTAACTTGAATTTTGCTACAATAGGCTCCATTCTTAACTATGGGTTGTCTGTAAACCAGGCATTCTTAACCTAGAGACTACCTGTATTTGAAATTATGATAGGCATATTGAAAGTAAACATGCCTACAAATAAATATGCTAATCTTGAAATAAATTCCTTCTCTGCTGCATTTTACAAATTGTTTACATCTTATATAGAAGTGATTAAAAATTAAAACATTACAAAGACTTTATAGAGATCCTGCATTGTTATTGAAGAAATTACTTTATTCAATTTTTATTCTGTGTTTCAGTTTCTTAACAATCAAATAAGTTTATGATAACAAATATACAACATACAAACTAAAATGACATTAATGCAACTAAAACCAGAATTAAAACTAAACACGGTAATAAATTAACAGTTAAAAGCTTAGCAGATGAGATGTGTGTTTACCATTTTCCTGAATGCTGGGAGAGCAGGAGTCAGCTGTTCCTCAGCCGGGGAGTCACAAAGGAGAAGAATCTTTTCTGTGGACCAGAAAGGAGCCTGAGGGATCATCAGAAGGGCTTCTCCTGGTTAATCTAAGTAACTGGGCAGGTCCATGAAAAGAGTTTGTCCACCCAGCTTAGCCTGAAAAAGAATACAAAAGGATACCTGGAAAGCCATTCAGGCAGGATATTGATTTCTTAAATTGCTGGTTTCCTATATTTGAATTTGGGGCAAACTCTGAATCCAGAGTGGATCATTGACAATTTGGGGGAGTTTCTGTTAAGTAACTCTCCCCATCCCAGTTCAAAATCCTCAGCAAGTCTCATCCTCCAATATGTAGTTTGGGAACTCTACCACACCATGTCAAAAAAGGGGGAAATAAACATATTCTAGTTATGTTCACGTTAAAACACCACTGTGGGGAAGGAGAATATTGGATTCAATGATTTGAATAAGTCTGTTTCTTAACTCTGGGTTATCCGTGTATCATATCACCATCTGACACTCCAAGTGCTTCCTTTTATGTGTGTGTATGTGTGTGTGTGTGTGTGTAATATGCATGCTTTGTATTTCTCATCTTCATTTCCATACTGGTTTCATCTACTTTTGCTTGATTTTCCTCGCTTTCCATTCCTTTCACTATACAGTAATACCTCGGTTCACGAACGCGTCTGTTCACGAACAATTCGGTTCACGAACAGCACCGTTCGCAAAGTTTTGCTTCCGTTCGCGAACTCCGCATCGGGTTACGAACAGGATCCGCGGCCATTTTCCCTCCCGTGACACGTGGTCATGGCTTCCTGTAGGGAGGGGGACTCTCCCCCCAAACAATAACCGCCTCCCCACCCGCCTTCCTGTCCTCCACGCCAGAAGTCGCCTCAAGCAAGGTTAGCTTTCTCTCTCTTCATACTGTACTATACTGTACTTTGTTTCATATTTTTGTGGTTTAAAAAAAAAAATACATATGGTTCAGAACGGATTAACCGTATTTACATTAAACGTTATGGGAAAATTTGATTCGGTTGGCGACCAAAATCGGTTGGCGACCACATTCGTAGGGGTCAGAACGGATTAACTGTATTTACATTGAACCTTATGGGGAAATTTGATTCAGTTCACGACCAATTCGGTTCGCGACCAGAGTTGTGGAATGAATTAAGTTTGTGAACCGAGGTACCACTGTATAACAATCATCAGTTTGTCTATTTATTATACTCAATAAATATGCACCTATATTCCAATCTTTTATCTTTAAAGATATTAAGCATAATTATTCTCAAAGGTGCTTTGGTTTTGTTCTCCCTCCTTATTCATCCCTTAAGCTTCTTTTTTTACTATATAAAATAATTGTAAATATTTGTGTGTTTCCTCCTCCTCCTCCTCCTCTTTTCTTTTTTCCTTTTGTTCTTGCCAGTTAAGTAAGGAATAGATGGAAGAACTTTTTCTCCTCCCTCCCTCCCTCCCTTCTGTGGAGCTCTGCTTTTTTCAGGTCACGCTCCCAGCTAACTTAGAGGCGACTCAAGTTAGACTGGGTTTCTTCCAGAATTCAGGATCTGGCCTCAGTGCAGAAGGGTGGCCCATGTTCAACCACAGTTGTGAGTAAGCTCCACAGTACATAGTGGGACTGGCTTTGAGCTAATTTGTGTAGTATTGCTTAATTACACACACATAAAAACCAGATATACTGTACATGATATGCAAATTACAATTTTTATGCAGGGTTCTCCAAAGGCTGCAGCATGGCCTTTAGGGCCCCTCAAAAATTGCTGCTGAGTTGCGGTGGCATTCCAGCACGGCACTGATTTGCACTGCATATAACTTATAACTTATATAACGGCATATAACATATAACTTAACTCAGTGATTTTAAGGAGAGGAGGCTAGAAGAGAGTGGGCTCAGTCAGTCCCAGAGTCATGGCTGGCTATCCAGGCAAGATGCTGGGCAACGGTTGAACATAATGGCAAATGGAGGAACTGAGCAGGTCTCCTTATCTTCCCTTGATGGGTAGAAAATCCAGAGAGAAAAAGTTCATCGGTGATTTACCGGTGGTCATTTAGCCAACTTAAGAACTATATGGTTGATAACAAAAAAATGCAAATCATGCAATGCCTGTTTATTCTACCATTTTCTTTAAATAATGTTGCAATGTCTATTTTGCTGCTCATGATGCAAAGATGACATCTGGCCCTGGTTGTTACTCCTTGCTGGTTCTAAGGTATCCTTTTTGTTGCATCCTGCTATGGATGAGTGCCTTGTCAAAATGCAAAAGAGTCATGAGTGTATTTTTTTAAACTCCAAGTCCTAGCTGAGATTGTTTTGAAGTATGCTGTCCTTTGTGAAGGATGTTCCAGTTTCCATTCCCTCGAAGTGGGGCAGCCTTCTGCATTACTGAAAGCTGTCTTCTGGCATGTCCTCAAATGAATTTAGTGAAAGTTATCAACTAACCCACTTCTTCTCATCCTGGAAACAGTCAAAGAGTTAATGCTACCGTAGCTAAGAACAATTATTTTATTTTGTGGCTTCCAACAATTAAAAGCCACAAAATGAAAGTGAAATGCCACAAAGCATAATGTATGCATTCATCGTTGTTGAGTTTACAATACACTTTACAATACAATATTTCTGAGATCCAGAGGAATGCAAAGCTGTGAAGATTACGCAGAATGTGACTGATACGATTTACAGTAAGCTAAAGCTCTCTGTACAATCTGCAGCTGAATATGGGCTGAGCTTCCAAATAAATCTATGTAAGGATGGTCAGAATGTAACATTTTAATAGTAAGGCAAGCTGAGAAATGTATGCCAAACAGTAAAAAAAAAAAAATTAAAAGATCAAAATACCCAGTGGGCATAGGATACATATGTGGAAGCTACATTATGAACAAACAAAACAAAACACAGATTGCTTATAGGGATCTGTGTAAAATATCTGGGTTTACACATTGTGTGAAGCCAACATGATCATGGTTATGCCTTAACCATGATTTGTTAAATAAGCTACAATTGATGGGTTTCTATTGTTGTTGTTCAGTCGTTAAGTTGTGTCCAACTGTTCGTGACCCCATGAACCATATCACGCCAGGCCTTCCTGTCCTTCGCTACCTCCCTGAGTTTGCTCAGTTTCATGCTCATTGCTTCAGTGATGCTATCTAGCCATCTCATCCTCTGCCGTCCTCTTCTCCTTTTGCCTTCCATCTTTCCCAGCATCAGGGTCTTTTCCAAAGAGTCCTCTCTTCGCATTAGGTGACCAAAGTATCTGAGCTTGAGCTTCATTATCAATCCTTCCAATGAGCAGTCAGAGTTGATTTCCTTTAAGATTGACTGGTTTGACCTCCTAGCAGTCCAGGGGACTCTTAAGAGTCTTCTCCAGCACCACAGTTCAAAGGCATCAATTCTTCGGTGCTCAGCCTTCTTTATGGTCCAAATCTCACAGCCATACATTACTACTGGAAAAACCATAGCTTTGACTATGCGGATCTTTGTCGGCAAGGTGACGTCTCTGTTTTTTAATATGCTATCTAGGTTTGCCATAGCTTTCCTCCCAAGGAGCAAGTATCTTTTAATTTCATGGCTGCAGTCTCCATCTGCGGTGATCTTGGAGCCCAAATAAATGAAGTCTGTTACTGCTTCCATTTCTACCCCTTCTATTTGCCAGGAATTAATGGGTCCAGATGCCATGATCTTAGTTTTTTTAATATTGAGTTTCAAGCCAGCTTTTGCACTCTCCTCTTTCACCCTCATCAAGAGACTCTTTAGTTCTTCTTCACTTTCTGCCATTAGGGTGGTATCGTCTGCATATCTGAGGTTATTAATGTTTCTCCCTGCAATCTTAATTCCGGCTTGTGATTCTTCCAGCCTGGCATTTCTCATGATGTACTCTGCATATAGGTTAAATAAGCAGGGTGACAGTATACAGCCTTGTCGTACTCCTTTCCCTATTTTGAACCAATCGGTTGTTCCATGACCAGTTCTAACTATTGCTTCTTGGCCCGCATACAGATTTCTCAGGAGACAGGTAAGATGGTCTGGTACCCCCATCTCTTTAAGAATTTGCCACAGTTTGTTGTGATCCACACAATCAAAGGCTTTTGCATAGTCAATGAAGCAGAAGTAGATGTTTTTCTGGAACTCTCGTGCTTTCTCCATGATCCAGCGAGTGTTGGCAATTTGATCTCTAGTTCCTCTGCCTCTTTGAAACCCAGCTTGTACATCCGGTAGTTCTTGGTTCACATACTGCTGAAGCCTAGCTTGTAGGATTTTGAGCATAACCTTGCTAGCATGTGAAATGAGCACCATTGTGCGGTAGTTTGAGCATTCTTTGGCATTGCCCTTCTTTGGAATTGGAATGTAAACTGACCTTTTCCGATCCCGTGGTCACTGTTGCGTTTTCCAAACTTGTTGGCATATTGAGTGCAGCACTTTAACAGCATCATCTTTTAGTATTTTAAATAGCTCAGCTGGAAAACTGTCATCTCTGCTAGCTTTGTTGTTAGTAATGCTTCCTAAGGCCCACTTGACTTCACTCTCTAGGATGTCCGGCTCAAGGTCAGTGACCACACCAGCATGGACATCAGGGACATTAAGATCTTTCTTGTATTCTTGCCACCTCTCCTTAATCTCTTCTGCTTCTGTTAGGTCCCTGCCTTTTTTTGTCCTTTATCATGCCCATCTTTGCACTAAGCGTTCCTTTGATATCTCCAATTTTCTTGAAGAGCTCTCTAGTCTTCCCCATTCTATTGTTTTCCTCAATTTCTTTATATTGTTCATTTAAGAAGGCCTTCTTATCTTTCCTTGCTATTCTCTGGAAATCTGCATTCAGTTGGTTATATCTTTCACCCTTGCTTTTCGCATTCCTTCTCTCCACAGCTATTTGTAAAGCCTCATCAGACAGCCATTTTGCTTTCTTGCATTTCTTCTTCTTTGGGATGGTTTTAGTTGCTGCCTCCTGTACAATGTTATGGACCTCTGTCCATAGTTCTTCAGGCACTTTGTCTACCAAATCTAATCCCCTAAATCTATTCATCACCTTCACTGTGTACTCACAAGAAATATGATCTAAGTCATACCTGAGTGGTCTAGTGGTTTTCCCTACATTCTTCAATTTAAGCCTAAATTTTGCAGTAAGAAGCTCATGATCTGAGCCATAGTCAGCTCCTGGTCTTGTTTTTGCTGTCTGTATAGAGCTTCTGCATCTTTGGCTGCAAAGTATATAATCAATCTGGTTTCGGTATTGACCATCTGGTGATATCCATGTGTAGAGTCGTCTCTTGTGTTGTTGGAAAAGAGTGTTTGCTATGACCAGCTTGTTCTCTTGACAGAACTCTATTAGCCTTTGCCCTACTTCATTTTGTACTCCAAGGCCAAACTTGCCTGTTATTCTGATTATTTCTTGACTTCCTACTTTAGCATTCCAATCCCCTATGATGAAAAGGACATCTTTTTTTTGGTGCTAGTTCTAGAAGGTGTTTTAGGTCTTCATAGAACCAGTCAACTTCAGCTTCTTCGACATCAGTGGTTGGGGCATAGACTTGGATTACTGTGATGTTGAATGGTTTCCCTTGGATTTGCACTGAGATCATTCTGTCATTTTGGAGGTTGTACCCCATTACTGCCTTTCCCACTCTCTTATTGACTATGAGGGCTACTCCATTTCTTCTAAGGGTTTCTTGCCCACAGTAGTAGATATAATGGTCACCTGAATTAAATTCACCCATTCCCGTCCATTTTAATTCTCTGATTCCCAAGATGTCAACGTTCAACCTTGTCATCTCATGTTTGACCACATCCAGCTTGCCTTGGTTCATAGATCTTACATTCCAGGTTCCTATACAATGTTGTTCTTTATAGCATTGGACCTTCTTTGCACTTCCAGATACATCCACAGCTGAATGTCCTTTCGGCTTTGGCCCAGCCGCTTCACTCTTTTTGGAGCTACTTGGAATTGCCCTCTGTTCTTCCCTAGTAGCATATTGGTCACCTTCCGACCTGAGGGGCTCATCTTCCAGTGTCATATCTTTTAGCCTTTTGACATTGTCCATGGGGTTTCCTTGGCAAGGATATGGGAGTGGGTTGCCATTTCCTTCTCCAGTGGACCACATTTTGTCAGACCTCTCTGTCATGACCTGTCCATCTTGGGTGGCCCTCCATGGCATAGCTCATGGCTTCATTGAGTTACGCAAGCCCCTTCGCCACGACAAGGCAGTGATCCATTGGGGGGGGGGGGTTCTATAGGTTATTTACAAAACACTGCATATTACAAATGCATGGAGGTAGGAGAAGGAAATGTGCAATACATTTTATGACTGTTATTGCAAATAAACACAGAAATAACATGTGGAATTTACCTGTCCATGAAAGGTACTGATTGTTGTGAATTTAGACTTTATTCAAGCACTAATCTAGGTAGAAGTTAACTATAGAGGAGTAGCCAGTACATTTTCCTCTAGAATCTATACATTCAAAGGCTTAGTGTTCACAGAGTTGTGCACACAGGCTGTTACAAGGATCTGGGATCCTTCATTGGAAGCTTTTATGTATTTAAACATCTCTATGGGAGCTCTGCACATTGAAGCCTATGTTGGCATTAAGACAGTTTTGAACATCTTACTTTATGATTGGGGTAGCACATCACCATAAACCATGGTTTGCTTGATTACGTTTTATTGAATGAATCACAATTGTCAGGGTTTGCACAATGTGCTCCAATAGAAAACACAGTTTACTGAATAAGATGACCAGATTCATAAAAGATATTAAGCCAAAACCAGACTACTCTATGCCTTAATGTAATATATGAATCCTGCACCCACTGTGTTGTTGGTACAATCTTATGCAACTCAGACTTTAAACATGTTGAGACTGATAGGGAGGACAGTTGCCATGACTGTGGTTTAGGATGTTTATCAGAAGGCATGTTACTGAAACATTTTATTATGAAAATAAGACACAAAAATGTATTATATGGGGGGAAATGGCCCCACCCAATTACATAATTCTATTTGGAAACTAGCATAGAGAAATATTGTATTAGGAAAAATGTGTCCAGAAAAGAATATGAACTTTACTGTACTACTAATTAAAAAAAAAGCCAAACTGATATAGAAATGGGATTAATTAAAATTTGCACATTGAGAGATTTTGGATAGATTAGGCAATGCTTAGTCTTTGTTCAGGTGCTGCCCTTGGCTCAAGAAACCATGAATTCTAGGTAATAAATTAGGATCCATTTTTCAGATACAAGATCACCTCCACTCTCCAGGTCTGAGACATGGGAATGCTTTGATGCAAGTTCCATTAGCTTAACCTAACTCAGGTTTCCTTAACTCCAGATATATCTTGGAGAATTTCTCATTTTCCAGATAGGAACCACTTTTTACAGACACTTCCAGTGCTGGCACTTTGAATTTTTGCAAAGTGCAGGAAGCAAGCTGACACTGGTCTAGGAATTAGATAATCTAAAGCAATGATTCATCCAGCAGCTATGTAACATTTGTGGTTCAAAAGTCCTTGCCAGAAGATGACTAAAAAATGTTGGCAGAAGTTTTAAACGAATCATGACTGGGCCTAAACAAGAGTCAGCATAAGCAAGTTCTCTATTTAATTGGAGGAAAGTTAGGAATGGAAAAAAATGTTTCTGTTTACGTCGATTCCTAAAGCACTGATGCTGCCTCAGGGGCCTTTCCAACCACTGCTTTCAGCAGGCCAAGTTCTGACTGAAATTCCCTTGTTCAGGCTTGACTGTGTGATTCTACTTAGAAGGCTTCAGATGGCAGTGCCTAGATGGCTGAAGGGCATTCATCCTTGACTTAGCTTTTCAGCACACACGAGGAAGAACGTTTTTCAGCACTGAGCAACGCCTCCCCCTTTTCCTTTCCAGAGAATGAACAAAAACAGAAAGACTGGATTTTTCTTCTAGGTCTAGACTGAAAGTTATTTGGAGTTAACTTGGGACCTGTTCCCCTTTTGTTCTAGTTTCTTTTACCTCTCACAAACATTTCAGGATCTTTAGCAGACCATTCATATTCTTCAAAAAGCTTGTATTTCTATAGAGCTGTCCTTCTGCTGGGCAACTCAAATGAGGTCTCACAAATGTATGAATGAGGGCAGGAAAAGATAATAGACAAGATGAATATATTTTCAATAGACATTGACAATAGACAATGTCAATAGACAATGAATGCATGGAATTCACTTATGCAAAAGAGGCAGTGCAGTGACAAACATCAGTCTTTTTCAATAATTTATCTAGGTTGAAAGATAGCCTTTAGGATCCACAAACCTGAGAATTTAGTGTGCATAGAGCTATGAACAGATACTTAAAGGCACATTGGCTCCTGTGAGGGATCCGGATCTGGGATCATTTGCAGCATTTATCAGAACTTTTACTATATTTAAAAAAATGACTGTAGGCTCTATCACCTGGGGCATACTGAGGTCCATGACCAAATCAATAGGAAAAATCCTGATTGACCTACTCTATATCACTGGATTGACACATCACGCTAAGCCAACTACAACAACCACACTTGGCTGGATATAGCCATGAGAAACCATGGTTTACAAATACCAGGGGCTGGATACACTCAAAACACTAACCCAAGATCAAACAAACCACCCTATGGCATAAACAACTTTAAAAACCTTTGGACAAATCCATAGTGATTAGGTATAAAATAGCTATTCGCTATAATATAATGGTATCTCCACATATAAAAGGAACAGGAAACTATTATGGTGCACTGTAGTGGTTAAGGCACTGGAGTAGGAGTGGGGAGACTCAGACTGTAGACCTCCCCTAGGTCTAGAACCCAGCAGTGTGATCTAGGGCCAGTCACTCCCTCTCAGCCCTAAATAGCATCAGGCTCTGCAACAAGCTGGCTGAAAAATAAAGCTACTTGTTGCATCATTCATAAACAGCTTTGTTATGTGAACTGAAAGAACTCCAGTGCATGAGGATCCTGTACCTAAACCAGACAAACACCAGGAAACAACAACTCCACATATAAAGGTAATATACCTCCTGACCAGCCTTTTCCATGCTAGCTGGAAATTCTGAGAATTGCAGTCACAGCACAAGAATTCCTGTTTGAGGAGGATTCAAGAAGTTTATTGTCTCAATGACTGAGTTCACATTACACACTCTATCCCATACTGTGGTTTGGTTGGCTTTGGATTACAGTGCCCTATGAACCCAGCTATTCTGGATTTTAAACCATGTCGTTTGCTTTAACATGTTATGTGAACCCAGTCAGCTGATTTGTTCAGTAAAGCAAAGTTAAGCACAACGCATGAACCAAGCCCATACATGGAAACTGAGTAATGTGTTGTGATCAACAGCTGGAGAGGGCTGTCCTTAATGCTCAGCTTACAGCATTTTGGAGGCAGCTGACTTCTAAGCATTGGATGAAGGCTGTGAGCATTGCCATATTGCAGTTGACTCTACTGTTGAGGTTTTAACAGCTGGTTGACAGACCAGTCATAGAAGTAAGGTTGTCATCTGTATACTGTGAAAAGCCCTTGCTGATGTCTGATTAAGTTGTTCAGAGAATACAAACAGGCCATTTGGCCAATAAGTCAGTTCTTATAGATTGAGGAAAAGACATTTGTTAAACCACTGAGAAAACAGGGAATTTGTTTAGCATTGCCACTGCTTAGGTTTCATGTGGCTTGCTAGCTTTTTTTGATCGGCTCTGAAATCATAAAGAACAAATAAGAAACCTTATAATAGTCATGCCTGTTTTCCTTAGGAAAAGGCTGGGGAACCAAGTGATGAGAGGTAATGCGGAGTAAAAGGAACTCTCTGCAGAAAGGCTGTGGCCTGGTCCTATGATCTGCAGTTATCGCATCACAACTCTTCCTCTCTTTGATTTAAGAGAAGAGAAAACAAGGAGTTGTTGGGCTGAAATTTATAACAGTGAAGTCCTTATGTACTGTATTTCTCAGATATAATTCATATTATATTAAATCAAAATTTCTCCCAACTAAATCTATCAGCCATATGGATAATCTCTGATGTCCGAAGGTTGAGCTTGATGGTTTGTGGAGACATGGAAAGATAGGACCAGAATTTTCTCTCTCTTTTTTTCTGTGTGGGACAAGTAGATATTAACTTCAAGTTTTGTTTTGTTTTTTAAATCTTGGGTATATATAGCTGAGGTTTTGTATGTATGAACTCAACATGGCAAGTAATCTAATAGCCCAGTATTTCTCCAATCATGGTTCGAGACCACCAAGAGGTCATGAAACTGTTAATGGAGAATCACCAGAATTCTTTCAAGTTCTTTCGGAGTTGGCTCGTGAGTTTGATGTAAAGCTATACTGAATGCAAAGGAAGACATTTCCAGAGCCTTATATGCAGCCTGAGTGTTCTCCTTGCTTTTTTAACATGCCAAATTTGCTTTTCAAAGCAGGAATAATCATGCCTAGAGGGCCTAAAGCTTCTGTGCAAAGCTCTGTCCATCCAACCTGCCGCTTACTCTGCAGAGGGAATTACTGTGGAAGGATCCTCTCGCAGTGGGGAAAAATGGCAAGAGTGGTGGGAGGGAAAGAAGATGGGTTGTGATGGTAAACTTAGTGCAGCTGGGCTAGGAGAGAGTGCACCAGAAGCAACTTACAGCTTGGCAGTTTTGCAAGCGGCAGCAGTTTAAGAGCCATTTAAGAAAAACATGTCTCAGGCAAGCAAACACCCTTGTTTTCCCTTTCTGGGATGAATAAGGGTGGCTGTCTTCAGAACGCAATCCAAATGTCAGAAATTATGCAAAAGTAAGCAAGCTTGTGCTTGCCGTTAATATACAGTTCTAAATTTTATTGTTTTTTTTTTCTTTTTTGCTTTGCAAGAATTTGATTTTGTAAAATTGTACAATTCTGTTGTCGTTTTAGTGGACATATAGATGAAAATGTAATTATTAAAAGCAAGTGGTATACAGGTAGGTTGTGATTAGTGCGAGTTCGAATAATGCAATATTCGATTTAGTGCAAATTGTAAATTGATACCAGGTCGCGTTTAATGGGCCCCAAAATTCAGTTATGCGAGGTTAGTGCGTGTGCAACTGAGGCTAGGGCATGTGGAGTTGCGGTTGAGGCCTTAGACACTGCTAATCTTCATTGTGCAAAATGGAGGAAGATCCTGTCAGAGGAAAATTGTACAAGTTTAAAAAAGAAGAGGCTCGTTATTACATTAGAGCAAAAATTTGATGTAATTGAATGACATGAACATGGTCATAGCAATGCTAAAATAGAACAAGATGTTGGAATGCCTGAATCTACAGTGGAATATTTCTGTTTTTATTTTGTTTTCTATAACTTCTCTGTGACTTAGTTTACTATGAATTTAAATTATAGGTATATTCTTTTTATCTTTTACTGTAATATTTCATTAATATACATATACAAATTTGTGTTTAAAATTTTTCATCACCTACTTCTGTCATGATCAAGCCAATTACTATATTTTCCATAGAAATATCACTTCAAATAGTGCAAATTTGAATAATGTGTCCATTTCATGGGATTCATTAACTGCACTAATCAAGACCTACCTGTATTTATTTCTTGCCCAGTTCTAACCCTAATAAAATCGTCTTACCTAGGGGGTGGAGGGCAGTCATACAAATTCATTTTATCATTTTAGGATGTCAAAATTTTGCAGAGTTTGAGAACTCTTGTAATAACCAGTTTTTGGCAATTACACACAGTCAACATTTGGTATGGGACTAGGTAGGATGGGTGCAGCTTTGTCTGAGGTGCTTCATGCCTGTTTGCAGGAGGGAATAGTGTGATCTGCCTTGAAGAAGGCTGTGATATGCCTCCTCTTGATCTAGCTGTATTGGACAACTTTCACTCAATCTGGGTGGTTGCAGTCAGCATGCCTGAGGGTGGAATAGGCAAGCCCTTGGTTACTCCAGTATGGGGTGCCACATGGCTCAACCCTCTCACTCAATGTCAGCCCAACAAGACTAAGAAACCTATCCCATATAGGTCAGGACTACTTTTATTGTAACAGCTATGGTAATAGAATCTTGCAAGTCTGAATGTGCTTCCCCTCCCTCATTTTATCTTCATGTGAACTAGGGAGGAGATTGTCTGAGATGTTTTCTCAAGTTAGTTTCTTGGGCCAGGCTAAAGCCCAGCTTATCTGTTACCTTAATAGTGGCTCTTCCTCCTGTCCTTCAAGGCCATTCCCTATGTGCTTTACATCCATGCTGTTCAATATTTAAATGAAACCACTGAGGGAAACCTACCACTGCTGAGCTAGAGATGCTGCAGAGGTTCTGATCCAATTCCTGGAGGCTGTGTAGGTCTGCCTGGGTCAAACAACCTGAAGTTAAAGTCCTGAAAGATGGAGTTGCTGGTCATAGGTGATCAACCTGGCTTAATGTACCAGGTGTGGGCCTATTTGATCCAGGAACAGAAGTGACTTGTGGAATCATTGTCTCATCTTTAGACTATACCTTGCTGTATTCAGAGCTGCTCTTGAAACAGCAGTTGGTTCAGAATGTAGTGGCCAGACTGCTAACAGAGTCAGATTAGTAGCATGACATCATCACTCTGGTTACTTCATTGGCTGTTTATAGGCTTCTGGGTCCAGTTAAGGGTGTTTTTTTTAAAATTATAAAGTCTTATGTGGCTTGGCACCAATGTATTTCTGTTCAAATTCAGCCCTAAGAGGAGTTGGGTGCTAAAAGGAATCGAGGCTTGGAGGCATGCCTTCTTAGTAGCAGCTCCCATGTTATAAAACACCTTGTAACTGTTTAATTTTAAGCATTTGCACTGTAAACCACTCTAAGTCCTTGGAAGGACGGTGGTATATAAACATCTGTGTGGTGTATATCAATCACTCAATAAAACCTACAAAGCAATATGTACTACAGGAAGCAAGTAAAGGAAGGAAGGAAGGGTTCTTTAAGCAGGTTTGCACTGCAAGGTAAAAAGCAAACAAGCAGGCGAGCATTTCGCTGAGTTGGGGTTTCAAAATAAGGAGGAAGGGAAGGCTGATTCTTGGCCGTGGAAGAAAAAGGATGGAGGGTGTTAGGGGTAGAAGAGAGGTTTCCTAGGAAACTAGTTTCCAGAGAAAGTACTTCACAGAAAATAAATTATAATTGCAGAGTGTGTCTCATTACTTTACATATGTGTGTGTGTGTCTGTCTGTCTGAAGTGCTAAATTTTATTACAAAGAAATCTCAGCATTCTCTGTAGGGCTTCAGACTGTGTTTTCATGTGGATTAGAACTAATTAGGTCAATTTGGGTCAAACTGCCCAAGTTCTGAAGCAACCTTAGAATTTTAAAAAATACATTTGGAATATGAATTCCTCCAATTACTTGCAGAGAGTTTGGGATTTTGGATGCACAGGGAGAGTACCAAGCCACAGGTACTCCATATCCTCTTTAGATGAATGCTCCCCTTTCCATTTCCATCACTCAGTTCATTTTTTATTGTCCTCCTGTGAATGTTCCATTCATTTGGTCACTGTAGTCAATGATCCTCAGGTCTTAGTTGCAACAGCTTCTGTACTGTAAAAAGTTAGGTGCCAGAAATGTACTGAATAGCTCATGGCTGCTGCTGCAGCTGACGTGCATTAGGGGAGACTAAATGATAGAAAATAAAAGCTGTGAATGACATTCTCCTTGTAAATTTGGGTGAAGTCAAATGAACATGTACCAGTGTGATTTGTAAGAAAAGCATCAGAACAGTCCTGCTGGATTAATCCAATAACTTAGTTTCAAGCATCCTGTTTTCTACAATGAACGACTAGATTCCCCAAGAAGGATATGAAAAACAGTAGAGTTGTCTCACCATACTTTCATTTTCCAAGTCATGGAAATTGTTAGTTGATATTTCAGCATCCTATGTTTGGCAGTGCAGTAGAATAATTGTGTTTTCCATTGTCTTGCAGAGGCAGCTTTTTCCTGCTCTTACAGTTGGGGTCTCTGGATGCATATTGATTTTTCTGTGTATCTCAGACTGTGCCATCATTCATTTTATATTACTGGAGAAACCATTAGCAATTAAAAAAAAAAAAAGACAAGAGGTAGTGTTCCCATTAGTTTATGCATATGAGAGGAGGGGGTGAAACAATTAAAAGAACATCAGCTTATAAACCTGCTGATACAGTTATTAGTAGACCAGATAAAATACCAAGAGACACAAAGTCCTTCCTTGCTTCTTTCTTCCTTTGCCTGTAAGTGAAAAGAGGAATCTAGCATGCCATAACACGGCAGAATGCAAGTGGCTATGGCACTTTCTCTCTCACACACATAGAAATGATAAAAGGCTGGAGCATCACATGATAGCAATTCAGCTACCAATTCATGCATGTATGAATGTTACAACCATACTGGAGAAGCATGTGGCTGGCTACTTGTAAAAGGAAGGAATGACACTTTAGCTCCAAAAGGAATTTGATAACAGCCAAAGAAATATCTAACTATTTCCAGGTATGGTGTGTGTGATGAGAAGAAGGTCTGAGACAGGTAATCCCCAAGCTCAGATCCCACCTCTCTCATTCAGTGACTTCAGTCTGACCAAAGGGACAGAATGAGGTACCTTATTTGAATATTCAGTTAAAAAACAATCAAACATTATTTAGATTTTAATTATATTTCCTCAAGTTCTTCCTATTTTTGTTTTCTTCCTGAAGCCTGAAAAATCAAGCTGCGTCTCTCTTACCCAAACTACTGACTCAGAAAGCCATGATTTTGTTAATCATGTTTGGTGGTAAACCACAGTTGCTATTCATGCAACCAGGGTTAACAAATTATAATGGTGGGTTCACAGAACATGAATGAGCAGTGTCTGGGGTCTCACATTGTTCTAGCCTAGAATATGGTTTATTTGGCATTGAAAATGTTATGTGAACTTAATATCTTAAAATGTAAGATACGCTTTAGAAAAATATTATATAAATAGCATTTAGTATTTGTATTACTGTTGGTAATAATATTAATTGTCTAAAAGCTGGTGTATGTAAAAACATTCCAATCACACAGCTTTTCCTTTTTCTTTACTGTGCAGGGTTTGGAATGAAAGAAGCAGCAGCGGGGAGTGGGGTGGGGGGTCGGGGTCGGGGTGGGGGGGTGGGACAAACAAACAAGCAGGTGCCATTTCTGAAGCTGTAATGGATTTCACAGAAGATACAGAGTGAGGGAGACATGCTATGCCCAGATGCAGAAATTCACTAGAAAATCTGATGGGCTTCCATGTATGTATTTTGAGGAGGGCAGGCAGGCAGGAGGAAGCAGAAACAATGCCAGCAACGAGCCCAAAATACAGAGATTACACTACTTATAATTCATCATTCACACATCAATCTCAGATTCTGCAAACTAATCAGAAAGAACTGCCCGTCTTGGAGAGATACTGGTCCTTCCAGGCCATGTTGATGGAACTTGGCTAGAAAGACCAGTCTTTTGATTCTATATTAAGTATTTTCTTATGTTCCCTTTAAACATTCAAAATAAATGAATATATTTGTGTGTGTGTGTGTGTGTGTGTGTGTGATTGAGAGAGACAGAGAGGATCATTGTATTCACATATTATATTAACCACCAAATGGGTTGTTTAGTTTTGATTTGATCTGTTGCCTGAACCCTACCACTGTGGCTTACAAACTATGGGTAATAACGTAGTACAGATTGTGAATTCAGCCAGAGTGGCTTATTAAACAAGCCATGGCTTAGTGCAAGAATCTATTCTCTGTGGCTATTGAAACTCTTTTTCTGTGCCTCCCCTCCACTACTTCCACCTGAGACCTGACTAATCATATTGCTGAAATTTGGTGGCACAGTTTCTTATCAGGAGCAGGAAACATGTGGGAATTGTAGTGTAAGCTGTAAGCTTAGCATCATTTAAAAAATAAACAAAGATTCCTGCATATTCCCTCCATGGGTTTCCACATGTGCATGGGCAGATAATCTAACATGCATAATGAGACCATGATGCAAACCACTGTATTTATGTTATGATGTTACCACATGTGTCATCCTCATGGCATCCTCCTGGTTTTATGCAAACATCACAGTCCCCTTCCCCTCATCTCCAATTATAAAATCCCTGTACCTGCTGGGCCCCACCATTTTGCATCACTGTCTGGCCCAATGCACTTCCTCCGAAGGAGGAATGTGGCTTCCCCCACTCACTGCAAAAGTTTCTCCCTCCTGGCATTGCCTAATATGTGATGGCAACTCAAAAGATAAGAACTGAAGCAGGGAGGAGGAGAAACTCTGCCATGGAATGGGGTGTATGTAGATGTCAGAGTTCAGAATTGCTTATAGAAAGCCATCCACTTGTACAGTTTTATGTGGGGCGGGGGGGAGGGCAAGACAGAGTAGAAGAAAGTCTGCTATTGATCTCTGCTCTTATTGTGGCCACTGGCTTTTTGTAGCATACCCATGAAGCTCTCATTCGAGCAGCTTCAATCCCTGCTACAGGTTCCTTTTGTTGAAATGCTGTAAGGTGTTCTCTATCCTTGAGTCAGCAGAAAATTCTGCCAATGGGAACTTTGCTGTTCCCATTGCTGATACTTATCCTGCCTCTGTTCCCAGTCCCTCCATGCTAATGGGTGACATAGGCCAACAGATTTTAGACTTCTTAAGGCTGCCCATGGATGGGGTTAGAATAAAGGGAAAAATATGACCTTAACATCGGTACAGCTAAGAACAGCTAAAATCTGTCTCAATCATGGGCTGGAGATGAAATGAAGACAAGGGGGAAACTGCTGCTAAGGAATTATTCTTCTGTGGTTAGGAGCAAGTGGGGACATGGCCTTAGGGAAAGGGCAGCAAAATAACAACAACAGGAAGAGATGATTCCGCACCGGTCCTTCGTGACTGGCTCTCAAGGGTTAACTCAAGTGCTTTTTGACTCTGCAAACAAGTGTCTGTGGTTTACCTGCTGACTGGTAAGTGTGTGAGTGAAGTACCTCCTTGCTATCTTCTTTGATCAAGATTTTTTACAGTCACCGAGAAAAGGATGCACCCATCAGCACAAAGCTGCTGAAGCTGGCAATGAGCAAGCCTGTCTTTTTTTGCAATCCTCTTGCAGAAGAGGGCTGCCTAGTGATGTTCCATTAGCTCATCTCCCTGCACTGCGGCAACCCTCAGCTCAGTAATTTTTCCTTTATTTCCTATCAATATAATTACAGGCATCTAAAATGCAGATCCAGCTACCATATCATGTCCATTCAGAGCATTCAGAAAGAAATCAGATTAATGAATGTTGTTGTCAATAGACTGTTATCTCATTTCTCATGAATAACTGCCGAGACCCTTTTAGTCACTCCAAAGGCTAATATGACTTTATGAAACAGTGTGCACTGTTGAGAGCTTCCATAAGTTCAAATCAAGAACTGCTTCACAGCCCGAAGTCCTCATCACAAGGTTGCAATCCCACCTGTATTTTTAGATTTTATGATAATAGTAAATCTGGATTTTATTAATACTTACTCCTTGGATCTACAGAGACAGTGTGGTATGGAGGATAAGGTGTGTTGGAATAGACCAGGGAGACCCAGGTTCAAGTTCATTCCTAGCCAGGGAGACTCACTGTATGATTTAGGACCAGTTAGTCACTTCTAGCTCAATCTATCCCACAGGATTGTGGTTGTGGGGATAAAATGAAGGGAGATCCCATGTAAGCTACTATGGGTTCTTGGGAAAAAAGGAGGCATATACATCTAACAAATACATAAACCTCAGCAATTATATGTCCTGCAGGCCTTCAGGGCCTATTCATGAAATGAAAACAACAACCTGATGATGGCTTAACCTGAAGCAAGGAAGAAAGAATAATTTCATGATTCTACAAGGACTAAGCAATCATCCCTCTGCATACCTGGCTTTGGAAGAAAGAGGAAGATGGTATGTTGACTGAGGACTTTATAACTGATAGATAACTTCTGTTGGAAAGAGAAGAACACTGATTTGGAGTTCAATTCAGTTTGTGAATTTATATACTTGCTTCAGAAACATGAAAACAGATTTATAATAGCAAGTCTGGCCATCAGAACCCAGCATATTGGAACAAATTACAGATTTGAAAGAATCTATCATTACTGATGCTGGTATAGTTAGCTATAGGCAGCTAACAATGTCTACAGTCCCCCAGAATGCCTCTGGGTCCTAGCTTAGATCCCAGAAGTTTCATTAATTTGCAGGAGTGGAATACGGAAAGGAAGCAGAGGACACCAACGGGGCCTGCCTCTCTTAAAACATGGTGCTGGTCTGGTATAATGGACTCACAGTTTATCCATACTAAACATTAAAAATAAAGTGATGCAAACTATTTCTAAGATTTCTATTTCTAATTTATTTCTAAATCAAAGCATGTGAAATATAGTGAAATGTCAAAAGCTGATTCAGTTAAAGTATTCAGGGAGCATATAAAAGAGTACAACAAGGAATGATAGAAGACATCCGACTTCTGTTTCTCACCTCTCTTTAACTTGTTGTTGTTGTTCAGTTGTTAAGTCGTGTCCAACTCTTCATGACCCCATGAACCATATCGTGCCAGGCCTTCCTCTCCTTCACTCTCTTTAACTAGATATTTGTAAATGTTTCAGTTGTTGTGGGGAAAATTGGCTGAAACCTGATGTACGCTGCCTTGAGTTGTACAAAATAAAGGCTGAATGAAAATCTAATAAATAAATAAATAAATAATAAACAAACTGCAAGGAACCTTCCTTAGATTTCTCAACCTTTAATTGAATTGAATTGAATATAATTTTTAATTTCCTGTTTAGTTTCAAAAGGCTTGTGCTCTGTGGGGATATGTCTTTAAATAGTTCTCTTTATTTACCAATAAGGTGAATAAAGTATCAATATTGAATACCAATATTGACCAAAGGTGAACAAGCAGCCCTAGAAAAGGCATGACAGGCCCCTCCACCAGAGGTGCTACCCCTCCCTGGACACCCCATACACCCCACTGAATCCTTTTTACCCAGCCTGAAATCGACTGTACAATAAAACAGGATTGGGATTTTGCCATTCTCCTAGCCTCCATTCTCTGTATCCTCTTCTTTCTGTGCAGATAGAGCCTTGGGTTATACAGGGAATCACTGAATCCATAGAGGTTAGGTACTTGAATGGGGGCCACCTAAAAATTCCAGGATTGTTCACTAGACTGCACAATTTGAAAACAAAAACCTCCTGGAGGAATACAATACAGGAATGGCAAACTGCTTCCTTAAAAGTGCCAAGAAAACTGCATGGAGGCCATCACTAGGAGTCAAGCTTCTCTCGAAGGCATTTTTTTCTTTACCACTGTAGAGAGCCAGCTGTACAGAGTTCAGCAGGAATTACTTCTGAAGAAGCCTGGTTGGGACTGCATTGTGAAATTAGTACACAAAGGCTGGCTGGGATTAGAAAATCAATATTGACGCAGATGCACATAAAACCTCAAGGCTTGGGGCTGCAGTCTTAAACACACTTTACTGGGAGAAGCTCTAATTGAATTCTCTGAAACTAAGTTCTGAGTAGATAGGCTTAAGACTGGATGGAGATTCCTCCCCACTTTCTGACCACTGAATACCCTCCCCAGGTGCTTTACATTCATTCATTCATTCATTCATTCATTCATTCATTCATTCATTCATTCATTTATTTATATGGCCGCCCAACTCACTCATGGTGGCTCTGGACAGCTTTCAGAGATAAAAACCCCAAATACACAACCTACTACATTCCCCCCACCCCCTGGTCACAACAACACATTTACACTAGTCATTTAATGGGCTCTGTATCAACCTGGGATCCCCAGGCCCGCTGGCGAAGACATGTCTTCAGGGCCTTGCGGAAAAGTATCAAGGTGGGGCCAGTCTTAGCTCCCAAAGTTTCATAAGATATTCACCTTCAAATTTATCTTTGCTAACCTAAGTTTTAAACACATTCCTTTTTAAGCTGTTCTGAGATGAAAATATATCAGATTTTTTGACTGTTGACTCCAGTCCTAATTCCTTCATGCTGATCACTTAGACTTCTAATAAACCCGCCAAAAGAAAAACTAACTACCCCTATATACCCAGTTCAATTAACATCCCAGTCCGATGCAGGAGGGGAAAGCCAGGTCTTTAAGGCCCTAAGGAAGGCTAACCGGGTCCAATCCACCTGAAGCTGGGTGTGGCATGCATTTTCATAGGGTGGTGCCACACCTGTGACAGTATGGTTCCTGGGCCTTGCTAGATAACCTTTTTTCAGAGGAGTACCTGGAGCATGCTTTCTCTGCCAGTTTAGGGGCAACAAGCAGAAACAATTGGCCCTGAGCCATGCAGGGCTTTATAGGTGATAACCACCACCTTGGAAGGCACCTGGAAGCCAGTTCAGCCTTCTATGCAGTGATGCTATGTGGGCATACCCTGGGGCACCCAAAACTTGCACGTGATGCTGCATGTCATTCTTTGAATAGGTATGGTGCAATTTATAGTTCTGAAAGCGTTGAACATATACAAAGCATTACTATTAAATACTGTCCAGGTATTGCATCAGGGACACTGATGTCAGTTCAAGATTATTAGGATTAGGACATTATAAAATGATGTAGGGGGACATATGCATCCTGCATTATAGAATGCAATTTTAGGAAGAGGACGGAACTTCAAGGAAGTCCTACCTTTCCCTTAAAAAAAAAAAAAAATTCACCTTTAAGGTTAAAAGCATGTGGAGAACAACTGCTGAACTCTCATAAGATCAAGGGTGTTGACAAGGGTGTCTGCCGGGTGAAAAAAAGTCAAGATGGTGGCGGTAGTATTGTGACCGAAGTTCTGCCTGTTTTTTATGTGCTTTATTATGGTAGCTCTAGAAAGGCATTTTTTTCTTAGTGTCATCCTCCTCTAAATGCAGTATGGCAGTGTTTCTCAACCTCAGCAACTTTAAGATGCGTGGACTTTAACTCCCAGAATTCCCCAGCCAGCATGCTGGCTGGGGAATTCTGGGAGTTGAAGTTCACGCATCTTTAAGTTGCTGAGGTTGAGAAACACTGTAGTATGGCAATATTAATGCCCTATATTGTTCAGCCAAGTAAGGCCAGCTGTGAGTCTGGAAATGAAGAATCCTGAACATTTAAAACATATTATATAAACAGCCCTTCCCAAACGTGGTGTTTCCAAATCAGCTTTCAGGTTACAAAATCCCATGGTTGGGAAAGGACGTCACAACCCTAGACCATACTGACTCTCAAACAAAATGAGCAATCAGTGGATAGAGAGGCGGTTTAGACAGTCTTGTTTAACTTATAACAAGTAGGTGAAAATGGTGGGCCTTGAATGTGTAAATGGCTGGCAGAAGGTGTTTTGCAAGGAAAGCACATGAACTATGAAGCCGGACCTTTTTCACTTGTCTTGTTTGCCTTCTATCAACGCCTGTTATTTTTCTCTTGATATCTCATGCAGAATCTAGTAATTGCTTCCTCCAGCTTATTTTGGTGCGTCGATTGATCAAACATCAAGATTGCTCTGAGTGTGGCAAACTGAGCTGTGAAACATTTATGCTATCAGAACCAGGAAGGTAAATAAACTCCAGCTAAGGATAAAGTTGTGGCCTGTGCAGATTTACTATTAGGAGCAAGTCCCATGTACTTTGAGTAAAGAATCATGGAATTGGAGTGAACTTTAATTTAAGGTATGCAACAGAGGTTTTGCTTCAAATAGAAGACCATATCCAATTCTTCTTAGTACACAGAGGGCTGCTGCTAGACTTCCAGAAAGCAGAGAAAGAAAAACTTAAGAAATAAAGGGATAATCCACAGTTATCTGATAATCAACCGAAATTTCTCTAATACTTTCAGCAAGCTAGAATGGCTGCATCTATGCTTTGCTTTTGAATGATAACATCCAAACCATACTCTAAGTTCATAAGTCACACTAAATCATACTTTTTAAAAATTTTGACTTAGGGTGTTTTACGAACCCCTCATTTATGGCTTATTTATCAAGCCATGGTTAAACAAAACTATGGTGTAGCACTATGGGTGAACTCAGCTAAAGCTAGCCAGCTGAATTTCTGAAAATAAGAAGGAAAATGTTGCAAGATTACAGAATTTGTTATACAGCGTGCTACTCACCCTAGATCCAGCTTAAGTATTAAAGATAGGGAGGCAATATTGTTATCAGTAAAGCTTTCTAGAAGCGTGCAGATAAAGATAGTTTAAAAGTGCTAACCATGTCCTTGCTGCAGACTGCTTATGCTACCTTCCCAAGAAAAATTGCTTTCTGACCTCATATTTGATCATCCTGATTAGCTCATGGAGACGCCTGAATGAATAATTCATTGGGTATAAGATGACCTAAATGAATAATGGGCAACAAATAATTTATCCATTGAAGGAAAACACCTGGTTCTTGTGATATGTGTCTAAACACAGGGCTTTAGTTCCAATCCTTTTCATCCGTTCTCAAACAACCCTGTACCTTAAATCATCCAGTTATCTCTTATTGAAGAATTTGTGGCACTCTTAGGTTGTCTGCTTCATACCCCTTTTTCCCCTTGGTTCTCTGAACAGAACATGATTTAGACGACTATAAACAATCCTAAGAGACTTAAGTCTAATCCTGCACTTAATCATGGGAACGCAGAACAGTTAAGAGACAAAAAGAGGTTTGGTTTTAACCTGGACTTCTAAAAATCATTTTTCAAGTATGAACTCTTTATAGATGGACCTATATCATTTATATAAAGCAATTTTGCTGTGCCTTACAGCCATAATTCTGAGACAGTTCATATAACATAGATTAAACCTGCAGCATATAAGAGGATAAAATATAAAAGGTTAAAACAAATATTAAGGCAAAGTTTCCCTTGAGTCAAACTCCTGGTAACTTCATGGATAGATTTGCATAATTTTCTGGCACCAATATGAAAACGGTTTGCCTTTCTCTTTAGAATGGCTAGTTTGGAAGTTCTCAGCACTGTCTCATGCAGAATGTGTTACAGTGCACTTACTGAAATGTTATCAGGGCATAAATGACTATACCTAGGTTTCATGTTTTTTCCCCCAAGAAAGATAGCTGGTCAAAAATGCTAAAAGCCCTAAATAACCCTGCTGAACATCATCCACATCAAACTGCATTGCAAATGGAAGTCGTAAAAAATAAACTCACCACCCCATTTCTCTTTTTCGTATCTTTCCCTCCCTTTGTTTGATTTTAACTTTACATTTGTATCAAGAAACCACTTAATTTGTAAAGTTGCACAAATGCAATGATAGAAATAACAAGATTAGTATCACCATAAAAATAGACTTTGTAATAGGTCAGCTACTTAGGCATCACTAAATGCATTTATGCGGTTTTGAAAATAAATACTATAACTGAAATAGAAATAACAACACATTTCACGAGAGCGGGACGGCAGCATTCAGAGATAAGCTAAGTGCCACCTCAACTACAACTTCTGAGAGCCAATTTCAAGACCTCTGCTTTCCCTCTCTCTGTTTTTTAATCTTTAAACTGGACTTGGGTAGACTGCCCTGCCCTGCCCTGCCCTGCCCTGCCCTGCCCTGCCCTGCCCTGCCCATACAGGAAGGCCATCTTTAGGGTAGGATGCATGACTATCCTAACTGGTAAAAAATCTTGAGTTTCAACGAAGACGACATTGTTCATGGTTATCATAATGTTCAGATGCATTTAGATAGCCCTGTTTTTGTTTTTGTTTATTTGGATTTTTTATCCCCCTTTATTATTTTTATAAATAACTCAAAGCGGCGAACAAACCTAATACTTCTTCCTCATGCTGTTTTCCCCACAACAACCACCCTGTGAGGCTGAGAGAGAGGGACTGGTCCAAGGTCACCCACTGGCTTCATGCCTAAGGCAGGACTAGAACTCACGGTCTCCTGTTTTCTAGCCTGGGGCCTTAACCACTAGACCAAGCTGGCTCTCAGTGTATTGAGTATTCTATTATATGTATTGATGAATACGTCAATACATATAATATTGTATTGTATTGTATTGTATTGTATTGTATTGTATTGTATTGTATTGTATTATAAAAATATTGTATTACATGTATTGGTGAATGTATTTCAACATTTTGTAAGCAGGTAAGATGGAAGTGCAAAACTGAGAAAAATGTTCATTGCAGAAAATGTAGGTATCACATCTACAGATTTTCAAATTTAAAATGTTACTTTCAGTAAATACACTGGCTAGAGAAAAAAGGACAGGAATGAATCTGGAATTCAAGTACCAAAGACAAGCAAAATTCCAGCTGCTCCATGGGAAAGCCATTTGATCAAACCTGCAACTCCATACTTATCTAGTAATATTCCAAATTGGTTCCTGACTGGTCCTTTTTTGCCACGCTAGTTCAAGTGGAAAATAGTTGGCTAAGGTGGTGGGATTCTGGAGTACATATATTTTTTATTGGTGGGAGCCCTACTGTTTTTCTATCTTAAACAAAATCAGCCTAATGCATGCAGAGCTTTTTATTTTTTTAAAAAAATTCAACTCCCACCTCTCTAGTAGACCACAGTGACTTTGATGAATTTCAGATCTATAGCCTCAAAAATAACCGGTCAAAAACAGGACTTTCTGCAGTGCTCTTCCTGATGTGATCATTTACTGCACTTAGGGCAATTTTATGTGAGGGAGTGGGACCATTAAAAACATACATACATAAATGTCTGCACAATTCCATCCTGAAGTACAGTTCAGAACCATCCATTTAAGGCCATTATCCCACATCACACCACTCTCTTCAGTATCTCATTAAAGGTTACTGAGTTGTCTTACTCCTTACCAAAAGCACTCTTCACCGAGGTCTTGTGTTGTTTTATGTTTGAGCTTTTCATCAGAACATGGAGAGGGGGAAAAGACAAACTGCTCTTTTCTTTGAAAGAGGTTTCTTTGACATGACAGACTGATTAGATTCTATAAACTTCACAAATCTCTGATTCAACCCCAAGTTTATATTCAAAGAGTAATATTCTTCAGAAGCATGATGAAGATTGGAAGAAGCACAAATTGCTTTCAAATACTACTACATAGTCAAAAGCCATACAAGAAATTCTGAGAAGAAACCCAAGCCAATCATGGTCGTCATCATCATCACCACCACTACCTCCTCCTCCATATGTACATATTCAGCTCCATCTTTTCTGCTTCAGTATAATTTTTATTTTCTTCTTCTGCTAGATTGAGCTAGGAGCAAAGATTCCATCTCTCTCCCTCTGGTCCACAGTCTTGCAATTGTAATTATACAAACCATTAGTAGCACCATTGTACCCACCTCCATCACTACTACCATCATATCCATCCAAGGAAGCAGGAATGTTGCATGAAGGAATGGAGAGAGAAAGGGCAATTTATAAATCACTCCACTGAACCATAGTGATGTGATATTCTGCCAAAGAGCCTATTAAAGAGAAACCATGTTCTGGAATATGTTCAACTTGGGATTTCTGACAATGTCTTTAAACCCAGTGATTGTGTGCTTCTGTCTCTGGATGGAGGTGGCTATGTTTGCTTTTATGACACTGGACTTATTTGCTCCCAATCCCAGATCCTTCAGCCTAATCCAAAAGTCAGGCTAACAATTAACAATCATTGCAGGAAAATAGATTGCTGGTGTCATAACTATTTAAAAAGTCTTGAGAATGCAGTGGCTTCTCATTTAAGAGGCATCCTAGGCATCTCACTATTGGGGCTGTGTTGGCAAAATTCAGTTCTGGGGCCACTGGCAGGCCTGAGTCAATCTCATGAGCAAAGAATGTCCAAAAGAATGTCCAGAGGAGTGGAATTCCCAAGTATGCCCATGACCCCTTGCAGGAAGACCTTGTAAAAAATTCAGACAGGCCAGAGTGAAGCTGGGGCCAATTCAGCTTAACAGAGCACACATTCAGCTCCTCATCCCTAAACAACTCAGCTGATCAGGCAAAGTATCAGAAAACAAGCAGGATGCGCACCAGATTAAAAAGATCCTTCAGGATGGTTCCTGAATCCAATGACTTATTGTAGAGGTTCAAGCTCCTAATACAGACTCTTTTTTTTCTGGGAGATTTGCCAAATTGTCCCAGGAGCTAGCCAGTCTGCGGTGAATTGGCTAGCAGTTTAAAATCCTGTTCAGCTGTGAAGGATACAGGGACCCTAGATCTGACAGCAGCTCTTCATGGGCTCACTCCAACATGTCAAAAGGGGTGAGCAGCCCTTCCTTGTCCCAGGTACACTGATGAGATAAATGAAGAGATGGTCTCCATACTTACAGCACTGTTCTCTGCAGTGGGCAACTTGTGCAAAAAACAACTTTGTAGAGCTAGGCTTCCTGCTGCAGACAATCATGCTGTCAGATGGAGACTGCTCTTCTTTTATATTACCAACATGACTAGAAGAAAACAGATGCTGTTTCCTGAACATGGGATGTTAACAAGACCAGCTTAATGTATTGTGGAAGGTAATCATGAATAGAGGATGCCGTGAGGTGTTTTCTAGATGCAAAGACTGCAAAGGTTAAATCTCTGCTCTTTGAACCAAAGGATGCTTTAGGCTTGGCCTCAGATTTAGTCTATGTTTACCTCTTAGTCATTTTGTTTATGAAGAAGGCTAAATGAATAGCACCTTGCTTTTTTATAGAGAAGCAAGTTTAGATGGATGGATGGATGGATGGATGATAGATAGATAGATAGATAGATAGATAGATAGATAGATAGAATGTGGGTAGATGAAAGGGGGAAGTGCCAGAGTCATCCATAACATAACATGGCTCTGTTCTTTAAACTAGAAGCAATTGCAATCTGAGATTGTAAGGGACAGCCAAACCACGTTTATAAGATCCTTCAGTAAGCAGAGCAATTTTAGGACTCACACCAAAACTGTAGACAAATCAATGCCATGTGTGCAAAATCACACACTGTGACGATGATGGGAACCATGTTAACAGCCTAGATTGTTAGACAACCAGATGGCATTAGTTACAGATTGGAACAACAGCCCTGCCCGATGAAGTTATTTCTGTTTCACAGCCTGCTTTTGATTATTCTTGCTGCAAAAGCTTCACATAGAGGTCTTTGGGCTTCATTTTTAATTAGCAACACTTCAGGGATAGTGATTGCCGGTGGATTCAATGTAACAAACAGGGTAACACTTTTCCCACGTGATTCCAGTTCAGGCACTCAAAATAGTAATAGGCAGAATGTGAAGCTTTTCAATCTTTGCTGAAAGGTGCTACAAACATATGCATAACGCACCTATCTTCTGTACCAGACATAGTTTGGTTTGCCAGAAGCTGTAATTTTTTTTCTTTTCTTATTAGTGAAACATGAAATGTTGTGGCTTCTCTCTGCTAGGAGATTTTCTTTAGTAGAAAGAAACTGCTGCCTTCAGTTTAAAGGAACAGGTTGGAAACCTTCTTTTCTAAGGATTTTCTATAGGTGTTTACTCCACAGAATCTTTTCCTAAGAATGATCATTTGCTGATCCCTGGTTCTTCATTACTTTTTGAAATGATTAATGGAAGACAAATGTGTAAAGCTATGTCCTGTAGAATCAGTATTTTAAGTAATTATCTTTCAATTAACCATCAAAGCACTGTCCCCCACTGTGACTGTATATTTTAAATATCCAGATTTGGCTCATAAATGTCAGACTGAATTTTGGGCTGACTCCACAAGACTATTCTTATTAAATTATACATATTTCAGTATGCCTTAGTAGCATATCTACACAGTCATATCAGTACAACTCTCACTAGAATCCCAAATAATTCTCTATACCTGGTTTTTTTTGATAAACATATTACAGATTTGTATAGTCTTGGGATGTGAGATCTGTTTCCAAGCACATCAGGAGCTTAATCAGTTAATACAGGTAGTCCTTGCTTACCAACTGCCTTGTTTAATGACTGTTCAAAGTTATGATGGTGTTTAAAAAATAGCTTTGTGACCAATCCACACATTTACAAGCATTGCAGTGTCCTGTGGTCATGTGATTGCCATTTGTGTGCTTTGCAACTGGCTTGCAACAAGCAGTTAATAGAGAAGGCGGAAGTAAAATTGTAAGTTGCGGTTACATGATGTTTCACTTAGTGACCATGGTGATTCACTTAACAACCAAAGGGGAAGTGAGGTTATAAGCCCCTTTGCAGTCACATGCTGTTTTGCTTAGTGACTGTGGCGCTCAGTGATGAAGTTGCCGGTCCCAATTGTGGTTGCTAAGTGAGGACTACCTGTACTTATCTGATTACTAATGTATGGCTCTTATAGGGTAAAGTGAAATAACTTGAAATGTTTAAGTGGATTTCATCTAATCCTTTCCCCTTATTATTCTTGATGATCCTTTTGTTTTATAAGGCCTACAGCTTAGCAGATTGAAAAATTGTCAGCAAATAATAGACAAGGATCAACAGTTTTAGGTCAGAAGCTCTGTTTTGGGATTGGGATATTTTAAAATGGATTGTATTTCTGCCCAGGGGGTTGAGGAAAGAGATGGATGTATACGTACTATCATTAAAATCATTATCACCCAGGATTTCTTTCTGTCTGGTTGCATGTTTGAAGTGGTACTTTTTTTTTTGCAAGCAAACATCTCTGGTTTATTTTTTCATCACCCTCATTTTATTTTCTGATTGATCCTTCTTCAGTTAGTTCTTTATCCATTGCTTTCTTTCCTGCCCCATCCTGTCTTTTCTCAATACTATAGGTCCCATTCCCTTATTTTGTTCATATGTACTTTTTTTTATTCTTCCCTTTGCTCATTCATTTACCCCTCTTCCAAATAATTTCAAATGTATTTCCTGCATTTTTAAAAACTGTGTGAACTGTTTTGTGTCTTCTTCCTGTTCTTTGTTCCCCTAAATTCTTCTCATCTGATTTTGGCTGCACTAAGAGGTGTATTCGTATATTAAACAAATTGAGAACAGGCAATGGGACAAGTCCCAAGCTGTGTTGAAAAATGATTACTGGGAACACTGCAGAAGTCATCTGAGCAAGCAGTTTCTACAGTCAAAACAACATGTAACTTACAAACTTCAGTATTGATTTCTATACAGTTTAGAATGCGTGCTTCAACCCCCCGCCCCCCTAATGGTCTGTCTTTCCAATAACTGTCATTCTATTATGTTAGAAAGCAAACAATTATGGGCATTTCGGTAACCAAGATTATAAAAGAGAGTAACTCAAATCCCCTGGACTAATTTCTATAAAATTTGGTAGGATCCATCCCTGAGTCATGGTCTCACCTTCCTGCAAATTCCATTTATGATTTTCCCATGCTAGACAATGGAAGCATGGAATTCCAGTTTCCTCCAGATGCAAAAATGGGTTGGGACAAATAGCACCTTGGAACAACAAGGTGGGTTGGCCTACTTTCTCAGATGAGGCTCCTGGAAGTCCTTGCACAATCCTAATAAAAAACAGCTATATTTTCTGCAACACAAGACTTTCCTTGGAACTGGAAAAAAGAACAGTAAAAGGACCTAGTTATATCATTGCTTGATTCTTTACTCGGTTCAATTAAGGAACAGATTGGAATCTTGTGAAAGCCAATTCATATCGAGTTAGGGCTACTATATTCAGGTTATAAAAATCCTGACAATTACCCGACAGAAGCAAAGATAGGGAATGCTCCTCCAGCCCATATTGGCGTGACTGGAGAAATGGTTACAAACCCCTCACTTCTGGAAGTCTCAGGGGGCTGAAGAAAGGGGGTGTTCCTTTCCGTGACATTGTTGGTGTGTGCAATAACCTCCCTCTGGGGATTAGACTGGGCCCTTTCCTGTAAACTTGAAAACTTCTGAAACTTGAAAACTTCTGAAAACGAAATTGTTTGGGAGAGCCTTCTCCTGTGTTGTGTTGCCCTCTTTATTTTTTATTTACTACTTTTATGGTATTACTTCTATTGTTCCTATTTATGAATGTTGAGGTTTTAGATTGGACTGTGGTTGTTTTAACAATGCAAGCTGCCAAGAATCTTTATTTATTTATTTTTTAATTATGGCGGGATAGAAATAGATTTATTACATTTTAAAAAATGGTGAATGGGCCTGACGTTGTATTGATGAGCTGTAAAATAAGTATATAAATGCTTAACAATTATGCTTTCCCACTTGCTTCTAAACCTTATATGACCTAAGAAAAAAGAATGCTTAGAAATCTTTTTCAACAATACCTGGGCTTTCCTGAGAGAATGAGGTGAGTCATCCAAGCAGATTGGCCATGAGAGAGACAATAATCTGATACAACATAAACATTTACAAGCTGCATAACCCTTCTTTCCTTTCCACTAAGCTTTAAAAAGCCACCTAAGGCCAAGGATCAAAGCAATGAAACTGCAGAATGTGCTTTGCTAAAACAATAACAAACTCAACTTCCTCAGACGTCAATGGGGCAAGTTTATAGAACGGATATATTTATTATCATTACTATTTTGCAGCCATTGAAGGGGAACTCATGTACTCACCTGCTCTGCAAACTGAAAGCTGAACTTAAATGCCACCGAGTCTTATCGCCATCGTCATGCACAATATGATTACAAGGGTCACTAGAAAGTGTCAGAGGCAGAACAGGATTAAGGTGGCAGTGAGCGCAGACCAGAAATGAATAGCCACTTTATGCTTATCAGAAGCAATAAAAATGGGAAATTTGTTATATTTGGGTTCAAGATATGTGTGTTATCATATCTGGAGTTGAATTTGGATTATGCTTCTGCTAATACACAAGGCATTTCTCTACCTCTTCTCTCCTTGCAGCCTTTACTCTAAGACAGAAATCACATATTGCTAAGCCTAGTTTTAACCATGGTTTAGGCAATACACTTCACTTGGTTGGGTTCACACCAATCCACTAGGCCCCAGATCATGATTTGCAAACCACAATGGATTGGGTTTGGACAAGATGAAAACCTAGTAAGCCAATTTATTGTCTGGCTGAGGTTTCAGAACACAGCTGAAGGCTGAGATGCTTTTTATGCTTGGTAACTCTCTGCAGCCCAGCTAAATCTCACATTTTCTATTTGTCACTTGAGTATTAAAATCTGTGGAATATAAACACTGATGTATTTTTAAATCCTGCTTCTTAAAAGAAAGTCCTCACATCCTATAATTTATAGTTACATGAACTTAGAATTCAAAATAAGTTCAACAAGCCTTGGCTAACACTCTACTGAAGAGACTAGAAGAGACAAGTTGTGATCAAAAGTCCATGGCAGTGTCAGCAAAACCTGACTGGTATTTGCATAGTGGATGAACCAAACCACAATAACAAGCTAACTAGAAGAGGAACATCACAAGCACAACCAGGCCACACCTCCCTAAGTCAAGACGTCAAACTATAGAGAGACAGAGCTGAGGAGGCAGAACTTTCTCATCACCATTGTCTCAATTTAAAATGCATCAAACTAAGCATAACCTTGGAAAGGAACCGTGAACCCACCACAAGCCTTCTGTTTGCTCCTTGACAGCATTTATCACAGTCAGGTATTTTTTGTTTCTGTCAAATCTTGAGATCAAGAAGCTGGCTGCAGCTTGCAGTACATTAATAATTTCATAAATCTGCTCACTCTATGAATACCATCACTGTTTTACGCTGCACTGCTTTCCCCCTTTTCCTGTGATAAGCATTAAACTGTCACATATTTCTGTCAGAAACAGCTAGTGGAGCAAGTAAATGGAGGTGGAGTGAATTGAATTTTCTTAATATAAGCCAAAACTAGGTTTACATCAGAATTGCAAGCATTGTCTATGTATCTGTCAAGCTTATCAGGCCTATGGATAGAACCAAGTTTCTTTCACAGTTATTGATTGAATAAATCATTCTGGGATAACGTTACATCATGGATATCTTTGCTGTTGTTATTCAGTTGTTTTTATCTCTTCATAGGAATCACATCCGTAGAACTTGCAAAAGCAGACCTACCAGAATATAATGCAAATATTTCTGTATTTTGCTTTCCACTTCTTTAATATATTTCTCTATTCTAGTTCTCCCTCCTTCTATTAAAAGTGTAAATTACTACCCCCCCTCCCCAGATTTATTTACTTCTTCCACGCAATTTCCTCCATGGCATTAAACTTTGTTTTGTAATATTGTATGTAACACCTTAAGTTTGCTGCCCCATGGTTGCTTGGGGCTTATCCCAGAAGGATATCCCTCCTCAAGGGTGGAGAGAGAGACAGAGGAGGAAAGAGGTCCACTCTGGGAAGGGAAGGAAGATAAAAGCTCAGTTGCTGCAGAAATGTCAGCAGTGGTTCTTATGTCAGAAAAGAGGAAAATGAGATGTGCTGGGCATGGGTTATGCTCAAATCCCTAAGATGTAGTATGGTGAAGCCCTTCTTCTCCAAGTCCAGATGTAAATTAATCACTTGCAGGAAATTAAACAAATGAAAAATTTGCTGATGCTAAGCACTTGGAGCAGAGCATTTTGAACTATCAAAGAGTGTGGGAATATCCTCCTTCCTCATGAATTCCCTACCACTGAGCTCAAATATCTTCAGCAGGACACTGTCCTGATTATGCTCACTGTTCCTTCAACCTGACCATTGGGGTCTTTGGCTTCTCTGCCTATTTGGTCCATTGTGTGGAGAGTAAAAAGTAAAGTTTCCTTCAAGTCCATCTTGGCTCTTGGTGACTTCATGGACGCATCTATGCAGTTTCCTTGGCAACAGAAGTGGTTTTTCTAGGATTTTTTAAACTTCCCGGTCTAGCCTACACTAAACAGGTAGTCTTTCATCCAACTACTCCCAGGCCCAACTCTACTTAGTTTTTCAAGATAAGTCAACTCAGATAAATCAACTTTTCAAGATATTGCCACCTATTGAGATCCATCTTACATATTTTTCCAATAAAGACTAACTTACTCCTCACCTTGAGTTTCCTCTATGGACAACCTCCAGAATAGATAATTCAAGGAACTACACAGACAGAGCATTAATAGTTGGGATTCAGGGTGGAAATAAAAGCCACTGCTTTGTTTCTTCCTAGCTGTTGGAGCAGGTCTTTTTTTTTTTTAATTCCTCAAGGTTTTTTCTTGAACAACAAATGTACATTCATTTCATTTTATAATAGAAAGTGGAAGTGGGAGGTGGGGGAGTTTGAAGCCAGACTTAATACCGTTCTGTATCTTTGAAGAGGGAAGGAGGCCAACTAATGCCTTCATAAATGTGTAATAAATAAGAGTTTATCTGGAAGGTCAAGTGGAAGAGAAGGCCTGGGGGTAGGGTACTCATGGAGCCCCTGTTGTGTTTTATTGGTATGGTTGGTTTTAGTCTGGACTGCCATGATTTTTTTAATGTTTTTTTTCCTAACTGTTTTTAATTGTATATTTGGCTACTGACCAGAAAGTGGGCAGCCATAATAAATTTAATAACAACAGGTTTTCATCTACTTTGAGTACTTTCATAAATTTAATTTCTTGGTTCATCTGCCAACTGTGTCTTTTCCAGAGTTGTGCAGTCTACAGCCAACACTGTTTACATTTATTTATTTTTTTTGCATTTTGGGGGTCACAGGACGTGTTTTAAGAGGTGAAATGGATGCCTTGAATCTTGCAACCTAGCCTATAGACTGTAAAGTAATCAATAACTCCTTTTCTTCCTTGGCATCTGGTCCTGCCCAGCTGTCTCAACAAACAGGAAGGCCTTAAAGAATCAGAAATTATTTACTTGGCAACCCCAGATTGAGAGAAAGAGAAAGAAAGAAAAAGTGAGGATATATACCCCCAAAATGTGGTTTCTGATGTCTTCATACTGTTACTGCATGGTTTAGTGTGTTATGTGAATTAGTATTTTGAATGTAAAAAGCTAGAAGATCTCCGCTTAAGTTTGAGGTCAAGTGAAGCATTCAAATACTAAAAGAAATATGAAAAGCATTATGTAGAAATGCAACATATTGTGTTTCTATATTAAGCAAAATAACTTAAAAGAAGAATCTTTTTTGCCATGCCCTCCTCAGCTAGTGCTGTTGCTATAGTCACAGTTTTTGAGGGCAAATTGCATGATAGATAATTATTTATATTATTTAGTATACAGAGCTTTTAATCAGCACAATGATGTTATTGATTGAATAACCCTCAAATTTTGGACTTTATTTCTGTGTATTTATACCACTGGAAACATGGGGATCCCCAATCTAGATGATTTCCTCAATTTCTTATTTAGAATTTTTTTTTCCTTTTATCCACAAGAGTGTTGGTGCCAATGGTTTTCTTCTAAACCTCTATTATCATCCAGGAGAGTGTGAGTAATTTCTTTTTTTAAAAAACAAGGGACTGGAACGAAGTATTAGACTTCCTGCTATTTAAACATAATTGTCCTAATCTGGACTGTGCAACTGTCATGGAGGTATGTACACTGTTTCTAATTCAACTTGGTTGAAGCTTGAGACATTCCATTTTGAGTCTGAAACAAGTTGATATACCTTTATGGAGACCTTTTTGAGTTCTAATGCTTTTCCAGCCATTTGAAGGACTGTTCCAAGTTCATGATGGCCCTGTTCTAAATTCAAAACAAGTGATATTTTTTTAAGCTTAGAACTCTGCTGGTAAGATTAGAAAAGCTGCTTCAAAAATATTTTGCATACTTGACAGACAGTATGATACAGTGGTTTAAGGCTGTGAGTTCTAGTTCCATCTTAGGCACAAAGACAACTGGGTAACCTTGGGCCAGTCCCTCTCTCTCAGCCCTAGGAAGCAGGCAATGGCAAACCACTTCTGAAATCTTGCCAAGAAAACTGTAGGGACTTGACCAGATAGTCATCAGGAGTCAACACTGACTTGAAGGCATAATAATAATAGTAATTATTATTATAATAGAGGAGAAGAGAAAGAACTGGAGAAAATCACAAAATATAAAGACCTGCAAATAGAAGTAGAACGACTGTGGCAAAAGAAAGCAAAGATAGTACCAATAGTAATAGGTGCCTTGGGTGCAATCCCAAAACATCTGGAGCACCACTTGAAGACCATTGGCATTGACAAAATCGCCATCAGTCAATTGCAAAAGGCAGCTTTACTTGGAACAGCTTACATCCTACGACGATACCTTTAACACCATCAAACAACATCTGCCTATCCCAGGTCCTTGGGAAGGACTGGATAGGTGGATAAAAATGCCAAATCCAGTCTAAACATCTGGCTGACTGCAACCAACAACAACAACAATAATTCACATGCTTACAGTAAATAAGAAAGTTATATGATACATAGTTTATATATCATGTAGTTGGGCTTTCAGAATGCTGTTTTGAAAATGAACAAGACAGGTGATAAACGTAAAAGCAGGGAATACATGATGAAAATGAGGACAGATCATCCTTCAGGTTATAACCTGATTAAGACAGCTACCTTACTTGCATAACAGGACAGCAGCTCTTTCCTGCCCAAGCCTTCCAATTATGCTTCTATTTGCCATACTTTCTTTCACTTTCTTTTTTCCTTTGTCTTCAGCATCCTACAGTTTCCCCCTCAGGTGCATGGTTTGTCTCTACCATTCATCTTTTTTTTCACTTGCATCCAAACTTACGGCCACTTCCCTCTCAGGTGAATGGGAAGGCCCAAAGGAAACTTCGATGCTATCCAGATAATCCTCCCATTGTCTTCAGCATCCTACAGTTTTCCCCTCACATGTATGCCCATTGAGTTCCTGCTAAACTCCATGATTGCACAATCAATCCTTTTTCACCCACATATGGTGGTGTTTGTTTGTTTAGCAGTGAACTTAAGCAAACTAGTATGCTTTTAAGCCTTATTATAAAGCATTAGATAACTTCACAGATGTGGATTGTTTCTTGAACATATAGAGTTCAACATATGTCCCAACAGATAATTTGACCTTTATCGCTGAGAAAACAGATATGGCCAAGTTGTCTGTCTATCCAAAAACAGTAAAGATACGTTGAAAGTAGCCTATACTTTCCCACATTTCCAAGGATATGCAAAGAATTAATTTTAAATGGATGTTCTTTCATTAATTCCCTGGCACTTAAATAATAATTATAATCTTTAAGTCAATGCTGTCTTTGTTCTTTCATTTTCCCTTAAATTGCAGATTTCATTAACTGCTCTCAGTTGGTTTTGTAGCAAACTTGATAGGAATTATCTCTCCTTAAGCAACATTTATCATGTCTGTACTGTATGTTACTCTACATCACCAAAATCCTTCTTGTATTGATGATGGTGTATTTTGCATTTTAAATCCTCAAAAGATCTTATTCTTGGTCTACCAATAAGATTGTCAGTTGTTTGTTACGCTCTCAGTCATCCTGCTAAAGTATAAAAAGAAATCTAGGCAATTCAGACTTTTTACTCAACAGTTTTGCTTATGCTCATGAACACCTTCTTGGGTTTTATCAGGCTCCATGCCCCACCTGCATGTTTACCTATATGAAATTACCTTAATTAAAAAACCCCCAAAACCTCCAATAGTAGAAAGCAACGCCCTACAGTTTCTTTATCTTCTTTATTTCTAAGAATCCCTCTCAGCCTCAAATGATGGGTGCCTGTAGATCAGTATTTTGTTTGGAAGTGTGCCTGCCTGCCCAGAAAAAGAACAAGGTAAGCAAGGCTAGTAGAATCATGGAGAAGAAGGGCCTAGAGCATTTCAAGTAGGAATCTGGCCAATCAGTGTTTTTTAACTGGCTGTGATCTTCAAGACAACAGTGTTATGACTGGGCAATCTGCTGCTCAATATTTAACAGGGCCTCAAAATTCTAAATGTGGCTACACAACCAAAAATGTTGCAGTTTTCTGAACTAGCCAGTGGGCAAGTCCATAATAGTATTTGCTTTTAAGTGTCCACCAAAATTCAAACTAACATGAAATGCTCTCAGGGTAATTTTATAGATGGGTTTGATGTTGTACAAACCATATACAATTAAGTATGTGTGGTTTTTTCATAGCATCTTCCCTGTTTTTCTGCCTTTATTCCCTTTGCTGTCACCTACGGCCACCAGATCTGAGATGCAAAGATCTGGGCAACCACTAGATACAGAAAATATTAATTCACTACAGCTATCTAAGAGTGCCTGGATTTGGGAGTCGAGATGTGATAGCAATACAAAAGGAGAAAATATAGGAAGGCTATATTAAGCTCTTATGTCAACTTACCCAATAGTTTTCTGGTTGGTTGAAACGACTTCATTTTTGTTGTGTTATTCTCTGAACACCAGAAAATTCCATGAGCCTGGGTGTACTTATCTGACTTCACAGGCAGAAAAGGCCATTACAGAACAAAATGTTGCACTGTACTTTGGGCCCATGTTATCATATTTTGCAAAAGATAGTGTCATACCTGGCAAGCCATCCAGGAAGTAAAAACAGTTAATAATTATGAGGCAAATTGCATTTCAGAGGTAACAGACTGGTATTTAGCAAAAATCTATAAAAAACTCATTCATATACTGGCCTGCCATACCTATGCTGCTAAAATTGAATTGATCAATAGATGGTAGCAAGGAAAAAAAAAAAAAAAGAGATTTTTGTAGCCGAGATATGAGCCCTCCTTATATTCATATTCTAAAATGATACTAATATCCTAAAATGAGAACCCTTAAACAATCCTAAATAAACATAGGAAGCAATGAGATTGATATTCCTTTGCTCTACTTGGCAGGTGCATGAATATACAATAAGCTTTTGAACTGATCTTTATTCAGAATTGCAAATGACATTAGGTTGCCCAGATGTCAAGCATAATTGCACCTGTGCACCTTTAAGAGTTATTAGAATAGCATGTTTCTCATGCCTAGCTATTCAAGATACTGCAACCCATCTACTTTGTAGGACAAGGAACTTCTCTTTGACAAGCTGCCAGGGGCTCCTGGGGCTGGAAGGGTTGGCCGTGGTGGGCAGAAATAGCTCTTTACCCACGAGTTCTCAAATCCCGCAGAGCTGTTCTGTGCAATTGGAGACCTGCTGAGTATCGGGGGAGAACCCAGTTTGAAAGAAGCAGGGTAACCACTGTTACAAGAAGAATGGCTCTGGCGAACAATGCTCAGGGACGAGAGGTGAGGGGCTTGCCCTTGGCAGCCAAAAATGGCCAATAGGAGCTAGACAGATCTCCCTTCCTGACCACATAAGTAACCACATCATCAGTGGAATGTACTAGATCATGTCTATTGGGTGTGTCAGTGGAAGAGGGAAAACACTACTTGAAACTGTTTCAAAGACATAAGTTGCCCCCAAGGTTGATTGGGAATGAGACAAAAACAAGATAGTGAGAAGATATCTTTTAAAGAACGATTATCAGGACATCTTCCTGCTGTGGTTAAGGGGTTGTCAGGATGAGCCATTCATGAAAGAGCTGACTCATTTACTTTGGTTTTTGGGGATCCTACTGTAATAGCTTTATGACTGGGAGAATTACCTCAGGTGATACAAGGAAACAGAACGATTTCTTTTTTCTATTAGAATTTTGTTGCTTATGCATTTGTTCAATGGCACTGGAGCCATGCTAGAAAAATAATGTTAGCAACTAAAACACTCCCTAGCTGGCTTCTCTTGTTTTCCATTGCCAAGGATTTGTTCATCTCACGAAAGATTTTTAAAAAAGGCTTGACTTTTAACAGCTGGAGTTTATATTTCCCAAAATTAAGAGTTCAAAAATCTTTTAATTTTTTTTAAAAAATGGTTTTGCCCAAAAGCTATAGGAGAACAGATGTAAACTAGTATGATCTCTGGACGATAAGACTAATTTTGCATTTCTGGAGACTCTCTCTCATTGCATCTAAGAATGTATCTTAGTGTAAAATATGGTTTAATGATCAGCTTGAAATTAAAAATGTTGCAGTTGTTTTTGCAAACCTTCTGTTGGCCTAAAAAGTAGTACCTGTATTATTTTGAATATTAAGAATTAGATATTCCTGAATGGACAACATCCAGAATAAGACATGCAGGTTTCTCTCCCATGAACAAAATCAGCTCCAGACCTGCAGGGCATATTAGGGGAATGTAAATGGTGGAATTCATCATGTTGGTTGAGGACTTACTGTCAAAGAACAAACACGGTCAGATAGAAACCAATATATTTTAAGCTGACTTGAAATAATGGTATTTTTTAATGAGTTTGTGTGTATGTGTTTGCTTGTGTGTACTTATTCATTCATTATTGGCCTAAATCAATCCAATGCAGGATGAAGATCCATCAGCTGATTTCCAGCTGCTTCAGGATGCAACAACTCATTTCCCATTAACACTCTTGAGTGACTTACATCACCTGCTCAGGGTTTCTTTGGACATTTTGGGAGTCTTTTAAGGTCACCTGGTATCCAACCAAGGACTGTTGTCTAGTGTTGATATATTCAATGCTGGACAATATATAGCGATATATTGTGCAATATGGCTAGCCCATTTCCATTTTTGTGAAGCTACCGATTTGATTATGTCACATTCTCCTGTTGGTGGTAGGTGCATATTTTCTTGTTTGGTCATATTGTGTTAAACATTTGCTGCTCCATGCTCATTTGTGTGACTTCTATTCTGCTTTTGCATTTAATGTCCAAGTTTTGCAACTATATGTCAACACATGTAGTAAGTATTCTTCAGCCCTTTGAGGTATGTCAGGTCAGAAACTAGACACAACAAGGACTACAGAAATGTAACTTATTGTTGTAGGTATATATGACGGATTTCCCCCGGTTTTTCTCTCTGGGTTCTTTTCTTTCTGGTTATGTGCAGGCACGATGACAAAATAACTCGAGAGGCAAGCAGTAAGTTCTCGACCAAGGCTTTACTCACTGCTCCAAAAGGGTTTGATAAAATAAGCTGCAAATAAAAAGTCCTTCCATATGGACCAACAGTCAATATAAAAGTTAAAGGCAGAAGTGTACGCCCTCTTTGCCTGAGTAGCCTTACGTGAACATATCTTGATGGCGAGAGAATGAAACAAGCGAGTCCCCTCTCCTGCAGCCGAGCAAGACTTAAGACCACAGCTTCTCCAAAGTCTATTGTGATACAGCAATAGCATAGCCAACCTTTGCTTCTCTAGCACCTCTTGTTCTCCTCCAGGGCTAATCTTAAATACCCTTTCAGACTCAGCCTCCACCCTTCTCCACAGGTGTTAACAATTTAGCATCCCACCCTGATTAACTAAACAGACTTTACAGTAGTTACAGTTTGGGATACAAACCAGGGCTCTTCCCATAACCTCATCTAACACAGAGGCTTATAGCTATCTAATAACAAAGTTGGGCGATGAATGCTTCATCCACATCGCATCAAAGTCTGAATGAGGAGGTTTCTCCACCTACTATAGAGAACGGAGAAATATGCACAGAGATAGTTATTTCCTGGATTTCCATCACAGTATAATAACAGAAATTTGAAAGCCTGCCAAAGCTTCTCCCTGCCCCTCTTACTCTGATTGTAAAAGAGAATCAATGTGGGGTTATTTTGAGTTTCTTTCTCATGCCTTCCCTTTTGTCAGGACTGAGTTGTCTTTTATTTTCCCTTAATGGCTCCTATGTATCTTTGTCAAGTTTATGTCCATGTTCCTCTACGTATACATTGTATAAACCATTTCCTCTTTAATCAAATTGGCATGTTGCTTTTGAATACAGCACAAAATCCAACCTAGTTTAATCCAGTTCAACATTTCTTCTATGGTATCATTCTGCATGGTAATCTTTTGATCAAAGTAGATGCAACTGTTGACATCCAGTTCATAATTTTCAATTTTTATTGGCCATAGGTTGGGAATAGTTGTTGAACATGATTTGTGTTTTCTTCTTCAAATTCATTTTCAAGCCCGATAACTTGCTGCTGTCATTTAATTCTGTTATTGATCTTTGGAGGTTTTCAGCATTGTTGGAGAAAAGAACGATGTCATTGGCAAAATGTAGGTAGTTAAGATATTCACTGTTGACTATTTTAGGTTGCTAGAATAGACCAATTCAATCATTTTAATATCTCTGCTAGGCTTGCTGAGAATAGTTTGGTGAAATTGTCAGACTTCCTTTTGTATATTGATAGCGGCAATCTTTTCATTTATGTGGATGCTGTTTCTGTATACTGATTTCAAAAGGCTGCTGTAGGGTTTTTCCACACCTTATCTCTGTAGGGCTTTGAATATTGCACTCAGTTTAATGAAGTCAGCTGTTTTTTCAAAGTTAGAGGCTAGACAAAGGCTAGATAAAATGATAACTGGTAATGATTGCAAGTTTTGATAATTTGCTAAACCATTTGTATATAATCTAAATCCATTCCTGAAACAAGCATGTTTTCTTGATTGGGCAAAGTCCAGTGTTTTTCAATCCTTTTGGAAATCATGTGTGTGAAGAATTTGTACAGAACCAAAAGAAAGCTTATTGCTTTGTAGTTTTTAAAACTATCTTCTTGATTATCTTGTGTATGATAATGACTTTGGTGTCTTTCCATGATGGTGGGATTTATTTATTTATTTTTGGTAAGCAGCAGGTAAATAATTTTGCTATTATTTTGTGTGTTTCTCTACCATATGATTTGAGATCATATGGTGATTCCATCCTGGCCAGTTATTCTGCTGTTTAAGGTTGTGAATAGCATCTTCTACTTCTGCTGGAATTGTATCAGGGATGTCAGCATTTGGATAATTGATGGTATTCAGTTGTTCTACATTGTCAGCATGTAATTTAGAGTAAAAGTCCTTGATGTACTCTAAGACTTCTTGCTGATATGTTGTGACTGAGTCATCCTATTTCTTGATCTTGAAGAGCTGTTTCTGTCCACCTATAGTTCTTGCTTTGTTTTCTGAAGTCTTTTGTTCTTTTTAATAAGCATCTGTATAAGCTGACAGTTGTATTTTCTAATATCTTCTTTCAATTGCTTTCAAATGGTCTTGTTTAGTTCAGTATATTCTACAATGTTTCTAGTTGACTGTTTATGTTTCCATTGTCACTGTCTCTTCATCTTTTAATCTGTTCTGATACTTTGCTTTTTGGGATGTTTATTGGTACCACCAGTTTCAGTGCCATTTGAGAACAGAATTTTGGTTATACAGCAAGTGGCTTCAGCTAAGTTCTCATTCAAATCATCGAGTGTGCAGGAACAATTTGAAAATTTCACCTGGAACTCATCCTTGAAACTCTTGAGTATCTGATAATTGATGCAAGCTGCTACATTTTGCAGCAATTTTTTCCTCTCCTATTCAACATTGATTTTTAATGTTGTGCATACTAATCAATAATCACTGCCAATACTGAATTAGCTGAGAATGGAACAGTCCATAAAAATGGATTGATTATTGGACAAAATATAATCTACTAGTACTGCTATTTGGGTTTTTTCAAGTCCATTTGGGCTGTACTATTCTTGGAATCCCCTTCATGGATCACTGCCTTGTCGTGGCGAAGGGGCTTGTGTAACTCAGTGAAGCCATGAGCTATACCGTGCAGGGCCACCCAAGACGGACAGGTCATGACAGAGAGTTCTGACAAAATGTGGTCCACTGGAGAAGGAAATGGCAACCCACTCCAGTATCCTTGCCAAGAAAACCCCATGGACAATGTTAAAAGGCTAAAAGATACGACGCCGGAAGATGAGCCCCTCAGGTCGGAAGGTGTCCAATATGCTACTGGGGAAGAGTGGAGGGCAATTCCAAGTAGCTCCAGAAAGAGTGAAGCGGCTGGGCCAAAGCCGAAAGGACGTTCAGCTGTGGATGTATCTGGAAGCGAAAAGAAGGTCCGATGCTGTAAAGAACAATATTGTATAGGTACATGGAATGTAAGATCCATGAACCAAGGCAAGCTGGATGTGGTCAAACATGAGATGACAAGATTGAACGTCGACATCTTGGGAATCAGCGAATTGAAATGGACGGGAATGGGTGAATTTAATTCAGGTGACCATTATATCTACTACTGTGGGCAAGAAACCCTTAGAAGAAATGGAGTTGCACTCATAGTCAATAAGAGAGTGGGAAAGGCAGTAATGGGGTACAACCTCAAAAACGACAGAATGATCTCAGTGCGTATCCAAGGAAAACCATTCAACATCACGGTAATCCAACTCTATGCCCCAACCACTGATGCCGAAGAAGCTGAAGTTGACCGGTTCTATGAAGACCTACAACACCTTCTAGAACTAGCACCAAAAAAAGATGTCCTTTTCATCATAGGGGATTGGAATGCTAAAGTAGGAAGTCAAGGAGTAATCGGAATAACAGGCAAGTTTGGCCTTGGAGTACAAAATGAAGCAGGGCAAAGGCTAATAGAGTTCTGTCAAGAGAACAAGCTAGTCATAGCAAACACTCTTTTCCAACAACACAAGAGACGACTCTACACATGGACATCACCAGATGGTCAATACCGAAACCAGATTGATTACATACTTTGCAGCCAAAGATGGAGAAGCTCTATACAGACGGCAAAAACAAGACCAGGAGCTGACTGTGGCTCAGATCATGAGCTTCTTACTGCAAAATTTAGGCTTAAATTGAAGAATGTAGGGAAAACCACTAGACCACTCAGGTATGACTTAGATCATATTCCATGTGAGTACACAGTGAAGGTGATGAATAGATTTAGAGGATTAGATTTGGTAGACAGAGTGCCTGAAGAACTATGGACGGAGGTCTGTAATATTGTACAAGAGGCAGCAACTAAAACCATCCCAAAGAAAAAGAAATGCAAGAAAGCAAAATGGCTGTCTGATGAGGCTTTACAAATAGCTGTGGAAAGAAGGAATGCGAAAAGCAAGGGTGAAAGGGAAAGATATAAGCAACTGAATGCAGATTTCCAGAGAATAGCAAGGAGAGATAAGAAGGCCTTCTTAAATGAACAATGCAAAGAAATTGAAGAAAACAATAGAATGGGGAAGACTAGAGATCTCTTCAAGAAAATTGGAGATATCAAAGGAACGTTTAGTGCAAAGATGGGCATGATAAAGGACAAAAAAGGCAGGGACCTAACAGAAGCAGAAGAGATTAAGAAGAGGTGGCAAGAATACACAGAAGAACTATACAAGAAAGATCTTAATGTCCCTGATGTCCATGCTGGTGTGGTCACTGACCCTGAGCCAGACATCCTAGAGAGTGAAGTCAAGTGGGCCTTAGGAAGCATTGCTAACAACAAAGCTAGTGGAGATGACAGTATTCCAGCTGAGTTATTTAAAATACTAAAAGACGATGCTGTTAAAGTGCTGCACTCAATATGCCAGCAAGTTTGGAAAACGCAACAGTGGCCACGGGATTGGAAAAGGTCAGTTTACGTTCCAATTCCAAAGAAGGGCAATGCCAAAGAATGCTCAAACTATCACACAATTGCACTCATTTCACATGCTAGCAAGGTTATGCTCAAAATCCTACAAGCTAGGCTTCGGCAGTACGTGAACCGAGAACTACCGGATGTACAAGCTGGGTTTCAAAGAGGCAGAGGAACTAGAGATCAAATTGCCAACATTCGCTGGATCATGGAGAAAGCACGAGAGTTCCAGAAAAACATCTACTTCTGCTTCATTGACTATGCAAAAGCCTTTGATTGTGTGGATCACAACAAACTGTGGCAAATTCTTAAAGAGATGGGGGTACCAGACCACCTTACCTGTCTCCTGAGAAATCTGTATGCGGGCCAAGAAGCAACAGTTAGAACCGGTCATGGAACAACTGATTGGTTCAAAATAGGGAAAGGAGTACGACAAGGCTGTATACTGTCACCCTGCTTATTTAACCTATATGCAGAGTACATCATGAGAAATGCCAGGCTGGAAGAATCACAAGCCGGAATTAAGATTGCAGGGAGAAACATCAATAACCTCAGATATGCAGACGATACCACCCTAATGGCAGAAAGTGAAGAAGAACTAAAGAGCCTCTTGATGAGGGTGAAAGAGGAGAGTGCGAAAGCTGGCTTGAAACTCAACATTAAAAAAACTAAGATCCTGGCATCTGGACCCATCAATTCCTGGCAAATAGAAGGGGTAGAAATGGAAGCAGTAACAGACTTCATTTATTTGGGCTCCAAGATCACCGCAGACGGAGACTGCAGCCATGAAATTAAAAGACGCTTGCTCCTTGGGAGGAAAGCTATGGCAAACCTAGATAGCATATTAAAAAGCAGAGACATCACCTTGCCGACAAAGATCCGCATAGTCAAAGCTATGGTTTTTCCAGTAGTAATGTATGGCTGTGAGAGCTGGACCATAAAGAAGGCTGAATGCCGAAGAATTGATGCCTTTGAACTGTGGTGCTGGAGAAGACTCTTAAGAGTCCCCTGGACTGCTAGGAGGTCAAACCAGTCAATCTTAAAGGAAATCAACTCTGATTGCTCATTGGAAGGATTGATAATGAAGCTCAAGCTCAGATACTTTGGTCACCTAACGCGAAGAGAGGACTCTTTGGAAAAGACCCTGATGCTGGGAAAGATGGAAGGCAAAAGGAGAAGAGGACGGCAGAGGATGAGATGGCTAGATAGCATCACTGAAGCAATGAGCATGAAATTGAGCAAACTCAAGGAGGCAGTGAAAGATAGGAAGGCCTGGCGCAATATGGTTCATGGGGTCACGAAGAGTCGGACACGACTTAACGACTAAACAACAAATTCTTGGAATACTAATTTATGATGAAAATATGTTCTTTTTCTGCAAATTCTATGAATCTTGATTCATGTCCATCTCAGTTACCAAATCCAAAATTGCTGATGATTGTGTTGTGTGGTTGTTTTTCTCCTATCCCTGCATTCATATAATCCATAATGATTTCAAAATGATGTTTCTTCTGGCTCATTTGATGTATAGTCATTTCAGAGAATTCTTCAATTTATCTCTGTGATTGGTTGTTGGTGGGTACATCTGTATAAGTTGAAGAGTGTAGTATTGTGATAACTGTTACGTAGGCTACACAGTTTACCTGTTGAATTCTACTCAGCCTACCTGTAGGCTACCTAGTCTACCTGTTGAATTCAATTATGCTTTCCTTAACTTCTTATTTATAATGAATGCAACTTAGTCTACCACTGCTTATTTTATGGTAATAAAATAAATGGCCATATTTGCTGTCAAGGAGTCTCACATCTTTACATCTAATCACACATTTCCAATTATACCCTACATAGTTTGTTCCAGCTCATGTATAAGTCTTTTCAATTTTGATTCATTTCAAAGGAATCTAACATTTAGCATATTTTGCAGTTGTGAATTATTGAAGTTTGTAGACCATATCCAATGCAGGTTGGTAGATTTCTACCAGTGGTTCATAGCTCATTATTCATCATACTAACATATGGTTCAATGGTCATAGTAGCAATAAATTGCTCTCTGTAATGGGGAATTCCTCCATCTACTATCTATATCTCTTTGTGTGATTGTGTATATAGTAGTTCTTGGTTAACATTAGTAATTGGGACCAGAATTTCTATCACTAAGCAATGTGGACATAAAGTACAACATCACATGATTGCATTGCTTAGCAATGGAAATCCTGGCAGTCCCCATTGCCATTGTTAATCAAATCCCACCGGTCACTGGGCGAGGACGCACCCCAATCCAAGCCATTCCCTGCTTGGTCCCTCCCAGCCCCGAGTGTCAGTAAGGTAAGGGACTGCCATCTCTTGAACTCCCTCCATCCTCCTATCTCCCCCACATCTCTGCCTTTTTGGCCATCCTTCACAGTGACACCCCTTGGTGGTGATGGCAGTAGCAGTGGCAGCGCTGGGGCTGAAGTAGAGGCCCGGGGCCGTCAGCAGTCTCAGCCGGCCACTGCCACCCCTGGGCCTCTACTTCAGCCCCAGTGCCACTGGTGCTGCCACTGCTGCCAAGGAGTGCTGCCTCAAGTCCTGCACTGTGGCCAACCACCCCAGCACCATAGCACAAAGCCTCAGCTGCCACTGCCCCCCTGCATTCCACTGTCCCTGCCATGCCCCTGTAGTCATATGTGTTGCCAAGCGCATTAATTTTGATTACGTGACTACAGGGGTTCTGCAACAGCTGTAACTTTGGGGACTGGGCATAAGTATAATTCAGTCAGTGGTGCCATAACTTTGAATGGTCGCTGAATGAATGGTCACTAAGCAAGGACTACCTGTATATGTTCCTAATTGAATTTTGGGATCTTTTCTCTGATTTTGTAGAATAATTTCATTCCTATATTGCCATCTAGTGTTCAAAATATTTAAAGATAAAGTGTATTGTAGGAGGATTAGCTTTTTGAATAGCTAAGAAATTTAATATAAACATTAATAATAGCCCTGCTGACTGTGAAAAAGTCCAAAATCACAAATTGAAAGAAATATCTCTTTTAAGGCAGCTGAATTTTTGTAATCTTCCCCAACTTTGGGGTTTCTCAGAAGTCTTTATCGATTATAATGGTTTAAAATCAGAAAAATAGTGGCAGAGACAGGAAAATGGCTGGTGTTGAGCTATGTCTATTGCAAGGTACCTTTTCTAATGAAATGACAGAGCCTTCAGGCATACAGAATGACTTTGCTCCACTACAGAGCAGTTTCCAATTGGGAAGATTCAATCTCCTTCAAAAGAATGAATGAGCTGGGTATGTTTAGCCTTATGAAAAGAAGATAAGAGGTGGCAAGGATATGACAGCATTCTTCAAATACCTGGAAGGACGGCACACAGAAGAAGATCAATATTTATTTATTTATTTATTTGCTACATTGATATCCCACCTTTCCTCAGGAGCTAAAGACTGTGTACATAGTACTCCTCCGATTTTCTCCCATAACATCAATCCTGTGAGGTAAGCTGGGCTGAGAGATTGATTGGCTCAGTTCAGCCAGAGAACCTCTATGGCTGAATGTGGTCTTGAATCTGGGTGTCCCTGGTTCTGGTCCAACACCTTAACCACCACAGCCCACTGACTGTCCTCAATCATTCCAGAGTGCAGGATACAGAATCCTAGCTTTATGTGATGTGGAAGTGGATTCCAACTGAATACTAGAAACCCCCCCCCCCCATCATAACAGTAAAAGTAGTTCAACAATTACCCATAGAGGTGGTGGGCTCCCCTTCTATGGATGCATTCAAGTGGAGGCTAGACAACCATCTGTCTGGGATGCTTTCATTTGAATTCCTGCTCTAAGAAGGGAGTTGGACTTGATGACCTTCCAACATCTGGTGTGTGAATGTAATGAATGATGTAAAATGAATTGTGCAAATGAGATGCATATTTATCATCCATCTTCAGAAATCACTGAACTGGAAATTAAGACCACATTCCTATTTACACATACCTGGGAGTAAATTCTATTGACCTCAGTGGGAATTAGTTCTACATAGACCTATATAACATTGCCCTAACAATGGGGCAATAAATGCACTGGTTTTTAAGACATTAATGAAGACCTTATCTGAGCTGTCTAAACTGGAAACAAAAATGGGCACCTTCATGGTATCACTGATGGACTGTCACAGTGCAAATCTGTCATGAAAGGTTAAAATTGGCATTAAATGGCACTGCATCAATGATCCTGGTAAATAGGGCTGTGCTATTTGAAGGCAAAAAGGTCCATGTGGCAATGGACCTCTTAGCAATTCCTGCAACCAAGCAGATCTTTTCCTGGCACCTGCCTTCTATTTTTAATATGTGCTCCTATAATAAGGACTGCTCCTTTTATTTCAATGCTGTTCTATTTCTTTGCACGAGTGGAAGGTACCTGAACGTGGGTGAGTGGAAGGCAGTCTCTTATCCCCTAAGCTGGTTGTTTTTCATTGGAAGTCTTTGAGATGTTCATAACTTTGGATCACAGTTCCTGTTTTTGCAAGGTGTCAACAAGGACTTTAGGCTTCATTAGCTCTTGGAAGGGAGCTCATGTTGCAGAAGGTGAGCCAAAGAAACCATGTTGAATGCTTAGCTAAGAGCCTGGCTTGTGTGAGAGATACTATTGCTTCCCGTAGGGCCAGATGTAGCTAGTGTTTTACCCTTTCTTCCTTCAAATAGCAGTGTTTGGGGTGAGGGTGGGGGGAAGAGGAGGTAAACTTTACTTAACCTAATTAATTTTAATCACAGCTTTCCAATCTCATACTGTGTAAAGAATTACAAATTGGAACGCATTAATAGAGGCTATGACTTGCGCTGCAAGATCATTTTGACTTGTGCATTTATATTTTCTACATGAGTTTGTAACGATCGTTAGAATTTAAAATAAAGCAGTTTTGCCCTTTCTAAATTACAGAAATTAAAAAAAAAAAACCCCATTGAGATCAGTCCATTGGTTAAAGTAAGTGACTTGAAATCAGCTTTCATTTCAAAGAACTGCATGAATCTCAATGAACACACAACCCCAGAAAACAATTTCCAGTTGTTTAGAGCTAATGTACTCTTAGGCGTTCTTGTTGTTTAAACAGTTTTTAAGACTGATTATGCCCTCAGGGTTTTCCACCTACTGGAGCACAAAGTTTTTGCAATAAGAACGTGTAAGCATTTATACAACAGTTACAGAGCATTTATATCCAGAGCATTCCATAACTCATTAGAATGTCAGATGATTAGAAGAATCTCACTAGTCCACGTAAGCCACTGGGGACTTCATTTTCATAGTCATGGCTGCCATCTTGAGTTCCCTGACCTCCTGTGGATGGCCTGTTCAGGAAGCAGTGAGACTTCTACACCTTTGGAGTAGCATAAGACTTAGCCTTCATTTCTTCAAACACTAAGTCCAAGGATGTATAGCTTCATTTCCACATATTTCACCTCAATGAGCTCTTGTCATTTCTTGTTCAAAATTTTGACTGTACTTTTCTTTGCTTATTTATGATGCTTTATAAAACATTTGACTACAGTCTGATTGTAATACAATTTAACAGACCATTTGAGGTGGAGACATGTCTATTAAATCTGAAGTGTTACTTTTTGCATATGTATAATGAGTCCATGAGCCATTTTGTGCATGTGTAAAAATATTCACATGGTTCTTCAAGCCAGTGGGACTTGGTGCTGCAGCTACTATCTCGCCTATCATTCTCTTGGTTGCTATAGAGGTGGCTGGGAGGAACCAGGTTGTTGCTCAAAGAGAGCAGGATAAACTTCCATGACCTCCCTAAAACCCATGCCTAAAGTGCCCCTCTGCTTCAAATGAAGGCTCAGGAGAGCACCTTTCCTGCTTCTTGATAGCCTCTAGTTATGCTGGGACTGCAGTTCCCAGAATGCTCAACCTTGGGAAATTGAGGAGATGTTGCTCCATCTCATTTAGAAGTTACCAGTTTAGAGAATATTATTTACCAAAGAGGAAGCAGCCCAGTAGGAGAGCAATATGGTTAATGAGTCAAAGGAATTAGGTGTTGAACTATTAGATCAGGACTGAGGAAACCTGGGTTCAAGCCCACCCTCAGCCCTGGAAGCTCACTACCTGGCTCTCTGGTATATTATCAAAATATTCCTCTTTAATGATTTGGAACTGAACATCTATATGTAAGCAAATGGGGTATTTTGAATATTAGTCTGTTATATCATTGGCAGAGACATCAGATAATATTTAATGGACACTTAGTGAAATAATGGTCTAAAAGACCAGCCACCACATTGATTACAAAGGAACGATTCTTTTAAACTGAAGGTTATCATGAGCTATAGTGTCTAGACTGCTTCTCCTGATAATGATTAGCTCAACGTCATATGCCAACAAGCTCAAGAGCATCTTGGACTTGTTCCTGCTGAGCAGTCTAAAAGGGGATGTAGTCCTGGCTGTAGCATAGATGGAGGAGGATGGGCGTGTTAGCGGATAATTCTCTTTGGCTGGGCAAGCAATAGTAGACAGCAACAATTATTTTGCTTTTATTTTTTCCTCCACTTATTTTATCCCAGTTTCATTCTACAGCAATATCAAATTCATTCATTTAAATTTCTGAGCCAGAATGGATATTTTAAACATGCAGTGTAACTTCTCCTCCCTTTCTATTGCTTCTGTTCCTTGCGAGTGCATGGTATTCTTCAACTGCTATATTCCAGTCATATAAGTCATCCCACCAGGTCTCCACTATACCTAGTGACTTATTTTTGCCTTTCTAGGCTAAGAACTCAAATTCATCTTGTTTACTTCTCATATTCTGAGAATTAGTGCATAGGCAATGAAGGCCATGAGCTTTGTGAGCCAATGTTTTCTGATTCTTCATTCAGTGATTTAAGAAACATCTTTTCAGCAACATTCTCACTATGTACAATTCATTTGTCTTTATTTGAAGTTCTTACTTGAGAGTTTTCATTTCTAACTACCACAGGATTCAGTTTAAAGTCCTCTTAGTCAAAATCACCATGCTTTGGCCAAACACATTTTTATCAATCCTTGTGAGATGCAAACCATCTTGTACTATTATCCTGATAATTCAGACCATAGTCCCAGAAACCAAATTTATTCTGTCAACACCATTTAGCCATCAATGTAGTCTTGTTGTATTCTTCTTTCCATTTTCAATCCTATTCCATGGGTTGCAAGAATGAACAAGAATATCACCTGACTCTCCAGGCTCTTGAGTTTCCTTTCCAAATGTGAAAGTCTAAAGCAATATGGATGTATTTGTTTTTTGCACATCAATAGTCTCCACATATATTAGCAGAAAGAGATAATTGTCAAGGAACCTGATAAGTCTTAGAAGCTGTTCTGTCACATCACTGATCCTTGCTTGTGGCAGGCAGACTTGATCAGCCAATGAGTTCAGTTAGTAAATATTTATTTTTAATCCCTCATTGTAGTGAATCACCAACAATCATGACTCTTCAGCCTTATTAGGTACAGTTCATCCCTTTTTCCTTTTAGAATCCATTCTATCTTCCATTCTGCTGTATCTTTTTCTTCCTCTGAACCTCAGAATCTTTTTCAACTGCAAAAGTCTGAAAACTATTTGTAGTCCTCTTGCTTTAGGGTGTTACATTCATCCACTAGGCCTGCTCCTGTTCGATTTTCTTCTTTATGGAAAACTATTTCCAGTGTTAGTTTCTCATAAAAGATCTCCTTTGTTTGAACTGCTCATCCTTCCTCTTTGCTTTCTCAATCAGCTAACTCCCTGAAATGTGGGTGCCTTATATTTCTCATAAAGCTGCTTTTAGGACATATGTACCCCTTGCAATATGACCCCTTGCAATCTACAAGAGATGACTTTTTCACTCCTCATAGCTCAGCATATACGGTAATTATTCAGAACAGACAGTTTCTCTGGTTATTCTCTTTCTCTTGTTGAACACCCTTGGCAAACTCGTGTAATCTCTCTCCACTCACTTGTATAGCGAACATTGATTTGAAACTCAGTATATATTAGAGGAATGGCAAAAAGGCTTATGTTTGCTTAGTATACTCCCTGTTTAATCCCTATCATGCTCTTAAAAGTTCTGTCCTGGCATCCTCAGCAATGAATGGCTGGGCCTAGTTACCATTTCAGTATCTCAAAATGCCCTGGAGAGATGTCACACCAGATTCATTGTGGGAATTTAAATGTTGTCTAGACTCAGAGGTCTAGTGATGCTCTTAATGCCACCTTCAGGTGAGCAGGATGAAAGAGGGAGCTGCCAAAGACATTTTGTCTATAGACTACTTGAATGTTGAGTCAGCTCCAGCTTTACTTCTGTTGGGAAGGTAACTCATTGCAATGCGGTATGCTACAGTGCAATGTCAAAGTTATTATGTGGCTTACTTGGGGAAATATTTGATTTATTTCGCTCTGTTTTTAACTGTTGAGATTTAAATGATTCTAGCCCTACACCCTGGAATTCATGGCATTTTTCTATGCAGTCAGACTTGCCTCCTGTTCCTTATGTCAAAGAAAGATTCTTCATTTAGTAGCAAAATTTAGCATTATTAAATAATAATAATCTCTCTCAACTCCCCACCCCCCCAAAGTTATTTCCTGTAAAGAGGCACTGGCAAGTCAATATACTGAAACTGCAAAGTTTGGATCCAAAGTAGTTCTGCAAATAGAAAACCACCTTCTTTTTTGGGAAGAACTAGCAGACCAGTAGTAGGGTATCAGATCATGGCAGCTGAAGGTAAAGTAAGGCTTCATTGTGCATCCTCCTGCCCTATTGTTTGAGAGGATCCTCCATCATCCAGATCAGGGTTTTGGGGGTACAGAAGTAGGTACAGGGATAGCCAATGAAAGCAGTTTCTCCTTTATATGTGAATGGAAGATTGCATTAATTGAACTCAACTCATGAGAGCCAAGCAAATTTAGTGATAATCTGCAAAGGTGTCAGCTAGTCATCTATCTTGGAAAAAGGAATCACATATCAGGATCAACTGATATGTGCTTTTGGATCAACAGCTGGCAACTAAAATGAAATCTAGAACTATTCCATGCATGCATTGATTTATTTGCTTCCATCATTTGTTGATGAACTAGGAGTAGCCAGTGGCACTCCATTAGGTGTGTGCAAGATGTTTTGACCTTGAGACAACTGTTTTGGGTGTTCTGAATCTGACACAAGAGGTAGGCGCGCAATAGTTTCTTTCCAGGACAGAAGAAAGCATGTCAACTTGTTCTGACTTCATAACAAAACTTAGCCATTTTGAGTAGCTAGCATCATTCTGGCTATTTTGGAATACATGAAGCAATTTCAAAAGAGGCAATTTTGATTTGAAACAAGATGTATCAGATGCTCCAAACTCAAAACATATGTGGTCTGAGAATCTGGTCAGAACAAAACACTGCTGAGTTGCTTCCAGTTACACTCCACTGTAATATAGCCAGCTCAGAAAATTATGCAAGAATGGGTTTCTTTTCTTCTAAGCTTAAAGTCTAAATCTCTCTGATCTTTATACACAATCATTTCATCTACACCCTTCCATTCTATCCATTGCTGAGCAATGGCTTCCAACAGCCTAGTCAGCACACCTGGTGGTGACTGGAACTATAGGGCAGCAAAATATGTAGGGATATTTCATACAGCAAGACACAACTATATGATGTCTTGCCCTTATGAGATATTTGGGAGTATATCACCATAACATAACACTTTTTGTCTTAAAAAAGACAAACACATCAGTCACTCAGTTGTTTTCTGTTTCTGTTTTTGTTCATCTATACATGTGTCTCTCTTCCCATTGGCCAAGGTTGGGAAATTAACCACATGACTTTATTGTGCATAGAGTCTATCATCCATTTAGGGCAGAAGCGCATAATCTAAGGCTCGAATGCCACATTCAGCACCCTCCAAAAGTTGTCACTCAACTGCAGTTTGGGCATTAATCCTGTTAACATTTTCAATGAACTAAAATAATTTTTTCTGGCTTCTCTCATTCTAATTGTGAACATGGCCACATTTTGGAGAATTATCCTGCCATGCCAAAGGCCAAACGGGTTTCTGAGTCTGTGGGTGAGGGGGTAGAAATGCATAGCATTCCAAGGTGGACTGGAGTTTTCTTTTATGACGGGGGCACATTATTCATTATTCATACTTTTTTGTATTAGTAAGTCAATTTGGAATTTGTCTCTTTCAAGTTTTTTGGACATTAGCAATTATGAGAGAGAAATGTTTATCTTTTAACTAATCCACATGTTCCAATGTTAAATTCTAGACTTCTATCACCACTGCTGATAATAAACAGCAGGACTTTATATTGGCCAGAGAGCGAGCAAGTGCGAGTGCAAAATACTGTACTGTATTTCCTCTTAATCTACAGACATATTGGTCTGTGTATGCAAAGTGCTGAAGCTCTACACTTAAATAATCTACACCATATGTAAAAGTTCCATTGCTAGATATTCTCTGTAGAACATTAAATATCCCAGCCATTCATCAGATAACTACTAGCTATTAACACTTGGCAAGTAACATTGGCTCTCAAATTACGGTACAAAAGAATAATTGGTTCTGCTTGGGTTCAGATCTGTAAATCCATATGTTACATTAAAAATCAAGGCCTTAACACCAGAAAAGTCCTTAAAACAAAACATGTGAGAGAGAAAAATGAAAAGAAAATGTCATTTTTTAAAAAAAAACTCAGTTATGAAATATAGCTCTAAGTAACTTAACAAGACTTTCTTAAAATTGGAACTAAAATCAAAGAAAGAAACTTTCATTCACTTGTTTAAAAGTTTAAAAATTGTACAATTGCCTTCTATTTCACTCCCTCAGGTATAATATTTTAAATAATTATAATAAAGCAATTTATATTCCCATTCTCCCCCTCCCCTTTTAAATATTTCTTCGTGCTTTTATGACCCTTGGATTTTTCATACTTTTTAATTTTGTTGGGGGGGGGGCAGCACATACTTCCAAACATTACTGCAATGGATGTCCACAAAAAAGGTTCCTAATAAGTGTTAGAATTCAAAATTTTACTGTCAACCTCGAAACACTCAGGATAAAAGATAATGTTTTCTGTCATATGACAATTAACACAGGAACATAGAAAGCTGAAGTCAAGTGGAAATTTCTTTCCGTTTACTGAGAGAAAATGTTGGCTTTGGAGGAATATGTTCTCATTTAGGCACAAGAGAGTTTAGTAAGAAAACAAACAATTGTATGAACACTTCTATTACCATCTGCTTTTGGTAGTTCAAACCCCAGGGACAACCCTAAATTGCCTCTTTTCACTAGTCTTTCATAATCCATGTTGTGTAGGTTAGCCAATCCACGGCACTCTAGATATTTCAAACTATAACTCCCAGCATTCCTCACCATTAGCATACTGGTTAGACTATACAGTTGTAGCTCAGCAACATCTGGTGGGTCACAAACTGTCATAATGGATTCTATAGCCACCTAAAAAGATAGATTGCTGCATTACCTCCATGTAGTGACTGACTGGATGTAGCCAATGTGAAGCATTGAAATCAGAAAGATTAAAACTCATCCATGGACCTGTCATCTTCTCAAAGCTGTACATCATTGTTTTCATAGTAGTAAGAAGAATCCCATGAGTGCCTCTTTGAGGATAGGTCAAGAAGACAGTGGAGATGTTGGGCACCAGCCAAGTTATCATGCAACAAGAATTGTTCATCCATTATGCATACAAGGCATTGACATGACAATGTCTCTTTACACCTGTAAAAAACAAAACAAGTCCTACAGTGGTTAATGCCAAGCATGGTACACTTAAACTTTGGACTGTGGGCACCAATGTGATGTTGATTGACCTTCAAGATTAAAATCTATCTTAAAGATTTTTCTTTCTTTTTAAGCTACTAACATACAACTGCGTTAATGCTGATCTGCATTTTGGAGAGATGTACTAGCACTACTGATACAGATCTCAGGGATGGGCACATTTCTAGTGGATTGAGTTGCAATTAACATTTAAAAGGGGCCTGAGGTTCACCTTGTGAGAGGCAATGATGGAAAGTGATGGGCTGTCACATATATAGATGAGGCCTTTAATGTTTTCCCTTTCTTGAGCAGAATACAATCTGTTTTATTAAACTATACTACCCATATCTTAAGTTACAGTTCAATTGTGTAGGTTTCCTGTCTCAAGTTGAGACAACCCCTCACTCCAGAAAGAGGGCCGAGGTTGCCCTTCCCTTGTTCAAAAGTTGCTTAATCTTACTTCTCATTGGCATGTGCTTTATTAGCCTTTTGATAGTTAGATTAAGGGCTATCTGGGGCGAGAGACAGGGGAGAAAACCTAAAATCTAATCTTTGGGTTCTCCAGGATCAAATTGAAAAAGCAGATGAATAAACTATACCCTGAAGTGCATTTTAAATATAATACATTTCCTCTGAATCAAGGTCAACTCCTGGTGACTTCACTGATTTGTCCATGTAGTTTTCTTGGTAGAAATACAGAGGTGGTTTGCAATTGCTTTCTAACTTCCCAGTCCAGCCTACAAGAATGAAATTCTCTGCTGGTCATCCAAATGCTAACTAGGGTTGAGTCTGCTTTGCTTCTTACCCAGACAAGGTCAGCCAGGTACTGACAGTTGTTGAAGCTTTCAAGGATTAACTATGGCAATCTTCAAGCCAAATACTCTTTTTCTCTAAGCAAAGAGGATACTTTTTATTTTTGCATATGAAGCACACTAAATGCATTAACAATGCAGAAATTGTCAGTAGGGGTTGGTTTAGAAAATACTGACTGGTTCATATAGCAGACTGGGCCATAATGTGATTGTTTTGGCTGACCATGTCATGAGAACAGAGCCACAGTGGTTTGTGAATCATGAATTATAACTAGCGTTTTTCAACTTGTTTATAAATGACTTGGAATTAGATGACCTGGAAACAAACTTACATGAGCTACAGACCCAGAATGAATGAAAGTATTATTAAGGATTTTTATTGTTGCTTTAGTCCATTGCATCATTCACAAATGAAGTTAAGCTCTCTTCCCTTCACAAAAGTGTAACTGGAATTGATGCAAGAAACTGGAATAACACTGGGATCCAGATTGTAAGTTAGAACATAACTAAGGAAAACGACAACTTTTGGAGGACATTTCTCAGCCAAATCAATTAACTATCCAGATTGTCCCCAAGCTGAACTGTCTTTGGCCATTTTAGAATGACTTTCTGAAGCTTTGAGTCATATCCTGAAATATGTCATTTTTTAAGGAAAAAAACCATTATCAGTCTATAATTTTATCTTAACATCTAGTAAAACTCATCCCTCTTTCAATCCAATTAAGAGAAAAGAAAAAAAAAAAAAAGGAATTCAGCCTATCTTGGCTCAGGCTGTAACTCAGTCTGTGTTTGTCCTTCTCATTAACTCCATTTTTTATGTCTTTTAAACCTCCAATTCAGTTCTACCAGCACATAGCAGTTACTGAAAATCTAGAATGTGATTCATTCTTAGATCAAGTGATAACTGTGGACCCTTAATTTTCCACTTTTCTATATAGCAACTATAGTCCGATTCACACCACACAGTAGACAAGATTATTCCAGATCATCACTTGTAATTGTAGCCTATGATGTAACAGGTTAGATGTTAATTATAACGTGTTTTCTCATGGGAAAAGCAGAGCATCCAACTGCATCCACTTGGCTAACCTAAAGGATATACGCAGTAAACAGCAGTGCTTTAGATAACTTTGGCCATTCCTATTCTGTTCTCCCTGCATATGTATACCCTTAAATTGATACCAATGTCTATCTAAGCTACCAAATCAAGTTAGCTACTATGGGTTTCAGGAATTATAAGTCTCTCCTTTATTTAGGTAAAATGATTATGGTTTTAACTCTCATAACTTGCCAAGAATAAATTTATTTTAAAGTCAAAAAGACTGTTTTCAGAACACAGACCCTGATGTTTGTCAGCAATCTCTCAGAAACATACAAGAGGGGAAAATATGCTGTAATCCTATACTTATCTACTCGTATGTCAGTCCTACTGAGTTCAGACATGGCCAGGTAGCAAAGCTCTGGCTTCAATTCTATACTCACAAACTCTTATTCGGGGATAAAATGGCCTAGTAAACAGTGGTGCTTGTTGCTGAGTAGACAGCAGAATGCCCCATTCTAACTCTCTGCATACCAGTTTTGTGAAGCCGATGTTATATGAAAATAGTATTTGGGTCCAACGGGTCACCATGTGGCTTTGAAACATCTTATGTTTTCTTCCACGCCTTGAGAATACTGGTAACACAGAGCAAACTGTTTCAGAAGCTTCCACAAGGGACAATTTTATATGAAGCAAACCTGAACTGAAACCCAAGATTTTAAAGAGCTCTTGGGTACTTTAACGATAGCAATCATTGTTGTAAAGTTTTAAGTCACTGAAGACCATAAGCTGTTCCAAATGCTTAAAAAATGTACTGCCATGTTGAGGCTGCAACCATATGCTTACTTCCTGGGAAAATGCTGCACTGAATACAGGACTTACTTGCAAGGAAACAGGCAAAGGATTTGGCTTCAAATTTCAAGTAGGACAAAAAATATAGTGTCACTACTCATAGCTACCTTTCAATGTAAACATTTCAGTTTATGATTCCCACCAGGGACAAGCCCAGCTCAGATTATGCTGCCAAAATTTTCGTTATATGGTTTTTTCCTTATTTTCGGGGGATGAAAAACAAGCAAAGGTATATTTAAGGTTCCACTAGATCTAATAGTTTTCCTTAAATCTTCCTCCCCCTCTCCCCCAAAAAATCCTGGGTCAAAAATTTCACCTGTGCCCCTTCAGGTGATACCACTGCCATGTTCCTTCCAGCCCTTGTAGGCTGGAAAAAATATTTAAACAAGGAAAAGTGGCCTCTCTGGTTATAAAAATTGCTTGCCCCTAGCAACTGAAAATGAAATTTAATGTATTTCTATTAAACAATTCTAAGCACAGATTGATAGTTATATTTTTAATTATTTGATAAATTTGTTTTTTTAATTAGACCTGTTGTTTCATAGCCTTGATTTGCAATGTATATATGGTAATTTTCCACAGTACTTTTGAAACTTGGGGCCCAGAGTCATGTTTGAAGTCATCATTTGAATTGTGGGCCTTGTTATAAAACAAAACAAAACAAAACGAAAAAAAAGAGGTAATGGGGAGAACTTACTAAATTCAGAATGTATGCTTTTAATACAAGTTAATTTTCAACAAGGTTCTAATTATTGCTTCCAAAAGATGGAGCAGAAGTGCTTGTATTTTGCAAGCAAATTCACTTAGATTTATCTCTAAAGCATAAGAGGATGAAATTACTATTCTTGTCAATAGCTATGTAGAGGTCTGGAACATTGCTCTTGATGATAAATCAAGGAGGGGATCATATAAAAGGACCAGGAGGGCTTGAATGGGATGATCTCTTGATGTCTCTCCCACTGCATCAGAATATTTAAGAGATATGCCTAAGAAGCAATCCCTTTGATGTAGAGGGCCAATTCCATGAACAACAACACAATTAAAAGAATGCATTGTTTAACCAGCATCATCTCTTGAGCTTGATGTAAACTGGAGTCCTGGAAAATGACTGATTTGGCAAACAGTTCAAAAGGAAAGAAGAACAAAAACATTTTAAAAATAGAAAAATTCTATACTGCTCCTATTGCATGAACACCTAAAGATCTTACAATATAGCAGCCACTTAATCAGTTTTGGTAGGATAGCCATCACACAAGGGGCATGCAAGCAGCCAGAGTTCATTACATTTTGCTTCATAGTTAGTGCTGCTGATTATTCATGTAGCCGCTCTTATCTTTCTCAAACAACTCAATGTTCACCCAAAGAAAACCATACTGCATTGATTTTGGAAGAGCAGCAGGTATATCTACACATTCAGCACACACCAATAAGGAAGTTGTCATATTATGGGATAATTAAAAAAAAAAAAAGTTCCTGTGCTTCACTGTCAATCTGGGGTCCCATGAATCATGATGTCCCTTGACGTTTTTGTTGTTGATTTCGGATGACCTCCAACTGTTTTTTGCATTGCTGGTAGTAGGTGGAGAGACTTTTATTTTCATCTAAAAGCTTTTTATGCTCTTGTACTAGACGTGATGTATTTTGCTGGTCTTTTTCATCCTGGTCCAGTTCTGCTATTAATTCTTGCCTATGTTAAATAAGAAGGTTACTTAGATAATTCATAATATTAACAAATATTCATAGGTAAACTCATTGGTAGGTAAATTAAATAGGTAAATTCATTATTACAGTGCTATAAAAAACATTAGGTACATTATATATAGGCTGGATCACAGACCCAGAATGGTGCAAAAATTAGACCTTCTTCCTACATATTTAGGCAATTGAACACCCTCTAAATTTTTAACCACCATCAATTTTAGCCAGCATAGCCAATGATAAGGGTTGTAGGAACTGTAGTCAAGCGTAACTGGAGTATACCAGGCTGCTATGCAACACAACATATTCACACATATACCTGTCTCTCTGTGCATGTAATCTATCTATGCAGTAATCTATGCATACTGCAAAACATTTGACAATAAAAGTGGAAATGGAACCAGTCCTATCAATCAACACTGAGAAATGGAATATTTATTTTAACAACAGAAGTCTGTTGAAGAATAGAAGCCTTGACAATTATTATTATTTTTAATTGCACAGCTTGGTATGTTATCCATCAAGATTTGTTTGGTGCACCTGAAGATACCCATCCTTGTTGCAATCTCCCAGTATCTTCTTTTAATACGTAGCTCCACATATGTCTAATGGGGGGGGGGGGGGGAGTGTCTGCCTGCCTGCCTGTGTGTGTGTCTATCTACCTTCCTCCCTCCTTCCCTCTTCCTGTATGAGCCAATGTTGTGAAGAAAGACAAAGGTAAAGCAATAACTGTCACATGACATAACAGTGAAATTATCTATGATATGGAAATATGGGAAATCATAACATGATGAAAGTATTATTGGGAGTAACATCTTGAGATGAATGGAAACTTTCATTTTACATAATGACATACAATAATTATATTGCACTGCACGTAAGATATAAAATAGTTTTCCTATTATATCAGTGAGCAATTCATGTCCCTATCATCATTCAACGCTTTTCTATAGCTTCACTAAACTGATAAACAGGACACCTAACTAAATATATAGAATTATTTTGGTACACATTCAAGTTTTGTCATTTTTATACCATTCCTAAAATAGCTTATGTTCTATGATGAGATGAATTGTTGCTAAAATAGCAGAAACAAGAGTCATGTCCATTTCTCCCCTCACAAGTGTCACTTCATTTAATAGATGAGGTAAGCACTCAAAACACTTTAAGTGTCTATTATAGATCATCAAATATTCCTAGTAGGTCTGCTGTGAATTATTTTTCTAAGTTTTCTCCAGGACTCTAGGGAATCCAGTTATTTACTGGGCAATACTTGAACTTCTTGTACAGAGTCCACTTGGGGGGGATCTACTTATAAAGACACAATGGGAAATATTTACTGGTAAGCAATTTAAATGAACTCTTTTTTCACCACACTAAGACTCAAAAGCATTTCTGCTACCATGAGGCAATACATTAATATAATTTTTTTTGTGTTAAGACTGATGGTTGAAATAGAACGAACAGAACTGAGGAAAATGCATATTGTATGTTATGAAAATAGTAAAAAGAATTTCTTAATTAGGAAACAAGGGTACTAGGTTGCTGGCCAGTTGGAATAGTGATCCTGAAATCAAAAGGTGGGAGAAAGCCCAGCTGGGATAAACAATCAGGGCAGGTTAAGGCACTGAGGATGCAACTACAAGTACAGATTGTCAGTATCTGGTTAAAGGCAGTCTATCCTGGAAATTCAGAAATATTCTTAGGGGATGAAGGACACCACCCTGTTACTAGGTGACCAATAAACATCAAGGGACTCAAATAATGTAATCAGTATGTTCAAGTCAAGGTATTTTCTTGGCTCATTATGAACCTGGAAACATTGTCTCACACATGAGATAGACTAGCATCTATCTATGGTGGTTCAGAGTAGTGGTTCAGGAGTGCTTACACAGTGCATCTTACTCACTACGAAATGAAAATGCTCTGCTTTGCAGTTACTTTACTATGTCAGATTTACAAAGGAAGTTACCTACACGATTGAGCACATTTTAAAACTTACTTTCTTTGCAGCAACAATGCAATTTCTGTTTGAACTTTCATATATTCTTGTGCCATTTTACAGTGCTGTTCGAACACAGCCATAGATTCTTTTGAGTTTGGACATGGTGCTAGAGGCTGAAAATAAAATCATACAGGTTAAAAACTGAATCAGCTATTACATGAACATGTAAATACGTGAATGATTTCTATTATAGTTTCTATTAAAACTATAATGATTTAGTCCAGCTTTTGGAAGCATGAGAATTAAACTTTGTCCAGAAGACATCTGTGACAGAAATGCAAGCCTGAGATATTTATTTATTAATGAAAGAATATCTGTCCCAAGCAAAGAATATCAGATGATTGACGCGACCAATAGTGGTAGACAAACATACTGCTGTCTGAACCTGCCATTCTTGAAGAAATGTATTTTAAATGGACAGCTCTCCCCACGAGTTTCCTTTGCCTTCCCTGGGATGGAGCACCATGCAGGTGCCAGTGAACTGACAGATGTTACTTCTTGAGTGTTGAGTTCAGTATGTGAGACACACTGTGGCAATGTGTAGGGGTGTTGGAATGTTACAATCTGATCTTGGGAGGTGCTAAGTTAAAACTGCAATTCATTGTATCATGCCACTAAGTCTGACTGAACACAGGGATCATATTGTCAATAATTAACTTCTATGCCAAGCAAACTAATTAAAAGTATGTTCTTTATCATTATTATTATTTTTAAAAACATGCTGAGCTCCCCAAATCAAACAATTTAATACAAACATCCAAAGAAATTTGACAATGAAATAACACAGTCATTTACCTGCAACTGATGATCTAATGTAAGATATGCCATTGGGATGGAGTTATCAGACCCATTGGTATCTATTGGAAAAATACAGGTATTCTGAACTGCAGTGTTTAAAGAGATGCTGGGTACATCCTCTTATTGTATAAGGCTGCATTCACAGATCTACCATAAGAACTTGTGCTTGTTAGCAACTAAGCTACTATGACCACATAAAACAGTATGATAGTTAAAGTGTTGCAATGTTGAATGTACTATGTGAGTCCACCATGTTTCTATGTTAATTTTTACTACACCAAAGATGCTCTCACTAGATGCATAATATGAAGCATATATTTAAATAATTAAAATCTATTAATTACATTCTCTCATATTTTTCCCATAGGAGGCTAAAGTCTGTAAAACAGACTTCATCCCAGAGGATGAGTGGCCAGAAACAGACCTGATCGAGTTTCAGAGCTAAACCAGTAGACTGCCACATGCCTTGTATTATAAACTGCTATAATGTTTTACTTATTCCTGTGAAACATCCCCTGGTTTGGGAGGGGGGAGGGAGGATTTGCTATGGTTGAAAAATAAAGAGCTAGAATGGTAACTGAAGAAGACAGATAATAGGGAAATATAAAGTAATACACATTGTTTTTCACTTTTACCTACATTTAATATAAGGTATATTTTATTTTAAGCACATAAAAACATGCATCCTGGTAATGGACAGAATACTTTAATTCCATTCCAACATACATACCATATATGTTTGAAAAAGTTTCTGTTCTTCTGTATCAAAGCGTACTTTGAAAACGGGATGTACACTTTGTGGATTTTGTATTGTGAAAATAAATATTTTTTGATGCACAAAACAATACAATCTTTTCAGGTGCAGGGCTGTATGTTATATATGTACATGCTGCTAACTAGTGCAAGTTTCTTCAGGCAAGAATCAAAAGCAAGGCCATATCTGAAGTTTTCATAAGAAGGACATCAGACCTTTTCAGCAATCGCATCCTGTAGTACTTTTTCAGAGCTGTTTAACAAGCAAGCATTTATCCTAAAGGTGTTTACAGGGGATAAAAGGGCAAATCTGAATTGTTTAAAAAAATTAGGAATGTTTGACTATCAATCTGTATACTTTTCAGAATTCTATTTTCTGATTTCTATGTTGCTTATATGCTAAGTGGGAAACCCACAGCTCACATACAGTTCCCAGTACAATTTTATGGCCCAAGAAGTTTCCAAGACTACACTGCCAAAATTCAACAGCAAAATGGTGATTTCTAGTACTTCTGGGGGAAGAATGGTGGACTGAAGATGGCTCCTCAAAAAGCAGAGCTGATGACTGCAGTGAAGAATGAAGAGCTGGCAAGCAGACCAGCTCTTTGAACCTCTACAGACAAAGGAGAGGACAAGGTATCATCTACAAGTGCTCCAGACCGTTGCTCCTCACGGGGAGATCGCAAGACAGCAGTCTTCAGTGGGTTAGAGCACTGGGAGATGAGGGAATAGATATCTTGCTCAAACTGTGGTTCGTGCCTTTGAAAGGACACTGTTCGCATACTTCCTTTTCTAATCACTTTTGGAAATTGCTTGTTAACTACTTTTCAGCTATTAGAAACCTTTGGATCCACAAATTCGAAAGCACCAGGTGAGTTTGCCTTCAATCTTTAATGAAAGAAAGTTTTAATTACAAGCTTAAGAACTTAATTTTTTTTTAAATAAACAGCAAAAGGTTGATTAAAACTTTGATTGTACAAAGCTACAGATGGACTAAGGGTCCAGATAAATTTGAAATAAGATTTTGCAATTAAATATAAAGAATCCTTCCTGTGAGAAGATGCTTTTGTTTTAAAATTTAAAAAAAGTAAGATTTTAAAAATTGGACACTAGAGGGAACTAAAGATTTCAATTAAAGGAGAACACATAAATTTGACTAACAGTTACAGAATGGCACAAAATATTCTAACACTGGAAATATTGAAGGACACTTTTGAAAAATCAGAAATTAATATTAACAATGTCAACAGCAATATCTGCTTCTATGGATAGACTGTGTCTAAAACTTGTTATGGAAGAGGAACAAGTTTTACCTTTGAAGACAGAGACTGAATGGAAAGTGAATTTACAAATGACAGGCTACAAGAATGATATGGAAAAAGATGTTACACTGGACATACAAAAGAAACTGTCTAACATTTTAATAATTAAAAGGGACTTATAAACAATAAACTAAGAGAGTGATCTGGATAATTTTTCTATATTGGACTTACAGAAGAGACTTGTTTAAAGCTTTGAAGAATCTTGTGAGAAGGGACAAAAGAGAAATGAAAAGAAATCAAATTCTAAGACATTATTTGAATGGACTAAAGATTGTTAGAAGTAAAAGGAAGAAATATAAACTTGGTTTATTTGACCAAGGTTAAAATAGATATGTTATTTTGGTAACCCTTAACAGACTTTTGCTGACACCAGGACTGAAATGACGATGCTTTATGGATTTGTTTATAGATAAGAGATGGGATACGGGAAGAAGAGATCATTTGTTGTACTTTAAGAGGAGGTGAAAAGTTACAAAAATTGTTTATACTTGTGATCAAGCTTGGGAGTCACTTCTTTATATATTTCTTTTCTTTTTCTTCACTATGTTCTTATTTTTGTTCTACCAACAGAAGCAAATATGTGTAACTCAGGGTTGAACTGTGGAGTCCTTGGGATTCTCTGAGCTTGGTTGTTTTCTTGCAAACGTTTCGTTACCCGGCTAGGTAACATCATCAGTGCTAGAACGGAATGGGGTTTGCTTTCTGTTTATATATTGTGGCATGCCCTGCCAGTGTTTGTGTTTGTGTGGGTTTTGTTTTATTTTTTCCCTCTGGTAGTTCCTTGATTAGGGTATTGTTTACTGCTTGACTGTATGTCTGGTAGTAATCTTGGTGTTAATGTCTGCTCATCTGGGTGATGATTGCTGGTGAGGAGATGTTCTGGTCTTTTGTTTTCCTTTCTATTGTCTCTTTTGAATAGTGTGCAGATGTTGTTTATCTGTTTAGCCTGTTGATGGCTGCCTTGTCTATTTTTGTTCTTTTTTTCCTATTCTTTACGTCTTTCCTATTTTTTCCCCTTTTCTCCTTTTACTCCTTCTTTCTATTTTCTTTTTTTTAGTTTGTATTAGTTTTTATGATTGTAATTATAATCTTTAATGAAATTATTTGAAAAAAAATGGTGATTTCTAGCATCATAATTGATTTCAAACAGCTGGAATACTGAGGATATGTGAATCCTCAAAATACAAAAATCAACCGAACAAATTAATCACTGTGTTATTGCCACCCCTCAGTGCAATTCAGATGTCCAAAACAAGAAACTGCAGCCTCCTATCCAGAAAAGCTGCTTGACCCTTCTTTATGCCCTGAAGTCTCTTTGGGGCCAAATTCCATGATATAATGCCCCCTTCCACAAATCCTAATGGTATGCTTTTGGACTAGGAGTATTTGTCTATGCTTAAAGGCATTAGGCAATAACATATGTATCATGATTAATTTTTCTTGAATCATATTTACAACTTATTAATTACCCAATGATTGGTCTTTACTATTATAATTACCACCAGTCTTCTACTGTACTATGTTGGTCAGTTTTTATTAGAGTACATTATTTGAAATGGTTTTGTTACTGTTAGAAAGTTGCTTGAAGTAGCTTATATGTAATTTGTGTCATTGCCCTCAGTATAGTTATTTATACAATAAGACACAGGGTATAAAATAGTAACTTTTCATACTAGATTTCAGTTCTATGAAACAGAAAAAAATAATGAACATAATGGTGAGCACTGCTTTCTAGTCTGCCTTAAATGAAGATACATACATTCGTTTTATCAATGTGTTTGCTTATTTCACATTAAAATAGTTCACGAAGTATACTGAAACATATTTTGTAACAAAAAATAAACATCTAGCAGCCCTGGCTGCAACATTTGGGAGATAACTTCAGCAGGTTCTCTTAAAATATCCATCCATGATCCAGCACCTGCAGGCCAACAAGCAGGCAAACCAGTCCCTTGATAGCATCTGCCTTATCATCCTTCATGACTATGAGGAGCAATGAGACTCTTAAATAGTATATGATGGCACCTGTCATTACTTTTTTTGCACTCTGTTTACAGGGGTGTGAAGCATACAAGAACCAAACAAAGATGGACTGGCTATAGCAACATCCTCATTTACCCCACAGCAGATGGTCAATGATGCTCATCACCAACTTGATAGTTAAAATCTGAAAGTGTAATTTTTAGGCCTTGTTAATGTAAATTACCATGTTAACCCAACACTCCTTAAATTGTTAAATGATAAAATAACCATAACACCAGGAACTGTTTTACCTGTAGAATCATCAGGTGTCCATGGTAGACTACGAGCTGGCTTTTCTGAGGTTGGTCCCGAGGTAGTGATCATTCTCACACTAGGACTAGATGATCTACTGCTGTTTCTGCTTTCCTGTATCAATAATTTTTTAAAAAACAAACTCTTACCATTAACATAAATGAATGACAATACTGTAAGTTCAAAGTTCTTCTGTGGATTGAATACTCTCAGGGACATTTTGTTATCTTTACCTCACCTAAAAGCAAAACAAAACTGTGATCCAATGCAGACATTTGGGGTGACCTTCTACTAGAACCTCTGCCTAGTACAGTTATGCTTTGCTGCATCTTAAAAACTGTATTATATTTAGAAAAAGTACCAAAAATTTGGGGGGGGGGCAGGGGGAACAAATTCAGGAGCTCTATTACAGTCTGGTGCTTTTTAGTTTAGAAGGAAGTTGGGAAAGAGGGGGCACAATACATAAAATCATATATGGAGAAGAAGTGGATAGCAAGAATTTTCTCTATCTGAAAATTTTAAAAATATGTTTACTCATAGAAACTAAATGCAGGGAGATTCAGGATCAATACATGAAAGAACTTTAAAAAATGCATAACTTTTGGAATTTTCTCCCATCAGATATGACAGCTACTAGTTTTGAAAGGGGACTAGAAAAATTAATGAAGGACTAGCAACGATTACTAGTCTTGATGGCTGGATACCAACTTCAAAAGCAGCATGCTCTAAATACCACTGCCAGTGAGTATATAATGGGCACAATAACAAAATATGAAAAATAACCCCAAACAGGTATAAAATATAGACTACCCATTCACCTAGCTCTCCAGAACAGCTCAGTCTTCAGCTTCTTCCAGTAGGTGGTGAGGGTTGGAGCTAACCTAACCTCAAGTGGGAAGCCACTTCAAAAAACTGGTGCTATCACCAAAAAACAATGCCTCTGAGTGTTGGCCCCCCATCCTGATGATAATGAGGAACAATGAGCTGCTTTTCCTAATCACAGAGGTTGGTCTGATTCCAGTGAGGAGATATAATTTTGTAAATAACCTGGAGCTACGGCGATAAGGGCTTTATAGATTAATACCAGAATTTAAAATTGATCCTGGAAGCTAACAGGCAACCAGTGTAAGGCCTGCAATACTTGTGTCACATGTTCTCAGCAGTGATTGCCTGGAAGCATCTGGACCACTGCATTTTGTACCTACTCAAGCTTCTCGATGGTTTTTAAAATGTAGTAGTCTAGACGAATGATGGTGAGGACATCAGTCACTGCAGCAAGGTCCTCTAACCCAGGTACAGCCACAATACATGCACCAGCTGAAGCTGGGAAAAGACCCTCCTAACCATGGCTTCCACCTGCTGCTTAAGCAGGAGCCATGAATGTGGGAGGACCACCAAGTCATGGACCTGCTTCTTCAGGAGTAGCAATTTGGGTCGCTGCACCTGCTTCCAACCCCAACTCATTAAAAGAATAACTATTATCATGTTTAGTTTGGCTCTAAGATTTTATATCTGTTTAACATTGCATAAATAAAAGGAACAAGACCTTGAGAAAAAAGTGTATAGTAAGCACTGAAATGAACATGGCATGGCAGAGAAGGCAACATGACAGTCATCTTGGCATGATTTACCCAACAGTTATTTAAATATGGTAAACTCTACACGTCAGGCATTCTGAGTGGCACTACTTTTATCTTAATCAGTCTTTTTTTCCCAGAAAAAATTCTGCCATCTGAGTTGTTGCCCAGAAGGAACTATGGAGCTTTTGGCTATGAATGTCAATTCAAATGCCATTCTAAACTATAACAGCTTTTGATTAATCTAAGGGCTACTTTCTCAACAAATATAACAGGCTGTGCAAACTATGTGTAAAAGCTGTTTTGCACAATGTACGGCCATGAACAAAACACTTTTTTTTCTGAAGTACCAAAGCAGCCACACTGTTTGGAAGGCTTACATGGTTGTTTATAAATTTATACACTAAATCTGATTTCTACTGCAATTATTATGATTCTTGATTTGCTAGAGGGAGTGCTCAAATATCAGGATTTTGTGTGCAAATGCATGTGCAGAGACACTCTCCTATCTCCAATTTAATCCCTGATCATCGTGAATCTGAAATTAGGAAGGTCACATTCATGTATAATTGCATACGCACACTGCATTCACACTCTAAAAACTGCCATTTAAAAGTGTTATCCAAAGCATGAGTTCTGTACAAAAAACTATTCATAACAGCCTTTTTTCCCTTCTTTCCTCAGTGCTTTCACTTTCAACCACCAACTAAATACACATTAGATACTCTTTCTGTGCTATATATACATAGATACGCATATCAGAAATACCTTGCAACACTTTAGCAGTTTTATTTCCTTCAACTGTATCTTTCCAAGTAAAGTTTTCAAAACACATCAATGCTTAGTATTTAGCAGTAAAGAAGCATAACTGGTAAATTAACCAAGGTTGTAGTCCTAAGCATCTTTACTTGACATAAGCTTCAATGAACACATTTGGATATATTTTAAAGGGAGGAAGTTTAAAACTTCTCTCTCCAAATTTAATTGAATCCAAGAAGTACAAATCTAGTAACAGTCCAAAACACCGTTTTGATAATCATAATACTTGGCATTTCCATTGTGTAAATCATCCAGTCTTTTAAATGTCACTTACCTGAAACTAACTCCTGTATGTTTCAATGGATATACAGGTGAAACTCGAAAAATTAGAATATCGTGCAAATGTTCATTTATCTCAGTATGGCAACTCAGAAGGTGAAACCAATATATGAGATAGACGCATTACATGCAACGCGAGATATGTCAAACCTTACTTTGGTATAATTGTGATGATTATGGCGTACAGCTTATGAAAACCCCAAATTCACAATCTCAGAAAATTAGAATAGTGTGAAAAGGTTCAATATTCTAGGCTCAAAGTGTCCCCCTCTAACCAGCTAATGAATCCATAACACCTGCAAAGGGTTCCTGAGCCTTTCAATGGTCTCTCAGGCTGGTTCAGTAGGAATCACAAGCATGGGAAAGACTGCTGACCTGACAGTTGTGCAGAAAACCATCATTGACACCCTCCATAAGGAGGGAAAGCCCCAAAAGGTCATTGCAAAAGAAGTTGGATGTTCCCAAAGTGCTGTATCAAAGCACATCAATAGAAGGTTATGTGGAAGGGAAAAGTGTGGGAGAAAAAGGTGCACAAGCAGCAGGGATGACCGCAGCCTGGAGAGGATTGTCAGGAAAAGGCCATTCAAAAGTGTTGGGGACTTTCACAAGGATTGGACTGAGGCTGGAGTTAGTGCATCAAGAGCCACCACACACAGACAGATCCTGGACATGGGCTTCAAATGTTGTATTCCTCTTGTCAAGCCGCTCCTGAACAACAAACAACGTCAGAAGCGTCTTACCTGGGCTACAGGAAAAAAGAACTGGTCTGTTGCCCAGTGGTCCAAAGTCCTCTTTTCTGATGAGAGCAACTTTTGCATCTCATTTGGGAACCAAGGACCCAGAGTCTGGAGGAAGAATGGAGAGGCACACAATGCACGATGCTTGAAGTCCAGTGTGAAGTTTCCACAGTCTGTGTTGATTTGGGGAGCCATGTCATCTGCTGATGTTGGTCCACTGTGCTTCATTAAGTCCAGGGTCAATGCAGCCATCTACCAGGAGATTTTGGAGCACTTCATGCTTCCTTCCACAGATGAGCTTTATGGGGATGCTGACTTCATTTTCCAGCAGGACCTGGCACCTGCCCACACTGCCAAAACTACCAAAACCTGGTTCAATGACCATGGGATTACTGTGCTTGATTGGCCAGCAAACTTGCCTGACCTGAACCCCATAGAGAATCTATGGGGCATTGCCAAGAGAAAGATGAGGGAAATGAGACCGAACAATGCAGTGGAGCTGAAGGCCGCTATTGAAGCATCCTGGTCTTCCATAACACCTCAGCAGTGCCACAGGCTGATAGCATCCATGCCACGCCGCATTGCAGCAGTCATTGCTGCAAAAGGGGCCCAAACCAAGTACTGAGTACATATGCATGCTTATACTTTGCAGAGGTCCGATATTGTTCTATTTCCAATCCTTGTGTTATTGATGTCATGTAATATTCTAATTTTCTGAGATTGTGAATTTGGGGTTTTCATAAGCTGTATGCCATAATCATCACAATTATACCAAAGTAAGGCTTGACATATCTCACTTTGCATGTAATGCGTCTATCTCATATATTGGTTTCACCTTTTGAGTTGCCATACTGACATAAATGAACATTTGCACGATATTCTAATTTTTCGAGTTTCACCTGTATGAACAGAATTATAAGCTTGGTAAAAGCCAAGTTGAAATAAAAATGATTACATACATTTTTTTGCTAATTTAAGTGGACTTCCTATAAAGCTATGAAAAAGAGTTTACACAACTTATATCACATATTCATAATCCTAGTGCTCCTTTCATATATTTATATATTCCAATGTTGAGATATGCAATTTGATAGGTGACACATAATCCTGAAATTAATAAAATTCAGGCAATTTTTAATGAATCATCCACAATGCATATTTACCTGGTTGGAATCTGTTCCAGCTACACTAAGATCTTGAATGGATCTGCGCCTCTGTTGTCCGTTGCCTGCTAGGATGAGAAGGAAAAGAAACTACTGAATTTACTCAAAGTAATAATGTTGCAAGAGTGTGTACAAATCCAGCAAGGAGATAAAGAGTCTGTTTGTATATAGGAAGGAGAGGGGAGAGCAGAGAGACAGCTGCCACACCCACCCACCCACCCTGTCAACAGAAAGTATATCCTAATGAAATAACCCCTCCTGTCCCATTAATAGCCTCTGCACTTTTCTTCACCATCTTCTATCAGTTGTGCTTTAACAGGCTTAGTGCTGGATGGGCAAGTGTGGAGGTGGTGTTGGCACTGAAGATGACATCTATTTCAAGGAGGTTACGTTACGGGGATTTCTAGAGCAAGGTTGCCAGCTCTTTAATTTCTTTGGTTAATCAATGAAAAAGTGCTGTTTCAAAAATGGTTTAGGAAATGTCAACTTGATTTCTGTTCAACTCATGATGCTCCTAGATTTTTTATTTGAGAAAGAATCCATTGTACTGACTGGATCCAATGCAAACAGAAATAGCTCTTCAAATCTGCACTTAAGTTTTAAAAAGTTAACTTGCTTTAGCTACAGCTTTGAATATTATCAAACTTACTAAAAATGGTCAACAGATCCATAACAATAAATGTCATTATGACTGACAAGGCAAAGAATATTTTCTTGATGTATAGAATTTTCTGTGCCTTTTGGTATTATAATGGTCTTTGTTCTTGAGATGTGAAATCAGCTGTCCAAAAAGAAAACACTCCAAAGTTTCAATTAACATCTGACATAACACTCTAGATACTTAGTCTTTGAAGACTGCATTACATAAACAGACCAAAACTCAATCTTTTTTTAAAAATAGTATGTTGCTTAATATTTTGGAATGTGTCCAGCGGAAGCAAGAGTGGAAAAGTTAAGTTTATTTTTCTTCCCCATCACTTCCTCCTTGCATCTCTTTGCCCCCTTGAAAACCCTCTCCAGATCAAGAACAGTTTTTGCACAATGGGTCCTGTTATATGAAGCAGTAATTCAAGATGGGAATACTCTTAAATCAGGTAATTTTGCACCCAGATACCAATCAGAAGGGAGTTCTGACCTCCAAGAGAGGGTATTTAAGAGCTGCCAGAAGGATGAGGTGGGTAGAGAAATGAAAAGAGAAATATTGGTGGTACAGGGTGCCTTCTACTCATATAACCAATCAATTTAACCCAGTGAATTTTCCCTGTTATAGAGGGTAAGGCTGTGCAGAGCTTTGAAAATGTGAATTGAAGGAGATTTAATCAAATTACTTTTTCAAATATAGTCTTTAAAGTATTTAAGGTGACAAATTGAATCAGATGCCTTCAAATTGGTTTGGAGAATTCTGAAGACAATATGGAGATAATGGATTTTCTGGCTTTACATAGTCTTAAATCTGTAGATACCCTCTATATACGGCCAATCTGGGTTTAAATGGTGTGATGACCTGGAAACTGACCTGAGTAGCTAGTCAATGAAGTTATCACTTCCACAGACTCTGCTTATTAGAGTACTACTGGGAGTGCTGCTCTGCTTGTTTGTATCTCACTCGGTTGAATTTGTTTAGGCAAATTCACTTGGAAGAAAGCAGTGTAAAAAAGAGAAACTCAGACTTATTCATTCTTCTTTTGTGATCCTCTACCTTCTCCCAAATCCAGATCATGATCCTAATCTGTCACTACTTATTTGACATTAGTGTGTTTCCAGTCTGTCTGCAGTCCAAATGTTTCACCCCCTATTTCATTCTCCCCAGTACTCCTCAAATAATCAAATCATTTTTCTTTGCTTTTTGTCTTGCCTTGTATAGAGTTTTCTTAATTGTGTCTGAAATAGCATAACTTCCACATTAGCTGAACAATTTACAGGATGCCATGCTGTCCTTTCCTCATCCCTGATAGTTCTGCCTTAAAAGAGATGTAGGAAGAATATTTTTTAAAAAAATATTGCTGTGAAACCCTTGAAATGATTCAGCTGAAACACTGCTGAAGGGTGAATGCTTTCTAAAGGATCTGCCTTCCCTATTTACATCTCATTTTGTCAAAAAATGAAACTGCTGAAGCATGTTGATGTTTTTCCATAATAGCTTATGCCTAAATGTTACATGGAGTAGAATACTGAAGTGGTTTGCCTTTAAGTCTCAAACATTTAATCTTAATCTTGTTGCCTTTAAGTCTCAAAATTTATATTTCAGTTTACCATTTTTGGATCTCAAATACAAATACAAATCCAACTTTAGCCGATTCACAGTCCCCTAGTAGTAGGTATTGAGCAGCTTTTTACATATTTTTTCCACAAAAAAAAATTGACTGAGCAAGATCTTAAAATACAAGATAAGCACAAAAGCTCAGGGTTTTGCAACTTGAATGAGTCTTGAAATCAGGATTATGCTTTCAACCTTGATGTATTGATTGGTTAAAATTATGTGTTACTTTTTCATCAAAAAGCTAAGGCAATGCATCTTATATTGGGCATATGGGGCAACTTGCATACAGGTTCAGAATTTTTGAACTTCCGGAAAGTATCAAGAAGTACTGAGATAGACATGTACTCACATTTTCAGGCAACTAAACCAACTTCCAAAGAAATAATTACATTTTCTAATGCACAAAACAATCTGTCTTTTTTAAAGCAGTAGTTCATTAATAAAGTTATTCAACTGGTCTGTAGTCCTAGCAATTCAGCATTAGCCTCAAGGTAACAAATCAATAGTTCATTAACAGATTTACAGAACTTGCCCTAGCAATTCAGGAAAAACCTCAAGATGATCTGTCCGTAACTGATGTAATAATGATGCCCACATTTCACTCATTCTAGAATTAGCTCAGTTGAAATAAATAGGTAAAAAATAGCTGGAGTATTCATACTGCTTTTGGATTAGTAACATTTTTTTGAATTTAGAGAACCTAGGATATGAGTTGCAGAAACACTGGTATCATGCTCACAAAAATAATAATAGCAATAACAATCAGCTTAAAGTAGAACTATAAATAAAAACATATTTTCATTCAGGAAAGTTGTTCTAAGCAGAATTTGTGGAAACTGAACTGCTTTAAAGGAGAAACTAAAACCAGCAGTACAAGTTGAAGCAGGGGGTTAGGCTAAAGCATTTTCATTGCTGCTACAGGCATATGGCAAACAGCTCAAGCACAGCCAAACACGCAGAATATCAATACAGTAAATACTTGTTGCTCCTGAATCAATAGTAAGAGCTGAGGAATCCAACTTTAAAAACACAACTTTCAATACTGTAAACTTTCAACCACATATTGCTGTGTTTTTGGAAGTGATTTTTAATTTTAATGTTTACATAGGGAACTTAAAACAATGGTGTTAATGCACCCAAGGTGACTTCAAAATAAATAAATATTTCAAGTCCAGCTGATTGCACAGTATAGGGGTAAGAATGGAGTTGTATGAAATATTCTGAATTAATGTTTCAAGATTGGCGTATCCAGAGGTGGCTAAGGTGCTGGGCTAGAAATCAGACTGTGGGTTCTAGTCTTCCCTTAGCAGTGTGGTGTGGGTCAGGGAAGGTATGCGAGGTGCATGAGAGGTGTGGTGCAGGTCGGGGAGGGTGCATGAGAGGTGCGGGTCAGGAAGGTGCACAAGGGTGTGTGGGAAGTGCGGCGCGGGATGGGTGCGTAGGAGGCATGATGAGGGTGCATGAGTGGCTGGCACAGCACGAGCGTAGAGGGGCTGGGGGAGGGTGTGCAGGTAGGGGAGACTTATCCCAGCAACTTGTGACCTTCCCTGCCTGCTTCCCCACTGACTTTCTGGGGAAACTGGCAGGGAAGATTGCAAATGGCGATCACATGATTGCAGGGCACTGCAATCAGTTGTAAGTGCTAACTGGTTGCCAAGTGCCCAGATCACAATCATGTGATCACAGGGGTGCTTGGACGTCTGGAACTCCAAGGACCAGTTATAACCACCATTTGTTCAGCACCGTCAACCAAGGATTATCTGTATGCATGTATTTATATATGTATGAATGTATGTTTACCTATGATAGTAAGATACTGGCCTACAAATTTACAAAAGGATGTATTTATTGTTGAAAATTGCATTCAGAAAGGAGTTACAAACTACTTGTCTGAGATTCTGTATCATGATACAGATCAAGGGGGTTGGCCCTTGTATCATAGCCAAGTTTCAGGCTAGGCATTACATATTGCCCATTTAGAATTATTTTCATAGCTTTCTTTGTTCTGTTGTAACACACTGTATAACACTCTCTTCAGTTCTAATGCAGAATGTGGTAAAGCTTCAGTAAAATGAAACTTGCTTTGCTATTTGGTTAGAAATTACTATGTATAATACATTCATCAAAACTTTTTTGAACAATGCATCTACACAAACAAAGCTGTAGTGTCTTCTCCCTGCAGTTTCAAGTATCCTTATCCTGATGATTAGAGGACTCAGTGTGGGATGTTTTGAGGATAGGGGAAAAAATCAGTCAATTTTGAGCAAGCCCAGCTTCATGCTTAATTAGGAATGTAAAACCAAGCTTGTAGGACAGGCAGTAGTAGGATACAGTACGTTTGTTATGGCCTAGAACTACAGAACAGATTGAACAGGTTTTGTGCAGTTCAAATTTAATAATTGCATTCTGTTGAAAGAAACAGAATAGTGTTAATTAAGCTTTGCATATACATTTGCTCTGAAAATTATTACTTAGAAAATAATTATTTCGATAATCTCAAATCTTAATTTTGTTCATGTTAATCTGCTCTTCCTAGGCCCAAGAAACTACTGGCTTCTGCAATATCTAGAACAGCCTTGATGGATTGAGTTATCAAATCATACTTTGGTGTCTTATTGATAACTACCTGATGAAGAAATATTATGTGATAAAGAATAACAAGTTTTCCTGTAAAGAATTAAAATAATTTGACAATTTTGAAGGAAAAAGCACTTGTAACTTCTTTCCTATAATTATGAGTTATACCCACTGGAATAATGTATATGTGCTCCCATTAGTAAACTGATGTAAATTATGCAGAATACCAGTTTTATTCTGCCTATTATAACCAGACAAGAAGGAGTTTAAGAAAGGAGATGCATGTATATGATTCCTATTCAAATTGCTTTGTCAATTAAATTCTTACACTACTTTAAAACCTTTATGAAATTTCATTGATTTTATTTTATTATTTTATTCTTTTTTCATTTATAATATTTTCTAGATAGTAGAGTAGTAATGCTATATTTTACTTTAAATAGATATTATATTCTGTATAATGACAATATTTTCAGTCACTGGTTATCAATGAATTGATTCATTTCAATTTAATCTTGAGTTTGCTGTCATGGATACTTGTTTTGCTTTTGGTCTACTGGGTTCCAAAAGTGTAAATGGGAATTCAAATTATAACACCAACTTCATAATTTTAAATTATTCATTTTGTTTAAATTCTGAACTATAAATTTTACAAAATACCAACAATGAATGATATTTTAATAATTTAACAATTGTCTAATAAATTTAAGAAAAAAGCTGTTTAAAAGACAGGAAGGGTTAGAAGAAGAAAAACTGAAGGAAACAGGAAGCAGTGAGAAAAACTCCTATCAACCGCATCCTGCGTCTCCTATGATCTAAGCCACTGTTCTTTAATTATAATTCACTGACTTTTACAAAGTTCCATGTAGCTAAGGAACTAAAGAAAGTGATGGAAAAGTCAAATAATGAAAAAAGTGATACCATTAAATTAAGAGACAGGCAGAAATTTGTAAAAAAATAGGGGCCGTTTATCAAAATTAGGAGAAATAAGCATAATACTGACAACTTGGTATTGTTTTACAATATTAAGTATCTGCATACATAGACATGTAAGCATGTTTCCATTTATATGTACATTTTGTAATTTATTTGCTGCATACCCTACCGTATATTTATTTTGGTTCTTAACAATAGAAATTAAAATAAAATTCCATCCAGTTATAAAACATGTGTTTACTTCTGAAGATTACTTTTATTCAATTCTAACATAGTCCAAGCTACTTAAAAGTCCTTTGTATAAACTTTTTACGCTCATGTTAATTTTGTATATGCCTAAATTACCATGACCATATCAAACTATTATAATATTTGTTGGTGCACAAAACAGTTATTATTATTTAAAAGCAAATGCATTCCTGCTATACCTAAAAACTATTTATCTTGTAAGAGAACTTGTTTGATTTTGAATACGTCAACAGTTACCTATCTGTCTGCCTATTAGACAAATTTATAAGGTTGTCCAACTCCATAAAGACTCTGGATGGTGAACATTAAAAACAGTATAAATACTGAAACAAAGAAAAGAACAATATACATCCAGAGAACATTCAGACTAACATATAAAATCCTATAAGACTCTCACCATTCAGCTTAACCCAAGGCCTGGGAAAAAAACCAGGTTTTAGAGTTTTTAAACACAATCAGGGCATGGCCCATATGGATCTTGGGAGGAATGCTGTTCTTGAGGGCAGGTGAGACATCACTGGTGAGACCTGGAGCATGTTCACTCTCTCTGATTGTACTTTGCAGCCAATTTTGGACCAGCTATACCTTCTGAATAGCCAAGGCACATTGCAACAGTCACAAAGAAGATGACCAGGGCACGAAGGCCCTGGTCTAGGAATGGACACAAAAGACAAATCTTTGCAAAAGCTTAAGTGGCAAAAGCTGTCACCTGCTTTTCAAACAGGAACTGAGTGTCCAGGAAAACCCCCAGATTGTGCTCCAGTCCCAAATGGGGAAGTGCTATCTCATCCAGGACTAAAGATGGAAAACATCCGGGATTAGGAGCCCAAATACCTACAGCTATTTGGTATTGCTACGATTGAACCTGAGTCTATTCTTCCCCATCTAGACCTTCACAGCCTCTAGACAATAGGACAAGAGATTGACATTATCACTTGGATGACTGGGGTCAAGATGTACAATTGGGTATCACCAGGATATTGATACCAGACCCCAAAATGACAGATGGCCTCACTCAGTGGTCTCATGTAGATGTTAAACAGAAGAGGCAAGAGCAACGAACCCTGAGGCCACTCACAACTGAGCGGCCTCAGGTTCAACCTCTCCTCCTTTTCAACAACTGGAATTGCCTACAGATAAAGGAAAACCACATTACAGTGCCCCTCACTACACATTCCCATAGGCAGCCCAGAAGGTTACCATGATTGATGATACTGAAAACTACTGAGAGATCAAGAAAAACCAGGACAGTGGCATTGCCCTGTCCTGGTTCTACCAGAGGTCACTGACAAGTGTGATCGATGTCCCAGTGTATGCTCCATACCCAACCCACTCAAGGTAATCTTTTTCCTTCAAAGCCCTCTGGAGCTGCAGTCCAATCACATTCTCAATATCAAAGGGAAAAAAGATGGTGACAAGTTCTTCCTACATTGAAAAAAGAGCAAACTTGTTACAAATTTGTTCATTAATTTGGAAAATAAACAAGTGATAGAGAAATATTTCTTTCCTCAATTATTTTTGGCCAGTGAGTAATCAAGCACCCATGAACAGGAGCAAAAAGTATTTAAAGATTCAATCATTACTCCAGCATCTGTGTCAATAGATTCACACAGCTGGGATGCAATACCTGGTTTGATGATCTCTGGGACATCCAGAATGTTGCCAAATGAAGCAGTTTTACGATGACCTCGTTTAGGTTTGGAAAAGGCTGAAAAAACATATATACACATACAATACACATGCAAACGACTATAATGATAACACAAATAATTCAGACTAGAAATGCTCTTTTAAAAACTTAATTTGGTTAAACTGGTTTCCATGCAAAAAAAGATCATGCAGAATGAACTGCATAGCTTTCCATTCATGCTTAAAACAGTAAAGCATCTGTTAAGAGCAACATTCATAACGAGGATCAACAATGCAACAAAGCACAATATTAGTTATAGTTAGAGACACAAAATTTAAATGAACAGAGTGGAAAGGGCAACAAGGAAACAACAACAAACCCTAGCTATGAGAGACTGGAATTTTTCACTGGCTCCCCTTTAAATGTATGTGAAGTGCTTAGAGATACCTTTGCACAACATAGGAAGCAAAATAAATATAATCAATTTACACAACTCAGCTTCTTTAAATAAGCAAAATGTAAGCTCTGTGCTGTAGTCCAAATATTTGACTGTCAGAATATATAAAGCTCTATACAGGCTTTTTTGATCTAGTATTATTAGGTTCAATTATTTTTGGCATTTTAAATGGAATCTAATTTGTTTCTCTTCTGAAAATGAGCCACAACCAGTTGCTGCCATAATATTAAGCATAGTATTACATAATTAAGAGATTTAGGAAACAGTACAAATGCTTGCTAGAAATGAACTTTGGAATTAAATATAGCTGTTAATGATATCAGTTAACATAAAAAAGATATACTAAGAAAGTAATGTTTAAACATTAAATTAGAATCTATTCTGGATTAGGCGAATGCTATCAATATGGCAACTGATAATAAGATCTGCCTAGGCAGTCCTAAAATCAGCTACTAAGGACACTTTTTCTGGGCAAGGTTGTTGAACTGGCAGAATGGATCTGAATAAAGACAGAGTCCTCTGCAGTTAAAGATTATGTTGCCTATTCTCAGCAATTTGTATACAGGTAGTTCTCGCTTAACAACCATTCATTTAACAACAGTTCGAAATTACCACGACCTTGGAAAAAGTGCTTTACGACTTGTACTCGCACTTACCACTGTTGCAAACTGTCCCACCACCCCCGTGGTCACGTGATTGTGATTTGTAACTTTTTTTATGACAGTCGTCAAGCAAATCACTGCAACTGTTAAGTGAATCACATGGTTGTTAAGAAAATCATATGCTTGTTAAGCAAATTCCAGCAAAACGGTCCATTGGGGTAGCTGTAGTTGCTTACTGACCATGTGATTCGCTCAACTATCATCATAAAAGTGGTTGTAAAATCGGGTCTGGTCACATGGTGACTCGCTTAACAATTAATTTTCCAGTCCCTATTGTGGTTGTTGAGCAAGGACTACCTGTAATAGCACACAAGGAAGATTTGCTGCTTCCGTTGGTCTTCTAATGTAACAAACAAATCTATTCTTAAAATATTTTACTTATTTCACCTACAACAGTTTTTGATTTATTTGGCAAATCTGAGCATGTTTTTATTAAACAAGCAGTATTCAAGAAACTAGTTTCTCAACACATTTATATGAATATAAATCCTATATCTGGAACTTTCTCCAGCAATTATGTTGTGTTGCCAAAATTTTCAAGTCCTAAAAATAATGAATTGCTTCTCATCTTTCACTATATTTATTCCACTGATGTCAGAAGTTAATCTGGTGTCAAAATGAATGAGAAACCAGAAACAGTCCCAATATGTATATTTGCTACATTTCTCTCAGTGAATAGTCACATCTTTTATATAAATACTTTATAAGCATAGATAAAAGGTTGAGAAGTTTAACAATAGTTTGGGAGCCACAAAACATGCCAATGCAGAGTTGGACTTATAATATGAAGGGGTAGGACCAGAACCAAAATCTTTTTAGCATTTCTCTTCTAATTTTCTCTTCTCTGCATCCCCTTTTCTTTCTCATTCTCATGATACTCTATTTTCTCCTTCTTCCCACTCAGCAGGCTGCCTTGGGAGGGTTGGATCACAATCTTGCCCAATTCAATCAATTACAAAGAGGATTTGACTAAGAGATGCACATGATACAAGGATCACCGGCTGACTGCTCATCAATGAAGTATGAAGACATACTAAGTATTCACCCACTACTGTTATGCTCAGAATTAAAAAAAAAAAAAAAAGACTACATCTCAGTGGTAGAGATTTAATTATCCTTTACAAAGTTTAATATAATATCTACTTGGATAATATAATATCTTTCATTAGACATAAACAACAGAAAGATTACTTCATAAAAAGTGACTGCTTATTCAGGGCACATTAATATATTCAGAACATCAATCATAGTCTAGCATTTGAAATACATTACACAGACTAATAGACTATAGATTGTTATAAACTATTTTTGATTTTTGTTATTGATATTGTAGCCTATAATTCTGAGCTTTATGAACATTATAGCCATCAAATTAAGTCATTTTTATGCTATAATAAATTAACACTGGAAATAGCTCTTAAATGGAAACTATTATCTATAAAATTATCTCACAATAGTGAAATGTGAACAATTATCTGCAAAGTTAAAAACGCTCTACCAAAACCATAATCTACTTCTTGGGGACAGAAGAAGCCCTAGCATGGAAGATGACTGGTTCAATAGAAGAATCCTACTGACATAACAATTAGAAAGTTTCAATGACTTCCTCACTTCCTGTGCAGAATGCATCTCCTTCCCTCCTTTGCTCCAAAGGCTTAGGGGGCACTCCTAACAAGCTGAGCATTATCCAATCAAGAGGTGTAACTCATACAGAGAAGCTCCATGGAAAGAAAAACGTCTCCAGTGGAAACAGTCAGCCTCTATAATTGGAGGGTGACTATGTCTGAAGGTATCATAGGGCACAGGTAACATGCTTATCCTTGGTCACACAAAGAAGGTCTACACATTTTGTAACATTTGAGAAAGGATTAACATAAAATACAATCTAAAACCTCACTTGCAGAGAAATGTATATGGTTTTCCTTATTTTAGCTTGTATACATCTCAATCATACAAGTTGATGGAAATTGCAATGTGACGTTTGCAGGCAGCAGTATGCCTGCTATCTTATAGATTATTAGTCTCTAGCACCATCCTTATTTTCAAATATACTTCATGAATTTTGCCTATGTGTCTTTCTTGAAGAATTTTGGGTTTGCTTCTGAAAACAGGTTATTTTGTGATAGGACAATGATGTCTTTTGGCATTTGGGAATGTAAACCCAATCTTTGCCTTAAACTCTGTTTTTTCACCAAGTTTCTGGTCTTTGCTTCTGTGAAACTGGCATTTAAAGGAAAAGACTGCAGACTCAAAAAAAAAGAAAAGGATTATCTGGTTTGCAATTCAGATTTCAACTTTGCAACAACTTAATCTCCTTTTAGTCTGATTGCTTTGTTTTCTGGGATAAGAGTGCTATGGGGTGGCAGGTTTTTATACGGCAAAGCCACTGAATGCAGCCATTTTGCAAGAGCACAACATATTCACAAAATGCCAAATGTGTTCCTAAAAACAACTGGGGGCTTTAAAAATAATACTTTTACCTGCAGTAGCAGCAATTCTTGCTTCAATTTCTGACATGTCAGCACTCATTCGTTTGCCTTCTCCTGAAACAAGAGTTGACTGTGGTCGCCCACGAACATCTGACAAGCTCTCCACACTACTACCACGAGATGGAGGTAAACTCAAACGGCCCGGTTCTCCCTGCCAAGAAATAATCATACGGATTTCAAAAATAAATGAAAATTGTATATTTAAAGTAATTTTCATTTCTCATTTTTAATTCTGAAAATGATATGAAAACCCATAAACATTACAACACAGGAGAAAAGCAGTAAGGAAACTTTCAACTTTTTGCGAACCTAGACATTATCACAGAAAAACTGTGCAAATGTATACTTTTTGTCTATTTTTGTTCTACGCTTTAAAAAAAGTGATGAAGATTCTTAATGTCTTTTATACCTGGGGCAAATAATATTTTGCTTGCTAGGGGTGGCAGTTTTTTTTTTTAATATTTGTTCTTTTGTTGCAGAAAAGGGCCACAATGGACAGAACAAAGTTTTGGTAATGCTGCTGAAGTGGTGAAACTAGGATTTCCTCCCATATTTTGTGGGGAATCTGAAGGAGTTTTGCGTGGCTAAGCCCAAATAATAGTACTAGGTGGGATGTTGCCAAAATTTTGGAAGTCTGATTTTAGGGATGGAAAATGACATTTGAGGGCTCCATCCTGCTCATAGCTTTACAGATGAAGGATTATCATACCATTTTGCTTCTAAAAAAATTACCTCAAATACAAGTTTCTACATTCTTACCACCTGCTTTGCTGAATTTTTCATTTGTTGGGCCAGTTTTGTTTCTAAACGTTTAATAGTGTCATTTGTAGCAGTTCCTTGAAAATCATTTGCTTCTATGTTGACATCACTTTTGTTACTGGTATTTGTGGAAGTCATGTCCATAAATGAACCTATGATTATGACAAATATTTTGCTTTAGTTGAAGTTATGATTATGCATTTTTTAAAAACAGGTAACATTCCCATGTCCCCATAAACGAAAAACACTGAAAATTCTCAGCTCTGCCCACATGTGCCACAGCCCAGGTATCTGGTATCCTTGCCCTGACCACCGCAGCCCTGAAACTTCTCCCTGCTAACAATGCGTGTCTTCCTTGCCAGTAAAAGGTTATCCTCCCTGGCTTAAAACATGTGGGATTGAGCAATGGCTTCTCAAACATATAATCTGATTACCTGTACTAGTAGCAGAGTTGCTTTGGCCTTCATCAGAATACTGACAGGGATACTGTAGAGGTTCATCAGCTCCTGGAAAATACTGCAGTGTAAGAGGAAAATATTAATGGAGTCTTGTACCTTCCCCTATTACAAGGACCATTTTTAAGAAAAGTATCTAAAAACTGGTAAGTTCAATTTGCTTCCAAGATAAAGTTGTAACTTGAGATTTAGTCAATGAATTTATTATTTAACAAGAAATTATAACATGAAAAGCCAAACCAGAATAAGAAATTAGCAAAAAGTGCTTAATAACAAAAAGGGCTAAAATATTATTACATTTATTTTTAAAGCAATACAATTTTTCTCTCACCAATGGCACTGAAACAATGGTATCACTGTATCAATCAAAATATACTCCTCTTCTTCCTCTTATGGCCACAGTGAATTAGAAATTTCTGCTTCCCTACTAATGAAAGCTTCATTTCAACAAAGGGGACCTCTGGCTAATTTGTGTAGCTAACCAAAAATCATTTATTTTTCTGGCTTTTTAACAAGCCACACTTTTAAACAGAGGTAGATACCTCTGGTATCCTCCAAATCTTTTGGACTATAGCACCCAGAACTACATTTAGTTAAAAAAAATCTGTACAATATTTGCTTGCCTATCCTTGCTTTTGTATTTCAAAACAATTTCCTCTTTGCAACTGGGTCAAAGAAAGAAAGGGTAGGAATAAGAAAACAAGTCTGAATTTTGGTACAAAGCACTAAATTGTGTTTTGTTTTGTGGAAAATTGGTGTTAATTCCATGTATTTTAAATTTACTGAATGGTGGTTAAATACTATTGCAAAAATTCAGAGGGTTTATTTTTTAGGTCCCTCAAAATGCCATGATAGTTATTCTACTCACTTCCAAAATTCCCTTTCACTCTATCACATTCATACCTTCTATTTTCCATTCATTCTATAAACCAGTCTATTTATTTCAGCAATATTGAAGATTTAAAATATTTTACCTGCATCAAATGTGTCATTATTTTGACAATTTCCTCCATGGAAGGTCTCTGTGAAGGATCTTTAGACCAACACCGAGTCATTAAGCTCTCAATAGGCTTGGGTAAATTTTTTATCAGTGGTGGCCGGGTACCTATTAAAGAGAGAGAGAGAAACATTTTAAAGAATTATGTGCATTTTTAAAGCAGTTATTTGGCTGTGATTTTACTGAACTAACCAACCCTTGAAGACTTAGGACAATAAAATAAGAATATCTGCTGTGGCTCTTCTTCTTTTTCCCTCTTCCCCTTTATATATTAAAACATGTCATAATACTGAATGCAGAAATTATTTTACCCCTTTATTGAGTTACTCACTACAAAAAGCCTAGTTTCCAAAACAAAATTTGAACTGAAATTCATATTCAAATGAGCAAAAGCTATGCATACTCTAAACCAGTGGTGCTTGCAATGCTTAACCTTCAGACATTGTCAGACTATAATTCTTACCACTGGTCCAGCTAGAATTAATGAAAATAAGAGTCTGGTAATGTCTGTTATGTATTCCTTTTCAAACTGATAGCATATTCAGACATTACTCTTATATATGAAGAACAGAAGCAAGTATAATATGGCTATATTATTATATCAGGAGCAGGGTATAAGCATTAAATTTCAAGACATTAAAGCAAAATATTTCAACCTTGAGGGAAAAAAAGATGAACCCGTGTTTCATAAGTTTTGTCCCAAGATGGGGGGGGGGGGGGGGCGAAAATGGTTTTGTCCTATCCTTCAAAACAAGGCTGTTTGACTGCTCTGGCTGTACCAATGCTATGAATATGCTGTTTTCCCCCTCAAAGTGCTTCTAGCTTAACCAACAGAGCAACAGGGACTGGCTCCATCCCTGCCACTATTGGCTGATAGTGGCAGGAGTGATAAGGGGGTGGGGTTGAAAGGAAAGCGTAAACTTATGGTTGGAAGCAGATATTACTACTGTACTGTTATGCCCCCAACCATGTTTTTGCCTAGGCTAGATGGGGGGGTGCATGTGCACTGAGAAGTAGTTCAGGCTGATCTCAAACATAAGCACTGATGAAGACTCAGTGGCTAGCATGCCTGGAATACAGGCTTACTGCTTTTAAAAAAAATATTTCTTTGAGGAGTTTAGATCGAACGGGTAGTGTTTTATCTGATGTTTTTTTTTTCTTTTATGTTTAAGTTATGTGCATTCGCTGTGTGTATTACATAAACATTTCTAATATAGTTAACTTTTTCAAGTGATGAACTGTATTTGTGAAGAATGTACTGTGTATGTATTTTGTTCATGTTCCAGTCTTTGAATTTTTCAGGCTATATTATATAAATACAAAGACTATTGTATTAGTTTGGATGGCTTGTTTGCCTTCAGTTTGTATATGCTAAGGTGCACATTCTGTTTGTGCTTTTGTGCACCTTCTTGGGGAGAGTTAAAAGCTGGTTTTGTTAGTTGGTTTAGCATTTCTGCCTAGCAAAAGGTCTTATATTTCTTTTTAAACTGAAGTCAAGTGGAAATGATTTTTTATAGTTTGTTTTATTGATGAATACTAATGTTATTCCTATAAGAGTAGCATTTTTTTTTTATAGTACCATGGCACAAACAGGCACTTTTTTGTGGCAAACTGCCTAATTGTGCATATAAGATGGGAAAAAGCAAAAACTAAACAACCCACCCCAACCACTTACACTGTTTTCATTGGGGACCTTCTAATATTTTTGAGAGAGAGACAGAAAGAGCACACAGCTGTTGTAACAGACACCATCCAAACTATTTTTATGGTCTTCAAATGAATAAAGAGGGGGTTCTTTTTTTCAAATTATCATTGTTTGCTATGGCCAGAACAGTGAAAATATTCAGTTAGTCTCTCTGAGGCAGATCCAACGTGGACATGTACTGATGGAACATTTTGGGTGGGGCTGTTTTGCCCCAAATTCAAAATAAAAAAATTCTGTTTCATTCCAACCATTATAAGAAAAGTGTTACTTTCTACATTTAGCTTTCCCCAGTCCATATGAAAGCATGAAGAAAAGACAGGTGACGATTAAGTAAAATAACAAGGGGCAGGAAGAGGGGCTTGCATTATGTCTTTTTGGGTTTTTTCCTATTAAACCCTAGCTTCTGCCTTCTATGCAACAGAGGCAAATAATAATTTAAACAATGAGATTTGCCACCAGCATGTCTAGAGTGGCTTTTCAGAAGGCCATTAAAACCTGCCAGTTTCCCCAGGTACTAGGGCAGGATGTTAAGGGAGCCCAATATATCTGTGTCTGAATTTGTTATATTGTGTTTCAGGGTTTTTTTTCCCTATTGAATTATTTTAACTTTCTTTGGTTATGGAGATATTTATTTATTTGTAAATCAGTTGTTAGCCAACCAAAGTTATGTTCTAAAGATGGGGGGGTGGGGCAACATATAAAATTTTTAAATTAAAAAAAAAAGGAAAAGGAAAAGAATGGCCTGAAATTACATCAGGACATCTAGCATCACAATAGAATACTATATAGAAAATTGGTGGCAAACATCCCACAAAGATACTTGTTTTCTATTTAAAATTTGAGCTTACCATTGTGAACTGCCCACATGATCCGAAAAGCAGGACCACCGATCTCATCAAAAGGTTTTCTGCGGGTAATTACTTCCCAAAGAATAATACCCCAGCTGAATACATCACATTTTTCACTGTAATTGCTACCTGAAAAGGATCATTTATATAATGCGTGTGTGTGTAACATTCTCTATTACTAACAAGATGACAGGTATTCTCCGAATAGTAATAAAAAAACTAAATTAAATTGGTTGCTACCAATTCTACAATTGATTCTTCAATATACTATAAAATAGGCTGATTTAAACATGTACTTTATAACAGCAAGGGTATTGGCATGAATCAAATGATTTACACATTCATGCACATGGTGTTCAATGTAAAAGCCTCTGTATTTTTGTTCAATTACATAATATGATTCATACCATCAAACCTCAAAGTTCAAGAAGAGAGTAATTTATATGCTGATTGCCACTACTACTGTGCTTTATAGTAATCTTGAATGCAATACTTTTTGTACAGCTTTCACTTGATTTAAATTCTACATCAAATTAATTTGATTAATGAAAAAAGCTTGGGAAAATGTAAAAATATAAAATATCTTAAATTTTCTAGTATAACAATTGAAAGATTTCTTAAGAAGAGATTAGTTGTTTGAAATAAACTGTAAGTCGTATTTACTTTTTAAAATTTAGTCAAAGGCACATCAGTGCTAATAAAACATTATACTTCAATAGTACATTATAAAAGAATCAGCTTCACTACTTCATATACGAGTCATTCTTGCCCAGCTATGTGATTTAAATTAGAATTCCTAAACTGCATTAATTTAAATTGTAAGCTTTCAACAATTTAAGTTACATTATAACTAGACTGTTGACTGTGTCTTTTCCACTGGCTTCTGAAATACCTTTACATACAACAGGAAAAAGTACATCTATATCAAATGAATCTCCGTATCATAGTTTACTACAAAAATGACTAATGCTCATAATACACTTGAGAATGGTAGTAAGTTTCAAATTACTTTGTTACCTTCAAAAACTTCAGGTGCCATCCAAGCAGCACTGCCCTTATTATTGGTCATGTGAGTCTGAATATCACATGCTGTACCAAAATCACATATCTTTAAAACAGTTCCTCCTGCCACCAAGAGCAAACTGTAAAACAAACAGAATTGTTTAGTCATCTTTGAATTAGAGTATATTGCTAAACGAAGCGTTAAGAAATGGAGAAAATCTTCTCTAAGCAATTTATGCTTAGTATCTGTAGATTTAAATATACAAAAGTGAAAAGTGGACGTAAGATTTTTACTGTAATTAAAAACAATATACTTCTTTTATGAGGACAGAAGTAGACTATTTTTATTTGTAATTAACACAATGCCAGAAATGTAAGTTTGGGAAGACAGAGGCCATACACTGAAGAAATTACAAAAGACTGTAACATGCTTTAGTGTCAGAAGAGAAAAGGGAATTTTTATTCCACTGTGCAGCAGAGCAGAATCCAGCTTTCAATGGATTTATAAATATATACTCTGAATTCTGATTCTATTTGATCAGCACATGTAAAGGGACTAAATTTTGTTGTTGTTCTTAGATTTCAGTCCTTTCACACTGGCCCACACGTCTCCATAGGAACCAATAAAAATAAATGAGTAGTTTTGTCTTGGGTATTTTTCTGGTCATACTATAACAAGACAAAAGGACCAGCATCAAAGCACTGCATATATATGTAATTACAGAATACTTAACAGGGCTGTGCAAAGCTTCAGATCAGGTTCCTCAAAAGTACTTTTTTGGAGCAAAGGGCAGTTGTGTGATCCTGGAAAAAGATGCAGCTACATTCATGTTCTCACATGTTCCAAAGCCCCTTCTTATGTATTATTTCCAAAGCACTGCACTGCATTGCACTGCAAAGCCCCAGTGATTAAAGCCTTCTTAAATCAAACTGAATGGAGCTACCAGGTTTATACCTATCTGTTACTGAATGCAGAAGCAAGTAGTTGCAATGTTATCAAGACTCATTTTAAAGGAACAACTATTTTGCTCCTTATTTAGCTTTAACTTTTCTTTTACTTTTAAAAGAATAATTTTATATTGTATTTTAATCTTGCTTTTATTTTGGTGAGCCACACAGAAAATATGTTTCACAGAGTGACTAGATAAATATAATAATAAAAAAGTGTATTTCACAAACAAGGTAAGTTCGCTTCTTATCAGATCACAGATGCCCATTCTAACGACCTGAGCTTTATCAAGGTGTTTCCTCTGTAACTAATTCTTCCTTTCATATTTTAATGGAAAATTCCCAGGTTATCGAGGTCTAGTACATCATTGTTACTAATTTTAATATTCACAATATTGTATAGGAACAAGCTTTAGATCTCCTACAGTAAGTTATTACAGCTGATTATACCCTTTAGTGCTAATGAAATATAGTAGAATAGTAGCATGATATTGAAATAACTTACATTGCATCTATAAATCACAATGTTCTCTAGGCTTATTAGAAAATAGCCTTTAAGAACAATAGAGAATTCTTGAAAACCTACTTTGGTGGTTTTAGGTCCCTGTGAATGAGTGCTTTCGGTTTCATGCTGTGAAGGTATGCTACTCCTTGGGAACATTGTAAACACCAACTCATTGCGTGTGCAGCAGTGTAGTAAGGCAGAGGCTCAGCACCATGTAGGACTGAAAAACAAAGGTACAAACTAAAAAGAATTTTATTGTACATTACAGTAGATACAAGATGGGGATGCTACTTCTGAAATGTGCTCTACGATTTATGAAGTATACAACAGAAGTTATTTTTTGCTCCTATGCTTCTACAACAGAAGTTCCCAACCTGAGGCCCCTAAAAAATCTTGGGTGCACTCATCAGAGACCTTCAAAAGTTGCTACAAATTCACCACGACTAAAATGGAAAATGATTAAATACATGACCAGAAAATAATCCAATTAACTAGAACTTTAGCTAACTTTGTTTTTAAATTAAAACTTTATTTAGTAATGATAAAGTGTATACAGATATACAAATATATAGTTATTTGTATATCTGTATTTTAAGTTGTTTCTATCATTCATATACATACATACATACATACATACATACATACATACATATATATATATGATAGAAACAACTTAAAATACTCTGCTTGGTATCTTTTACTAATGTCATATTAGTATATATATATATACAGTGGTACCTCGAGTTACAAACTTAATCCGTTCCGTGACTCTGATCGCAACTCGAGTTGGTTGCAACTCGAGGTAAATTTTCCCATAAGGTTCAATGTAAATACGGTTAATCCGTTCCGCCCTCCAAATTTGGTCGCACCACGAGGCAAATTTCCCCATAAGGTTCAATGTAAATACGGCTAATCCGCCCTCCGAATTTGGTCGCACCACGAGGCAAATTTCCCCATAAGGTTCAATGTAAATACATTCTTGCCAAGCCTGCTCTGCATTTTCTTTGGAGCCATGCTGACAAGCACACCAAAAACCTTCCAAACGCCACAAAACATACCACAAGCCTCACTGAACGTCTCCTTGCTACCGCGATCTCACCCACAGGAAGCTGCGACTGCGTGGCAGCAAGGCAAATGGGCGCGGATCTGGTTCGTAGCTCGAGGCAGAGTTCGCATGTTGAGGTAAATTTTTGGGGCCGGAGCTGGTTGTATCTCGAAAAATTCGTAAGGAGGGGCGTTCGTAACTCGAGGTACCACTGTATATATATATTATACAGTATACACACACACTATACAGTAGGTAAACATTTCATTTCTGACTTCCCTCTTCTTTGTACTCCAACTGATTTGCAGTACCTGTTGAGAATGTTAATGACATTTGAGTTATTTTTTATCTCAATGTCACCTGCTGCTGATGCATCATTACAAGGTCAAGGGTGCCTCTCAGATTTTCAGCTCTCCACAAAAAAAAAAATAAAAAAAAAATGGACAGCCTTATTTTAAAGGGATTCTTATAGCCTGAATTGGCTAAGAATCTATCTATCTGCAAATCCAGACCATGACGCTTAACAAAAGCTGCTAACAGTAACAATACAATTCAACCCACAGTAACCAGTGCCATAAAATTATTATAATAAATAAGAAAGATATAATGCATCAGCATAAAATGGGGTGGCAAAGTTTTAGGCAGTGTTCTGGACAATGTAGTTCAAAATTGATGCTCACCATTATAGAGAGAACCTCCTTCAGCATATTCCATTACAAGACATACCTAATGAGGAAAAAAGCAAAAGCAAAAGTTAGAAGTGTTTAGCATTCTTATGAAATGCTCCCATCTTAATATAGCAATATATAGTTCTGTTTTAATCCTGAGACTGTGCAGAAATAGCTACATGTACAGCGTTGATTAGAGCTGTAATTGCTCTATTTTTCACTTCTTCTTTTCTGCCTTATTTATGCACACAAATGCTTATGCATATTAACACTTATTAAAAATCCCAATAATACGCTTGTGTTCATCTATAATATGTTTCAACAATTAACATTTATGCATGCTGATAAATAAATTTTAGAAGCTCTTCATTTAAATTAGAACCAGAATAGAGTAGTACACTGAATCAAATCCATGGAACAAAGATGGAATGGAAACTGGGAAACCTGTCAAACTGAATGCAAAAGGTATGCTTTTCTCATAAACGAAAATGGGAAAAACTCAGTGTAGAATTTGTAAATAAGCCAAATAAAACTAAAACAGACAGATATTTCACTTAAAGAAACAGACTGCAGAGTCCAAAAGCTGCTACTTACTGGATTCAAACAAGCTCCATATAACTTGACGATATTAGGATGGTTCACACGTGACAACTGTCGAAGCTGAAATTTTAAAAAGCAATGTATTTAAAGGCTCTTACATAAAACTTTTCTTTGTATAACTCATCATAAAAACTAGTTAAATGATGTATAATATTCTGCATGCATTTAAAAAAGAGCTGCACTTCAGTTTTGTGTTTAAGTTACTCAGAGCTGCACTGGCTACCTTTTTAAAAGAACTTTTGAAAGGTGCTTGGTCAAATTGCCACTCTTTAACTGGGCACGTTTATGATAATTCATCAGATGTGACTGTTAAGTACTTATGATGATACTACCTTGATTTGTATTTTAGTTCAACATTGTTCCCTGTGACCTTTTGGCTGCTACTGATCCAGTCTTTATGCTGGGAGCGTACCATAGCATCAGGATATAATCATCAGGTTCTATACCTGATTCCAGAAATGTGTTTATCAAGTCTGTCTTGGGATAACTGTTTAGTACAATTGTTTCATAAATTACAGCATCACATAGAAAGCCTCTCCTACATCCACAAATTTCCTGCAGAGAACTTGGAAGGGCAGGAATCCTTGGCTTCTTGTCAAGCAGAAATGACAGACCACATTCCTTCCTCTCAAGTGCAGGTAATTTCAAGACAGGACGGTTTGCCTTTCACTTCATTCAGTACTTCTGATTCTGAGCTTCTGCAAGCTCAAGTACAAAGCAAGTGACTGAACTAGGCACCTCTCAGACTTCCAAAAGATTTAAGGAAGGCGCATACTTCATTCCATTACTTTCTGATGAACTTTGGAGGCACTTAGAGCAGCAAAAATCCTTCTCACTGTTTTTGAGGATTTAAACAAAGTTAAGGATTGATTCTTGTCTTCTATAAATGGAGAAAACTATGGGTCCCTATTGTGGCTGGAAGAAAAGAAATAGTAAGACATCAGTTTTGACTTACAAAAATTCAAATGAACATTTAATCAGATCAACTTGCAAACAGTATTTGTGTTGTGCTGAAGCTGAATTTGTAAGCTTAAGATGCTAACAAGTGACAAGTGCCTTAAATCCAGCAAGTTGCTTCACATGATTCAAAATAAACCTTTACATAGTTGACTTAATGTTACATGTGTATATATGTATTAGAGTTGTGCAGCGCTTCAGTTATGAAAGCAAAAAAATGTTTTCAAGGAGATGGAACCATAGACCCTATTTGCAACTCCTTAAACCAAGAATACCTGTGTCTTTTCTGCTGCAGCACCTGCCCTCTGGAATGATATCCCCACAGAGATCCAGATGTGTCATGTTCAGGAAGTTATTAAAGACCTAGTTATTCTCCCAGACTTTGGGACACAACAAAGGTTGAGCCCCTGCTGGATATATTTTCTTTTGTTATATAGCATATTATTTCTGGGTCAGTTCATCATTCTTTTTTGTGTTTTGTTTTTACTTTTTAAATGTAAGCCATTCAAAGTTGCTGGAACTTGGGCACTCTGTAAATTGTATATATAAGTATTTTCCCAGGATCCCAGAGCAGGCAGCTGTACAATCCATAGAAAGGACACAGCCATAACTGCTCTAAGGAGTTGCAGACAGGTGCTATATTTCCACCTCTGCACATCTTGAAATACCTTTTGCTTTCAAATCCAAAGCACAGCATAGCCCTAATTCTTTCAGAATATTAACTGTATGGCATGATAATAGAGTGCACATTAGTATTAGACAGAAAGGAACAGTATTTATTACCTAGCTTTAAGTGTAAGAGGTATACATTAGTACTGCCCATCAGAAAGTTCTGCCCTAAAGGTCAACCTAAACATATTCAATTTTTATTTATTTAATGTATTTTTAAATAACACCTTTGCTCAATAACTCATTTAGCAATAACACTATAAAAATACACTAATTTAAAACATCTAAAGTCAAACCAGGTTTTATGGAAAGGAGGTAGCTCACTCATAGATATTAAGCGGTATACAGACAATATGATTTATTCCTGGTGGATAAGCTGCTCAAACAATTTCAGGTATCTCATGGGTGATCATAAATGGAGTCACTGAATAAATGACATTTGTTATTTATAATATATATAAAATACTCTATGTTTCATGTTCATAAATTCTGTGAAAATTAATGACAAATGTTCAGTTCTAGTTGTAAGTCAAATCACTAGGAGGAGGAGAGGATTGATCTCTGCACATATGGAAAATAAAAGGGGAAATATTAATTCAACTGACAGAACACTACTAATCTAACTGAAGTAGCTTGCAGTTATTTGAGTCCATGTTGAGATCACTTACAAAATATCCCTCAACTGAGAAAGAACTTAGGGAGCCTGCAGTTCAATGATCTCTTGAACTGTGCTTGCCAGCTAACTCTCTTACCCATACCTGAATTCCTTCCAAAAACACAATATATAAAAAATCATCCCCTGCATAAATCCGTGAATTAATAAAATAGCAGTACTAATTGCAGCTTACAGACAGTATAATTTTCACTGTACATCTTTTTTTAAAAAATATTGTGGTACCTATTAGATTCATTTGAACAAATTCTAAAGTGAAATTATACCTCTACAATGAAGGCTTTTCGTTCAGATTCGCTTTCTATTTGCTTAATGGCCACATCTTTTCCCCGCCATTTTGCTTTGCAAACTACTCCAAAGGCTCCTCGTCCAACAACCTAAATAAAAAGGCAATTGGAGATTTTGAAGTAACTATCAAAAACAACTTGCACTGCCTCCACTAATCCTTTTAACATTCTAGAATGTCATACAAAAATACATATTTATATTCTGTAAAAGGTCTGTACAACTTATGACTTGTCAACATTGAGAAGCTCTTCACTATAGCCTGCCAGGTGTTTGGCAACTTCCAGTTTCTGTAGTCCAAGGCAGGCAAAAAAATCATGAAGTTTTACTTAAGCTTTTATACACTGCTGATGGGCTGAGTAACTTGCAGGATTCTGTTAGGAGGTCTAGAAACATATACGAAAAGAAACTTAGAAGAGAGGAAAAATCTGGAAATTTATGAACCAAGGCCTTTTCCTTCCCTCCTATCCATAGCAGTACAGAAGCTTAACACAAAAATATCTAATTACTGGTAGCCACTGTTCACTGTGGATCAAACTGTATGCATATGGAAAACTGCAACTCATATAGTGTGAAATTAACACTATATTCACATTTCATACTAAACCAAGGTTTAAGCATAATTTATTGAGCAAGCAATAGTGGCCTGGTTCTCACATCATACAAAATGAAATCCAAGTTAGCATGATGTGTGTACCTAGCCATCATCTCATACAGCCCAGATAGAAAAGTTAAGTTCCACTGAGTTTAATGAGATATACTCACCACAAATATCTCATAGGGATGTGTCTTTACAACAAAAGGAGCATCAAATTTGACACATCAAAATATATGCTCCTTAAGAGCTTCTGCTATACAAATTAAAATGATTTTATTGGGAATACCATTATTATAAAGCCTCATAGGCTTTTTTTTTAAAACGTAGTATAACTATATTTTTCTAAGATACTATTTCCTCATAGGGGTTCAGTTGACACTAACATTTCCAAATTCAATATAGAGAAGGTACTACAACTGGCAAACAGAAATTACAGGGCTATATATATCTTGTATGAATTTATTTAAAGCATTTCTTAGTCAACTTCTGAATCCGTGGTAATGTAAAGTGATTTATAATACAAACATATAATTTTAACAACATTAACAGTGTAAGTTAACAGTATAGGCTGCAAGTTTTAACAGTGTTAAAATCAGCCAAATCTGTACCTTTTAAAATAACAGTATATAAGAAAAGTTTTTTTTAAAAAAAAACCAAGTAGACTATTTTACTTAGAAATTGCCCATATATGCAGTATTGTTGATCACGGATGGCTTTTTTATGTCAGTTATGAATTCCAAATTACTGTACAGTGTTTAAAATACTTACTATCAGATCTGCATCTTTAAGTGTGACTTCACACGCATGAATGGATATTTACACCATTACTAAGGATTTCCTTGGCATCACTTTCCTTGTAGAAAAGGGATTTGGAGGTATTGATCAGATCTGTCTGGAAAAACATCTACTCATATATAGCTTTGGAATCATTTTGAATTGGATGAAACCAATATGCAAATATATATTTAAGCAGTTCCCACTTATTTCAGTAGGACTTACAAATTCTGTCTTAGTTATGAGAGTTTATCCCAGGTGATTTTCAAAATTCTATTGGCAATGCATGATCTATAAATTTCTGTTTGGCCATTTAGTTCCAGAGGTTTTTTATTTTCCCTTAGAGGCAAACAACTGTTTTTGTTCTTATTAAATTAAATATAACAGGCTTTTCTTGAAAAAAAAATTACAAGTTTTAGTTATATGCTGTAAAAAACTGCAAGATGAAACCATTTACATGATATGAGCTGTGACTATTTAAGGCAATATGCAGTTTTTTGGTCTGCACAATCATACCATACGGCAATTTGCAACAGGTTAACTTCAAAACTAGGTTTTAGTACAAAGGCTTGGCCCTGGCACTTAAATAAAGTGCAGTGGACATGTGGTTTTGCTGCATTATTTCAAGTCCATTTTTCTCTCACACTGAGACAGTAGAGGTTCACTATTACGCAGTGAGCTTCCTAAGTGTGAATTTAAACCTAGGTCTCTCTGTCCTGAGGCCAACGTTTCACACTTGTGGCACTGCCCTATCCCGAATATCTTTTTATCACCAATGAGAAGAACTGGCTTTGTGCCCATCTCAGGGGACAATTGAGAAAAACCCAACGTCAAGCCATCCCTAAGCTGTGGCACTTCTGCAAAGCTACCTTTCTTCAAAAGACATTCCCAATATACAGAGTAGACATTTCTACCAAGTCAGGACCACAGATACACACATACATCTCCAAATGAAGTTTCTTCGACATATGGGAGTTCCTCCAGCAGAGTTACGTCTAGGACCCCAGTGACAAGCTTCCCCTCCCTCCCACCATTGCAGACCCTCCCTGGGGCACTCACCTCTTCCACCTCAATTTCTTTGTAGTCGATTTCTTCGAAGTTGAGCACCGGGGGGGTTTCAATCATGTCCACGGAGCTCGGAGAAGACATGCCTTCCCTTCCCACGGGGTGTAAGCGGGGGGCGCGTCTGACGGGGCACGGGGTGAAAGGGACCCAGGCGGACCGCGAGGGGCTCTCCTCGCCAGCCTGCGTCTCCAGCCCCTCTGCTCAGCAACCACCACAGCAGGGGAAGGAGGGCCTGGCGGAGGCACCCCCTGGGCCGCGGAATAGCCTCATACGAGGCTCTTCCGCCCGGTCTTTATTGGGGCCGCCGGGGAACCCAGGCCGGGGGGGCCCGGCTCGGCATTTTGCGACTCACGCGGAAGCCGCCACGGACCCCCTTTCCCTTTTTTGGGCGGGCAGGCCGCGGCCTTTCCGGGGTCGGAGCCTGGGAGTCGCGCCCCAGCAGCAAAAGGAAAACAAAAAAAGATCAAGAAGAAGGGGAGAGTTGAATGGGGAGGAAGGGAGCCGCCGCTCAGAGCCGAGCCGCCGCTGCCGTGCCTGGCATCGGGGAAGTTGCATGGGAAGGGGCCAGCCAAATACGGTCTCCACTCTTGGGGCTCCGGTCCCCCTTCTTGCTCCGCCAGCAAGAGGCCCTACCAGGACCACGGCCTGGTAGCAGAAGCGGCGGCCCGCCTCTTCCTCCCTCCCCGCCTCCCTCTTCCTGAAGCTGCGCCGCCTTCCTCCTTTGCTACCTCCCAGAGGCCGCTAAGGGAGGTCAGGAGCGGGAAATGCGATTCTGGGCAGCCAGAGCGCTGCCTTGCTCTGGAAAAGGGCAGGAGGGTCCGGTTCAGCTGCAGCGAAGGCTGCTAAAGTGAAGGGCGGCAGGGAAAGAAGCCGCCGCTGCTCCCTGCTCGGCGGGCTGGTTTTAGCGCCAGCTGGGAGGCGAGAGACAGGCAAGCGCTGCCGCTTTTCCACGTTGCCTCTTCTTAGGACAAAGTGTCGCGGCTTTCACTGGTTGGCCCTTTCCGAGTGGGGAGAGGCAGCGAAAGAGGCAGAAGGATTCTTCTCCTCGCAGCCTGGAAGGAGGGAAGACTGAGCATGGAAAAGGGGCTTTACTTTCTGCATTGCGTTTCTATTCTGTCCTTCTCTGAGAGCTCAAGGAGGCTCTTTTCTCTAATTGAATCCCCTCAACAACAGTCCTACGCGGAAAAAGGGGCTGAGAGAGACCGGCTGGCTCAAAGCTCCCTGGTCGAATGAGGAAGCTGAGGCCCTTTCGCCCAGTCCCGTTACTGTTCTGTCCTGCCATAGCTGAGCTGGCAGGATGCACGTCAACCTAAACTGCACAGCGGCTACAGCTAAACGTACAATTAAGGATGGTGATCGCTGCTGTCCCTACAGATTGAACTTGGGAGAGCTTTGGTGCAGCGATTGGTTGATGCCCTGGCTTCCTTTTCCCGCCCTCTCTGTGTCAGCTGCCAATAGCAAAGACAGTCCACTGCTTTCCATTACATGGGGTCTATGACGTGTGCCTGAGGCAGAGGGCTCAGTAACCTCTCTTGTTGCTGAATTAAACACGAGTCTTTTGGGGAGGCTGCTAGTCCCCTGTCAAGAGAACCATCCCAGCTGACAGGCTAGTGGGAGGTGGGAGGTTGTAGGGTGGAGCAAAAGATGGTTCGCACCCTTAAGAACAGAGCTCTCTTCCTCCAGCGTCACCCACATCCCTGCTACATCCCTCTGACAAGAGAGCCAAGAGATAAATTGTCACAGGAATATGGACCTTCTGAAGATCACTATACCTACATCAAAATGGATATTCCCTGTAATAAAAAAGGGAAAAACAACCTATTGGTTGGGAAGGATTTGCAGGCACATTTTCAGAGCTTTCTCCTGGTTTAGCCCACATACCTCCTATGCCCCACCAACCTGTAGATGGGGCATTTTTAAATTTTTGACATGGATTTATCCATCTTATGGAAGAATGACATTTCCATGTACCAAAGAGTCAACTGCCATTTGAGACCAGTGGTAACAGAGTTGAAGGATGGAGCCTGCAACTGGTAGTACTCAATGTACCCTAGAGGCAAAATGGTGTTGGAGAAGCCGAAATGGCAATGTCTCATCGCCAATAAATAATAAAGCTGGTATGAGAATGGCCCCATGGAACCTGGTCTTGTCATGACCAGTGAAAAATTTGTTATGCAGTGTCACATCTTTTTGTATGACTATCTGGACTTCCCTAGTCCTAGTCCAACATGTTAGCTACTATTCTGAATTGGCAGATCTTCCAAAAGGAGGATGGAAAACTAAAGTGGAACAGTAATATCTGGATTGATTTATGTCACCCAAATTCTCCATTCAGTTAGAATTCATTGCACATTAATTGTCTGGCTTTATGCTAAAATAATGCAAACAGCTGCATCCACTCTACTTCCCTTTCCCTGTGGGAAGAAAAGTGGGGCAAAACGGCATGAAAAGCTTGCCTTCCTCTCTTTGCTTCTGCTACTTGTGGGCTGGCAACAGAGTGGAAGAGATGGCTTTTCACCATCACGGGAGAGCTCTAACTCTCCTATTACTGCCAAAAGGTGGACAGCTCTGAAAAGTTGTGGTCAGGGACCTGGAGGGGGTATATGTGCCATAGTCTCAGGTGGCCAATAGCAACAGGGCAGCCCCTCCACTGCAGAATGATTTGCCACAGACTGAGTGCTTGGCTTGCAATGGCAGAAGCTGAAACTCTTTTAGTCGAGCAACAAAAACAGGCAGAGGTTATATCTGCAGTCAGCTGGGTGTGGGTTGAAGCTGGCATTATGTGTTGATGTCCTCAACAGTTAGTGGTTCTCTTTGCACCAGGACATGCAGGATGTATGGTTGAGCCCATACATTTTACAAATTTCTCCCTTTTCACCTCCACCATTAACTATTTAAGGCATTGGGTTGAACAAACTGAGTTTTTGTGTGTACTAGTAGCCTGTGTGCGTTTATTGAGCAGGCTGATTTAAAAAGTGGCCTTATGTCCTATTCTCAGTGGTTCTTGTAAACACTTGTTTGACAAGCTATTTCTAATATCTTTTTATGCAGTTGGAAATCACAGAGTCAGCACTTTATATCAGTGAAAGAGGACTTTTATGCAGAGCATCTCTTGTGGACAAGTGAATTGAATTGTTGAGAGTAATATGTCAGACAAGCAAACAAAACCCACCTTTAAGCATAATGGTCAATAAGAGCCACAAAGTGCTGAGTCCTTAAAAACCAACAATTGGTCTCCAGGGAGATTGCTAACTGCCTGAAAATGTGCTCTCCTTTGGTTTTGTGAGTAAAATATCATCTTTGGAGGTTGCACAGAATTTCAACAACTTTCTTCCTGCTGGGAAAGAGATAATTGGTTTGAACCAATGAAATTGCCATGTCATGAGTTTTGATTTAGGCTCACAATATTTTTGAAGTTGTTTTCTAAGCAATTCACGTATATACAGTTGTGTTGCCCAGTCCTCCTGTAGCACAATAGCTTTTTCTTTCTGATTTTGTTTTTAAAATGTAGTAGTGTCAGTAGCATCAGATAAATGATACTGAGGCTCTGTGATAAAACTAGAAACCTGCATTCTTCCCGATGGAAAGTTCCTAGGGCTGCTGACTGAAAACTCTTCCATCTTTTCTTCTGTTAACAATTGCTTTTAATAGTAAGGAAAAAATATGGAAAAAGCTGTGTTATCTGGATCTTCTGTAAAGTTAAATAATGAGGCTGGGTGATTAAATCATAAAAGCTTAAGTTAAAAGCATCCTCTCATATTCATATAATTCTGAAGAGAAGTCAATCCTTCATGGTTCTTCTTGATGTTATATTGAGAGTAGTAAGTTGGTATCAGCAACTATATATGATTAGAGAAAATGACATCTTTCATTCCACAGGTTTGGTCAATATTCTAAAGCTTCCTTCAAGTGGAATTCAACTCTTGCTCTCTATATGGGACTCAAGCATGCCCTTTGAAACAGTACAACAGTGACTGCCACTGCATTCTTCTAGGACTTTTTTGACTTCCCACTATAGCTATAAGCTACAGCCTACAACCTGTACAACCCTTGTATTTCCTAGACTACTCCCATCCAAATGCTAATCAAACCTACTTAGCTGCTATAATGGTATGTGGGAATGACCTTGGGAGATAGGAGGAAGAGCTGCAGACTGGACAACCATCATGTAAAAGATATCTCAGTCCACAGAGGGAGTGTGGGAAGTGTTTCAGAAGGGACCCTCTCTGGTTTTCCAGGGAGCAAAAGGAGAGGGGGAGAAATACTTTCAGTCTTGCAAGATTCTATTAATGTAACCTTACAATAAAGATAGAGCTGCTGAGCTCAGACAACTTTGCATTCACTATTATATAATTTAGGAATATGTAGAACTATTTCATGGAGTCAGAGCTGGAATGGGCCACTAGGCTGCTGAGTCCAACCATCTGGTCAATGCAGAAATGTAGGTTAAATCATCTCTGCCAGGTAACTGTCCTGTTCATTTATATTTACCTCCCACAGGCAAAGGAAGTAATAGAGTACCATTCTGGTTCCTAGGGAGAGAAAGGAAAGGAAAATGTTGATAAAGTTTCAGCAGCTTTAGCTGCTAATGTTTATAATAATTGTCCTGAATCTGGTACCATTCAGATGTGTTGAACTACAAATCCCAAACTCCATCAGTCAGCTTGTCCAATGATTAATGCTGGCGGGAGAGACATATGGATTGTAATCTATCTCATTTGAAGAGCTCCAGATGGGATATGCTGCTCCTCAACTCTCTCTCCCTCTCTCTCTCCCTCTCTCTCTCATACACACACACAGAGCCTTTCTCTGAATGCTCAGAGGCATAAATAGGGGTCTCTCCTCATTTTATCCACATGGTGGCAATACTGTGAGGCAATTAACTGAAAGAAGGATTGAGCAAAAGTCTTCCAATGAGCTCGATGTTGAGTTGGTTATTGTTTTCTTAAGTATCCATAAGATTTCTTATTTCATAACCAATGGATTTTTTAAAATATTCCTGCACTATTTAACCTTTCATTGTCATTGTTCTGCTCTTTGGATACTTAGTAGATTTAATTGTGTGATCCTGCTGTAGAATACCATGTAAACGTGTTTTGGCATCCTTCTGGTTCTCTCTTAAATCCCAAAACTAGTTTATCTGCTGCTCAGATACTGTACAGGATGTTTGTTGTTTCAATATCAACATTATTCCTGTACTGTGAGAATGTAATAACTACCTGATGATGAAATTAACATTCAGGAAGATGAAAGAAATACTGAACCTTCAAAATAAAATGTGGATCAGATCATAGTTGATTAGACATTTTGTGCTCCTATGAAGATGACAATTTGCCTCAACATATTTGCCTAATAAGTAGATGTCTGTCAACATGCTGCCCTTTGAATGGCAAGGAGGGAAGATTTTCTCTCAAAATATACCCATTTACAAAATATGGCATGAGGGGAGTTGATCTTGTATGTTGAGTTGGGAGAAAGACTAAAATTGAAATTATATGACTAAGGAGTAACTAATGGAGAGAAATAATCCCCATACACTAATTATAGGTTACCTTGTTTGAGGACTTCTTGTTAGAAACTTATATAGTATATACCGGACTTGAATTTATGGCTCAGTGTGAATGAAAGTGATGGTGGGAGAATGTGTATTCAAAACACATTGGGTTTTGTGATGGTGGGAGAAATATTCAAAAAAATATTTTTTGTACATATACAGAATTCATTGGCTTGCTTGGTTTAAAGATTTGCCAGACTTCATTTTGGTTCTGTAATGGCACAGAGTATTTGCTGTGTAATGGATTGCTTATGTCCTGGGACATAGGATTTTGTCAGTGTATTGTCTAAATAATCTCCCTATTTAATCAGAGATCATGAAAGGTATAAAATATATGCAGGGTAAACACTGATTTATCTCTGAAATTAACTAATTAATTTAAGCAAACTTGAACACAGCTTCATGATGGATTTATCAATGATCCTAGGCAAAGATAATCGAACTGAAACTGAACTACTGGCAAGCTGACAAATTCATCATGAGGAGGTCACATATTTTTAATTGCCATTTATGGCAACCTACTCCAGTATGCTGGTAAAATAAAATAAAATAAAATAAAATAAAATAAAATAAAATAAAATAAAATAAAATAAAATAATAAAATAAAATAAAATAAAATAAAATAAAATAAAATAAAATGGATATTCACAACCAGAATATGGTAGATAACAGCTAATGTGAGAAGGGATGAAAAAAATAGGGGGCAAATATGGGCAAAACTGATATTTATGTGTTAAAGCCAGAAGAATGTCCAACTGCTCAGAGGCAAAAGGAAAATTCAGTCCTACAAAGTTATATATACAACTGATAGGTTGAATGTCAGAATCATGAATCAAGGCAAACTTGATGTTGTCAGAGCAGAAATGTCAAGAATGAACATTGACATTCTGGGAATCAGTGAAATGAAATGGTCCAGAATTGTCACTCAGAAGACCACCAAATCTTTTACTGTGGACAAGAAAATAATAGAAAAATGGAGTAGCCATCATTATTAACAAACAAATGCTAAAGTCAATGCTTTGGTAGAACCCTGAGACTGACAGGATGATTTCAATTCAGATCGAAGGCAAACTTTTCAATATTATGGTGATTCAAGTCCATGCTACAATCACAGATGTAGAGGAAGTTATACTGTATGGTTCTATCTTGGCTTGCAACAATTTTTTGACAGGTAAACACCAAAAGAAGATGTTACACCCATCCTAAGCAAATGGATGTTAAATTTGGAAGTAAAATAGCATCTAGAATTGGGAAAATGTGGTCTTGGCATACAAAACAAAGCAGGTAATAGACTAATATTCCAATAGGATACTTAAATATTTATAGCAAATACCTTTTTCCAACAGTCTAAAATATGACTTTGTATGTGGACATCACCAGGGACAACATGATTTGACGATATACTTTGCAAACAAAGATGGAGGAGCTGAATTCACTCAACAAAACCAAGACCTGGTGCTGACTGTAGATCAGCTCTTGAGCATAAAAGAGCTGAGGAAAGGTGAAAAGCAAAAGGACATGGTGACAGGAAAAATTATCCAGTTAAACACCGATTTCCAGAGAAGAGTGAAAAGAGACATGGAGATATATCTAATTAAGCAGTGCAAAGGAACTGAGGACACAATTGAATGGGAATGGCAAGGTATTTGTTTAAGAAAACTAAAGAAAACTTAATTAACTTTTTTTTTTTTGAAAAAATGGGCAATAATCAAAGACAATACAAAAATTGGCAGAAGACTAAATGACTAGATCCTATCTTGATAGCTTACAAGAACTCAAAGGAGCAGATACTGCAGACAAACCTGGCAAACTGTTGTCTATTGTACCATACTGAAAACTGAACCACAAAATTTCTTTCTCAAGCTCACCAACATGCCTATTTAATAGGCTGTTTTGGGTCTGTCAGATGAGTGAGACTCTGAATTAGTGGAGCAGGTCTTAGCAAGATCTGACTTTAAAACTTAGGAGCCAGTGGGCACTCAGATAGTTGCAGATAGAGCTCAGAAAAAGCAGAACCTGTTAGAGGTTAGCTTGCAGGTCTGGAGCACTCAGGTAATCAGCCACTAGTTGCAGAAGCACAGAAGCCAGGTGAGTCACCTGACCTAGAGCCTAAGCAAGAAAGATCCTCATCCTTCACATGGGTGGAAAGATCAAGTGAATAGAACAAAAATGTTCAGTGAGGATCCTGAAAGGAAGGAGGCATGACTCAGGAAAACAGGTGTGCCTGAGTCAGTGCTATGAAGGAAAAGCTTGATAAACAGTATTCCAAACTTGAGCCTGTGTGTGTGTTGCTTCTGATTTCTGGCTCTTGGGGAAAAAAAAGGCTTGTTTGTTTTCTTGAGCTCTTGCATTCCTGCAGTGTGATGAGATGTATAGCCATCGTAAAGCCCTTTCATCTAAGTTTGACCTCTTGTATGTGTAATAGCTGACATAGGAGACAGACCTTCAGTTTTGTTTGATTCTATCCCTGATTCACCAAATAATAGAATCTGATTTGTAGGGGTATTTTGTATATCCCTTCTTTGCAAGGCAATCTTTTGAAATTTTCAGCAAAAATAGCTGCTAAGAGACGAACTGAGGATGACCGATGCAGAAACACCTCTTTTTCGGCAAACTCCTCTTCAGTAGCTCAGCTAGATTTATGTCTTAGAACTAGAAATGGCCATTGCAGAGACAGAGGCTGGCTCCTGATCAAAGCAAGCCTTGCTTGATTTCCGATCCCAGTTAGGTTTGTGTCCTCACTGCCTGAATTCTTGAACCCCAAATAGTCTAATTCAAACACACACTCATCTCTTCATTTGTTGGTTTTTAATCTGTACTGCTTATTTTTATTTGCATGCCTTATTCTTCTGACCTACATCTGAATATTTGTTTGGAATGAGCTGACTGCATAAGAATATCTGTTTGCCAATTTTCCCCAAAGAGACCTTTTGAATGCTTTGATTCTTATGTGCTTTTCTGTTTGCATGTGTTAATTAAAACATTTATCTTATTTTTTGAGAAATTGTTGTATGCATGATTATTGAGAAAATTCACTACACTGCACTATTACCAAGGTCAAAAATTTACCCATAATGGGCAGTGTGTATATAATATGAGTCTTGGTCACATTCCAGAGTAGTATTCCTCAACCTTAGCAATTTTAAGCTGCATGGACTTCAACTCCCAGAATTCCCCAGCCAGCATTCTGAGAGTTGAAATCCACACAGCTTAAAGTTGCCAAAGTTGAAAAACACTGTTCTAGAGCATAGAATTGTTCCATTTAAATTGCTATAGCTATAATAGACACTTTTCTGCCTTGTGAGCTTGAAGCAGGAATGACCTGAACCTGAAATAACAACCCCCCATGCTGGGTGCTTTGTTACTGACGTAGTTTCTTTGTATAGGACTTGCTGTGCATCATAATGATGGTGTGCCATGAATGGGTGCCAGGTTACACCATCTCCTGGATTATGCTATGCAATATATGAAGGACAGTGATTAATGTGGCAACAGGTTTTTTTCCCCCTTCCTACTTATGTCAATAGCAGAGTAATTTCCAGATCTCACCCAGTATCTGGAGTTTGATTAAATAATGACATCCACTGGCCATGATGGTGATTTATTTATTTATTTATTTACAGCATGAACTGCTCTCCCTTAGCCTCAAAGCCTTCTAGAACACTTACAGAATATAAAAATATAATCCCTGTCCATGCTCTTCTACTGTGCTGAGCAAACTTCCTTTTTTTGCCCTGCTTGCAGGGAAGACTACAGAAGATATGGTTGGTGACACATTGTCAGTGAAGTGTGTGGGCCTAAACTTTGGATCTTTTGTTTAATCATTTGTGCTTTTGGGACGAGTTTCAGGAGAAAATGGATACCTTGCACCTACATATTTTTGAGAACTCAGCCCAAATATTTAGGGATTGGGTTTTGTCAGGGCCTCTGCAAAGGTAAGGCACTCATTTTGCTGCTTAATACCAAAACAAACAAGCAGCAAAGGTTCTGAGTGTTTGGTTCCATCTAGTTCAAGGATTGCAGAGGCATGCTGTGGAGATCTATAAAACTCAGAGGCTGCAAGTTGCCTTTCCCTGATCTAAGAGGTGATGGGAGACAAAAGGAAAACCAAGCAAACAAAAACTCTTAAGTTTTGATAGCTTAAGACTTTTATTGAGAACACTCATGATAGAAATGAATCACTCATGGAAACCCAGATGACGTCCACTATCCCATTTCTAGAGCAGATGGTCTTGCTGTTCTTCCTCACAGGGAAATTGGCTGTAATCATCTCTGTGAGAGGTAGAAGATACCCCCTTCCATGCCAGTAGAGAGTAAAAGTAGCAGGTTTACAGGATGTACATAAATGCATTCCTTCTCTGTGTGACCTGCATTCCACCTGTGATCATTTCAGTCTTGCTGCTTGCATATCTGTGCACTGGCATATCTGGTTCCAGTGTATCAAGCATTACTGGCAGAGCAAGATTTCTAAAAAGTCCTGTAGGCTTTCTGATAGAACATCTTGAGAACAGGATGGTAGCCTATATTAAATATAAATTTTCCCTTCAATTTCTCAGCTGTTATAGTGAGTTTTGCAAATGTGTCTAACAAATGTGTCATGTTAAATCATAAGTAACTGTCTTATATTATTTATAAAAACATGGCTTCTTAAAAAAGAGATTACTCCTGGGCTTCATACGTTTAATTAAAGGGCATGCCCATGTGTTTAGGCTTAATATTCTTTTTCTATTTTCCCTTTAAACTTGATTTTTCAAATAAAATATGCAGTTCAGATAATATGCCACACACAAATTATTATCTAAATAAAATATGACAAATAGAAATGGCATTGATTTCCTTTTTCTAATTTTTTTGAGTGGGAAACAGCGTATTATTTTTCCCACAAGGTGGTACTGTGGTACCATGGTTACATAACGTTTTACTTCTTGTAGGTTCATTTGTTTCTAAAACCCACTTTTAGCTTGTTAAATGAAAGCATTTGAAAAATTAATCATTTTTGAAAAATACTGTGATCATCATGTTAATGTTTTTATTTTGTAAACATTATAGATTTTGTTACAAGCCTTTTGCAAACCTTTCTTATCCATGTTTTTTATTTTTAAAACTTTCATTTGGAGAAGTTTCTTCAGCTAAATTCTTTGAGGAAAAGTTTTTTTTTTTAATTTATGTTTTGAAATGCAATCAATGTTTGTTGGAAACTTGGACTGAAATTCTGAAAATGCTAATTGGGAAGGTCTGTAATTGAATCCACTGTGACTTTTCTTTGTATGTCCTGGATCAGAAGTTTTGGAGAGTGAATCAACCCAACACAAAGGCATGGTTTCAAATTGTACTTGCATAAGTATGTGAGCATATTCTATATTTATTGTGATACGTTATATTCTTTCTATCTTACAACAACTGAAATACAAATAATTAACAAGGATATTCTTGTAAACAAAAACAATCTAGAGCCTATATTAAAATAATGTTAGAGGTTATAAATGTGGTAATAAATGTATATACTGGGAAAATGATTAAATGGTAGTCTCACTCATGTCACGTAGTATAAGTATGGTTCAAAATAGTACTAAACAGTATGATACTGCCACTAGTATGGATTAAGGAAATCATAACCTTTGATAGGAACAAGTGACTTGAGGGTAGATCTCTTTGGGTTCAAGCAGCCCAAATCTAGAATTCACAAGGGTGAATCCTGGTGATGGGAAAAGGAAGAAAGGCATTTCACACACACATGCACACAAATCTTCAAAATAATAATTTGAGTACATTGTTAACACTTGTCTGCTGAAATATGTACAAAATTCTCAGTTTGGCATTCCAGACAATTATCCAGCACCATTTTATTCCAACATCTTGGGCTGTCAGCACAGAATACCTCACACAGGGAACAACTACTGTATGCTTCACATTACAGTTACTGCAATTCTATCTCCCACTTTGTTTTTTGAGATTACTGACTTGTCTAAGATTTAACCATTCTTTGATTAGTTGGTTAGATATTCAGGAGTACTTTTGAGAGGAAAGATCACAGCTTGGAAACATGCAGCAGTGTAAAGTATCCTGCACATTTGAAGTCCTGAAGAAGCCCAAACCAGAGGAGGCAAAAAGTCACAAAAATGGTACCAATGTATTCATATTTACTCCATCACACACATATGTTAAGAAGATTGAGAAAAAGCTACTAGCTTTTTGAGTACTGGAGCTTCTGGAAGGACTCAGGCTGAATTTGGAATTCTAGCTATGGCTCGAGATCAGTGCTTAAATGGCTGCCTCTTACCTTAGCTACTGGGTTGCTAGCCATGGTCCTGAATTCAAGCCAAGGATCTTGGGACTTGGAACTGCACAGCTGTCCATGGTACTAGACTATATTGCCCTAGATCCACACCAGTCACCCAGTGTCTCTTGCTGAGGTAAAAGAAAGATAGATGGAGACAAAAGATATGAGTGGTGCAACCAGGCTCAGGGACTGTATATTTCAGCTGCTTGCTGCTGCATGTTATTATTTCTCTCTCCTCTTTTCAATAGTTATTGTGTGAAAAGTATAGAATCCCAGACTTGGAGACTGTAATAAACCTCTCCAGGATCAACAACAGTTTCCACTTGCTTTTATATTATATTTCCAGTCTGAGGACCATTATGCAGCAAGTGAAGATTATGCTGGAGAGAACTGGAGCCATATTCACACTGTATCGCATATGCCAGCTGAGGACTGTCCAGTTAAGGCCTGTTCAAGGCACAAGATTCCCCTCTCCAAAGAGGGGACCATTGCTCAAACCTGTTCCTTCCTCTTCCAGGAATTACATCCTCCAATATTGTGTCAGATGTAGTTGCTATCAATAAGCCTATATGCTGGGAACAAACAAGACTGAGTCTGGAAATGGAGAAAGAATTAAGAAAAGCAAGAACAAGTTTCCCTTTAAAACAAAGAAGTCATTGGTTTTGCATCATGTGTGAATATGCCCTAAAAACAGAGTGACAGCAGAAGGAAGTGTTATAGAAGAGAGGGAGGAAGGAAAAGAGCAGAGTTGGAGGCAGAGAAATGGAAAATCAGCAAAGGGGACAACAATAGAAGACTGAGAATGAATCTTGCCTTGGGCCTTTTGTGATACCAGAGGAACCCAGGAAGCTTGATATTGCTCAGGACAGGAAAAGTTGGGCAAGAAAAAACTTCATGTGGGTGGCAACAACTGGTATGCCTTCAAGTCAGTCTTGATTCCTGGTGACTGCCTGGACAAGTTCCTGTATTTTTCTTGACAACATTTTCAGAAGTGGTTTGCCCTTCTCTCCTTCCTAGGGCTGAGACAGAATGACCGGCCCAGAGTAATCCAGCTGGTTTTGGGCCTAAGGCAGGATTGGAACTCAAGTTTCCCCACTCCTAGTCCAATACCCTAATCCCTAGACCAAACTAGCCCTTAATTAAGTGTTATTTTAAAATAACACTGTATGAACAGATAACACCGTAAGAGCAAACTGGTTTTGTTTAGAATGGTACATCAATAAAATTCCTGAGTGCTTACTCTAAATATGGAATGACTGTCACAAGAATGGCCAGTGCATCTCTCTTTTTACATACAGCTTATTTCTTTTTCTTTCCTTCTTTTTACATTGTCCCACTGGCAACCACTCCTCTGTTTTCTTAACCTCCCTTCCTCTCTCTCCAAGTTCTTCTAGTTTTCCTCTTGTCTCCCCATAAGGAAGTGCCCACTTAACCCTTTACTTACTTTAGTACAATACAAACAATCTATCATTTCATCACATATTACTTGGCCTGAGTACTCTGTCTTTCTCTGTCTGGTTAACACTGGCTTATCTGTCTGTCAGCCAGCCTATCAGTTTATATATTTAAATAAGTATGTGTTCCCTTTACAAACAAATGTTTTCCCAGGGTGGCTTAACAAATGATTTAAAATTGCAATCTAAACATTAAATAAAAACAACAGCTAACAATACAAAGAGGCAGACATTAATAGCTTCCAGGAGCAAAAGTAAAACAGCAGGAATAAAATGAATGTTAAAAGTCTATGGCAGAGTTTTTAAAATATTGTAAATATGAGCATATTCAAAGAAGTTAGAAAACAAAAACATAGTAGATGTGAAATATGCCTTATAGGAAGGACATTCCAGAGCTCGGGACCACCACTGAAAAAGTTAGCTCCTAGGCAGCTGTACCTCACAGCTTGGACTCTGAAGTTGTTTTTAAAGTCCAGGTGTGAAGATATGGAAACAATGATCCTATACTTCAGAACTATGAATGGCTTTATCCAACACACTGAACTGACACCAGAAATTTATTGGAAGCCAGTGAAGATACTTTTCAGTATCTTGAGTTTCTTTCTGTTTATACAGTAAATTGGAATATGTCTACTAATATTTAATATTACTTTAAAATGTATCTATAAATAAAGGTAAGATATAGTTTATTATCTTGATTCTGTTAAATACCTTGGGATACGTATTCCTGGAAAAATAGCATGTTTAGTTTCAGATTGTATACTCCAGATAAAAGAAGATATTCAAAGATGGGTGAAAATATCTATGAGTATGGAAAGAATATTCAGGCTTGCTGAGTTGCATATAGGTTCATCTATTCATGAACCAAGCAGCCACAAATCAACATACTGTATATGATAGCTAACAGGTAACAATATGGGCATAGGGTCTTCTTGTCTCTGGAGTGAGTTGTTTGTCTATGCCCCTGGACTTCACATAGTCCAGTTTCCTCCTCCTACGATGGTTCTTCCAGTCTTGGCTGGATGACAACATCCAGTTGTTGCCATCCACATGCAATTTTTTCTTGTCCAACTTTTCCTTTCCTGAGCAATATCAAGCTTAAATTGTTCATAATATGTTGGATGAGAAATAGAATAAAAGAAAATCAGCCTGCCCTCCAACATTTGAGGTATTACATTTCCTAGAAAAGAACCAACTTGAGAGGAGAAAACTTCTGTATTAGAACTCTTAACTCTATAATTCTGAAGCAGTGGTAGTGAGATTGTAAGTGAGAATACACTGGGGGAAGTGATTCTCCCAGACTCAGAAGAAATTGTGCTACTTGTGACTAAATAAACCCAGTTTCACCACATGCTGTAATATTGGCCTGCAGAGTAAAATCCTAAACTTGAGTTTGTTTGTTTATTGCATTTATATCCCACCTCAATCCAGTGACAATTGGTTCATCAGAATGTAATTAATCTATTAAAATATGTTAAAGTTCATTTACACTTGGTTAGCATGATTATAATCACTGGTACATCCCAGCCTGATTCATTCCACATAGCAATTAGTGTGGAAGGACCACATTGTCTTGAGTTCTATCAATGCCTGCCCATAGGGATTACAGGAGTACAAGAATATAATGGTGAGCACATTTTGAAGGTTCTCTCATTTAACAGATTAAACCTCCCAAATATAACCCTGTCTACACAAAACCACCTGGGAATCTCGATTCTTTGGATCCATTATCTTCCAGTAATGAAAAAATTAATGTTGGAGTCAGGCAGGCAGTTATTCACCTGGGAAAATTCTCTCCAGGAAATTGGTCTTGGCAAATACTCTTTGTTATGTCTTGGTTCCTTATGTGGAGCATTCTGATGCTTGAATCCAGATGGGCTATGCACCTATGGAGGTACGTGTTTATATGAAGATGTGTTGATGATTTCCAGGTTCAAGTCCTGCAGGCATAACATCATGCATGGTCCAGGTCTGTTTCTGAAAAACCAGGTGCCCAAATATGGTTTCCTTTCCAGGTTCTCTTTCCAAGATAATAACTTGCTTATGTTCCTCAATATATGAAGAGTTCAAAGATCACAAAATAATGTATATGTAAAAAAGATGTCATTAAAATATTGATGTTCAAATGTCATTAAATTATTATTTTTATAATAGATTAAATCAATCCCATTTTACTATTTTTTCTACCATGTATAAATTTTTACATGGTAATTTTATTACGCATAAAATGCGTAAAGTAAAATCCTCAGCTTTCAAAAGGCCAATACCTAAGCTATACATAATTTCCACATGAGAACATTTACACTGCTTATTTTAGATGACTGACTGCTAAGTTTTGGAATATTGTTTAGAGTAAAAGGATTTATCACACTTTTGGAACTGAGATTATTAATTAACTATTGCATCTGGCTTTCTGCAAAACATCTATTTCTATACATCTGCATCAATACAAATGAAAATATTGATGTTTGTAAGAAAATATAAAATTTAAATCAAAATAAATGTTTTATTAGTAAAAATTGCTTATATGCCCTTTGGAAATCAGTAACATTTCCTGGCTTTGCAATCTTTGTTTTATCAGAATTAATTCAATATACACAGTATGAATGCCAACCTGTTAAAATGTATTTCTGTTAATGACATCTTGAGTTTTCAATGGCTTTTAAAACTTTCAAGTTTGTTTCATCTGAGCCTTTTTCTTATACTTTATACTTATACTTTTCCTTAAAGTACAGGACTATTTAGACCGTCTAAATATATCTGAAAATAAACACATAGACAAGCAATTGTGTTATGAACACTTAACATTGTTAGATATCTGTTTATGTGAAAGCCTGTTTATCATCCTGTAGAGCACTCTCACACAGTTAGCTACAATGTCTTTTTTGCATGATCTCATAGAAGATGAAGGACCTACAAGTGGAGCAACAAATGGATTAAAATTGTCAACAACCCCTAGAAGTATTCAACCTGTAGCCAGAGGTAGATGATCAGATTATTTAGATACCAATTCTTTGGAGAAAGTAAAACTTGTCCATTTCTATGTGGCACTTGTGTGTGAATAAAAATTATACTGCTAATAATTTTTTAAAAACATGAACAGTGAATCTCAACTAGGAAAGACAATGCCAACATTGAGTGTTGGTACTGATAAACAATTATAGCGTATTTTTTTTGCAGAGTATTTTTCAATATAGTAACAAAGTAGAACAGAATTTGGGAGAATGGATCCCTTGCAGATAATAAAGAGAACTAGAAAGCTGTTTAAAAAAAGAGAGATGAAAAAAAAAATCCACCTGCTGGATAGAACTTGGTTTCTAATCCATTTCAAGGAAAATAATTATCTAGGGAAATCTTTTACTTCTTGATCAAAGTGTTTAGGACAACTTCTGCTTATCTAAGTAGCCACGGTCTCCTCTGCTAATGAGTTATTGGAACCCTTAGGTCATTAGAAGGTTGTGTTTGTAAATCGCAGGCATTTCTTCACTTGCCACATCATTACTCCCACCCCAAAATAAGAAAAACTGTTCTTGAGCTATATCACTGCAAGTAGGGAATCATAAGAAAGATTTACCTTGTGGTAAATGTAATATTCTGGAGAGAATCTACAGTGTTTGTGATAAGACTGTTCCTGGAAGTCAGCAATAGAATTATATACCAAGTTTATTTCCCAATATATATTCTGAAGCTAATGTGTTTTAGACAATACCTCAGCTATATAATCTGACATTCCTTTTGTGATATAAATTAAAAATAGTTAAATGAGTGAATAGAACCTCTAAATATATTTCTCACTGATTAGCTGGATTACTTACATTAGAAATGGAGCCTTTCTCACAACTGGTCCCACAACATTATGTCCTCTGTGAAACGGGCAATTCTATTAGTTTCAAATTCCCATGAAAACAAAGCATGATGGCTTGGAACCAATGGCCCAAGGGTTTTTGTTTGTTTGTTTGTTTTTTTAATGTCAGAGACTATTTTTACAGGTTCTCTACATATACCTGGAAATTGAAAATTCTCCTTAGGCAGATAATATATAACTAGCTACTTAGATTGGCTTTCTTCAGGGGCATCTGCAAGGGGTGGGTGGGTGGGATTCAAGATGGGGGCAATGGCCATAAAAAGGGGCAGGGCTTCAAGCAAGTGATGATGGCTGCCATTTTTATTTTTATTTTTTACCCTTCCTGCAGACACTCCTGGCTTTCTAGTTTTCATAAGTATCCTTGTGTGCATTGTATGATAGTTGGCATTTTTTAAAAAATCCTCTCTCCTTTCCAATATAATTTTAAAAAATATAGATGGGTATTCAGCTTCCCTGTTTTAAAGGAACTGGATTGTTGATAAGCTGCTTTGGATACTTCATAAAATTTCAGAGTGATCTGGGCTTGGGAGAGAATATCAAAATTTATATTTATTTATATTTATTTATTATTTATATTTCAAATTTAGTCACCGCCCATCTCACTCAGAGTGACTCAGAATAAAAACTATTTAAAATACAATAAAAACAGTGTTCATAAATAAATAATATAATCCAAGGAATTGGTGGTATATAATAAGTCATCAACCTACAGGAGCGTCTACAGGGTGCCAACCACCCCCAGGGTTGGTTATCCCTCCTCAAGCCTCATGCGAGCTGGCAGAGCCAGGTCTTCACCCCTTTCCAGAAGGCCACGAGAATGGGGGCCCACCTCACCTCTTGGGGGAGAGTGTTCCATAGGGTGGGAACAATGGCAGAGAAGGCTCTCTTCCTGGACCCTGCTAGTCAACATTCCCTAACTGAAGGGGTCCCTAGCATACTTCTCTACCTGACCATGTGGGATGGGTAGATGTAATGGGGATGAGACGGTCCCTCAGGTAACCTGGTCCCATGCCATGTAGGGCTTTAAAGCTGATAACCAACACCTTGAATTGGACCTGGAAGCAAACTGGCACTCAAAGCAGCTCCGGCAGCAAAGGTGTTACATGTGCCATCCTTGGGCATCCAAAATTGCCTGCGCGGCCTCATTCTGAAGTAGCTGTAGCTTCTGGATACTCTTCAAGGGTAGCCCCATGTAGAGTGCATTGCAGTAGTCTATACAGGAGATGACTAGGGCACGAGTGACTGACTGGAGGGCTTCCCGATCCAGGAAAGAGCATAACTGGCATACAACGCACAGTTGAGCAAAGGCCCTCTTGGCCATGATGCCTGCACCTCGAGCAGGAGTCGTGAGTCCAGGAGGACCCCCAGATTCTGCACCAGGTCTCTCTAGTGCAGTACCACCCCATCCAGAACTAAAGATGGTAAACTCCCAGATACCGAAGAGCCCCCAACCCACAGCCACTCCATCTTACCAGGGTTCAGCTGAAGCCTGTTGTTCCCCATCCAGGCCCCCACAACCTCCAGACACTGTGAAAGGGTGGGCACAGAATCACTTAAATCTCCCAGGATGGATATGTATAATTGGGTATCATCTGCATATTGATGATACCTCATCCCATGGTGGTGGATGATCTCAGTGGTTTCATGTAGATGTAAAAAAGGAGTGGTGAGAATACTGAACCCCATGGCACCCCACAAAGGAGCTCTACAGGCTGGACGTCTTGCTCCCTATCAACACTGATTGGGACCAGCCATGGAGAAAGGAGGAGAACCAGCACAGAGCTGTGCCACCCACCCCCAACTCCCTAAGCTGACTCAAAAGGATACCATGGTCAACGGTATCAAAAGCCACTGAGAGGTCAAGAAGAGCAAGGATGGATGCACTACCCACATCCCACTCCTGCCAGAGATCATCCAAAAGTGTGATCAATGCTGTTTCTGTCCCATATCCAGGCCTGACACCTGACTGAAAAGGATCCAGATAATCCATTTCATCCAGGTTCCTCTGGAGATACAGTGCTACCACTTTCTCAACCACCTTCCCTAAAAAGGGGAGGTGGGAAACTGGACAAAAATTGTCCAGCATGGTGGGATCCAGCAATGGTTTTTTGAGGAGGGGATGCACAAAATATCTTGGATATTCTCGTGCTCTATAGCTGGGCTGATGGGCGGGTTCCTTGGGATTTGGTTTTGATACCCCATAGCATAGTGAAAAAATGGGACTAAAATCAAGAAGGCCAAACTAATGACAACAGGTACAACAAACAGCCTTATAATTGAAAATGAAGATATTGAAGTGTAGATAGCTTCTGCCTTTACCATCAGTAAAGGAACAAGCAGTCAAGAAATACACTGCACACTAGCACTTGGTACAGCAGTCATGAAGGCCTTGGAAAAGATATCCAGATGCTGTGATGTGTCTATACCTACAAAGATCAAAATAGTGCAAGCCATGGTATTCCCTGTGACACTCTATGGAAGCAAAAGTTGGACTTTGAAGAAGCAGGATAGGAAGAGTATTGATAGTCTTGAATGTTGGTGAAGTCTCCTGAGAACACCACAGATGGCCAAGAAAACAAACCAATGGATCATTTAACAAATCAACCCAGAGTTCTCGTTTGAGGCACAATTGACCAGGCTCAAATTATCCTACTTGGACACATTATGCAAAGACCCAGCTCTCTGGAGAAAGCTCAAATGCTAGGAGAGGTGGAAGGAAAGAGAAGAAGAGGATAACCAGCAACAAGGTGGGTGGACTCAGTTATAGTGGTGATGGGTGCACCATTAGAAGACCTGAAAGTCCAGGTTAGGGACAGATGGTCATGGAGAAAATCTAGCTATGTGGTTGCTAAGAGTCAACACTGATTGGATGGCACATAATAAATTTAACACCCATCTTTGTGTCAGGAACTTTTGCTTGAATGGTTGTAGCTTCTTGGTTGCTGAGGAAGCCTTCTCTTTAAAAGGGGGATCTGCCTGTAGGGGAAGACTATTTCCACAGCTCTGTCATATCTCCCCAATATAAACATCCCTGAACATGGAAAAGAAATATCTTGAGAAAAAGAATTCCCTGACCAACTAATTGTCTATATGGAACATCGAAGAAATAGAAAACTGCAGGGACAGTTTTAGTCCATTATCTACTAACCTTAATTTTCTCTGCCCTGAAGGAGTTATTATTTGATGTTCACTCTTGCCTGATGTTCTGATGCTTTGGCTCTGTGACATGCCTGATTCCTTTTCTTGCATTCTTGAAAGTCCAGCACAAGGATGTTACAGCTGAAGCCTTACTTCTGAACACAAATCCTCATGCGTGCTTTCTATCAAGACCTCTGATATCTGCTAATAAACATATTTATTATCTCAATGCAAGAGGCTAATCCAAAGTGAAACCTCTGTCAAGCATGTTATTCCATATGGTAAAATTACTGTTGCCCTGGGAACCTTAAGTTTTGTACTTTTAACATTTTTACATTCACTGGCTTGATAGCAACCCCCTCTCCTTCTAGTTCAGCATCTATTTATCAGTGAGTTATGAAAATGGCAAACCATTTCCATATTGCTGCCAACAAGAGTTAAGCTTAACCCAAGAGAACCTTCACCTTTCTCTTTTTAATGAAAATAGAATACTGGGCATAATGCTTTGGTATTGTTGCACATTATTTATATTCCATCTCTTGCTCTTCAAATAATTTCTTTTTCAGGTCAGCTTTCAACAAGCAATTAAAATCATTACATAAGACAAAAGCAGTGGAAATAAAATGGCAAGTATCATGGGACAAAATCAGTTCAAAGTTATAAAACAAGATTTCAGGCCGCTTACTTAGCACCAAAAGGATATTATGAGTGCTGGTGGATTTCTGGGGGAGAAGAAATCTTTTATCACTCCCAGGATAGCATTCCCACAAAGAGAGCTCTGTTTCTGCCACAACAAGATAATTTTTGGGTACTTTTCTACAAGATAGATCCCTGACGTTAGGTGTACAAGTGTTCTGTAAGGTATTGCATGGTCAGGAATGCCTGAAACCAGATTACATGAGGCTGTTCATTTCTAAATGCTCCATGCATGTTCATAGGAGGACTGGGATTGTTCTCAGTGACCTACCTGCGTAGCTAGCCCTGCCCCTATTGGAAAGAAAAGCCTATATGGGTTCAGTGGTGCTCATGTACTGTAAGCTGTTCACCAAGATGAGATCTCTGAATGCCCCTGCTTCTGCTATTTGCAATTATTTCTATTTATTTATTTATTTATTTATTTATTTATTTATTTATATCTTGCCTCTCCTTAGTGCTCCCTCCTCCCATTCTTCCCCACAACTCTCTGAGGTAAGTTGGTCTGAGCAAGAGGGCCCAAAGATTACTTCCATGTCCAAGGCTGGGTTTGACCCTGTAACTCCCTGGTACCAGTCAAACACTCTAACCACCACACCACGCTAGCGCCCTATCCTCTTTACTCAAGGTGAGGAAGAACAATGTTTACAAATGGCTTTTAAAAAGATAGAAGCTGTATCTTTAACTCTGCCCCCTTTGGTCTCTCTACATACCCACTTTTGGAATGTGGAGTCCTGTAAGTTTTGACCAAGTTAATGCAGATCCTTACCAGAAAGGACCTCCACCTCCATAATTGGCAATACCGTAACACTGTGGCAGAGAGCATGTGACAATATACACACAGAATAGAATCTGAGATCTGCTTAATTCTATTTCTTGTCAACAGCTGGAAAAAAAATAATGATTTTCAATGGCATCAGAAGTGCAAGAATACAAATTAAATTTACTGATGCTTAATGCAACCAGTTTCTTTGTCATACATCTTAAAAGGTTATTCTTCTTCCAAATCATTGTGTGTGTGCTTGTACATATTTGTACAAATACACAAAGATTTCTACCAGATGGCTTTCTTTCAGATCTTCTAAACAATGAAATCGTATCAACAAACGAATAAGTAATTCTTTGTTTTGTATAGTTATGAATCAAAATTAGTAAAATACAAAAACATCCTCTTATCTTCAAGGACAGGCGATTAAACTGGCATTATCCTCAAGTACTGCATTTTATAAAAAGCAGATTTAAAATCTTATTCATGAGGAGGAAGTTGAGAAATGTACCTAAGAACAGAAAGAAATCATAAATATAACTTTGTATTTAGTATTTTTTTTAAACCAAGCATTTACAACTAATTTAAAATATTGATCTTCTCTTCAAAAATGACTAATTTTGAAAGTGCTTCTTTTGCTCTGTTAGCATGCAACACCATTTGTGTGAGATGTCATTCGAAAGATACAATAATAAATACACATTCTTGAAGAAACCATCTGAATTTGATTGAAGAGTAGTAAAGAGAAGGTTCTGTGTCTCTCTGCTGCTAATTTATAATGAGACATATGGGAAGACTGGGGCGTCATTGTTTTAGTCTTTTTATATTTTGTTTATTAATATATTATGTGTGAACTTTTAATGTATGTGCCAACAAGTCAGTGTCAACTCTTACCAACCACATTGATAGACTTTCTCTACGGCAATCTGTATCTTAACCTGGTTCCTCAGGTCTTCTAATGGTGTGCCCATCATCGCTGTAACTGAGTCCATCCACTTTGCTGCTGATCATCCTCTTCTTCTCTTACTTCCACCTTTCTCAACATTTGAGCCTCCTCCAGAGAGCTGGATCTTTGCATAATATGCCAAAGTAGGATAATTTGAGTCTGATCATTTGTGCCTTGAGTGAGAACCCTGGGTTGATTTGTTCAATGATCCATTGGTTTATTTTCTTGGCTGTCCATTGTATTCCCAGGAGTTTTCTCCAGCACCAAAGTTCAAAAACATCAATACTCTTCTTATCCTGTTTCTTCAAAGTACAACTTTCACTTCTATCGAGTGTCACAGGGAATACCATGGCTTGCATTATTCTGATTTTTTAAGTATAAACACATCAGGGCTTGTGAATATCTTTCACAAATAAACTGCTTTAATCATTCTTTAATGAAAAGCAGTATCCAAGTGCTGTCAATAACTAAGGATGGCATTAGTCAACAGTTACATTTTTCTTTCAACTTGTGGTTTGGTTTGAATTATGATACAGCATAAACAGGATAGCAGTTATAGGATGATTATAAGTGTTTTGGCACAATAAACAATATGGCTTTCCAGTAAAAGTAAAAGCGTGTCACTGTACAGATGTGCTTGATTCTTCATACACATACCGTCATTACCAATAGATGCATCTTTCTGAACATGTAATGTTTAAAAACTCACACTAATTATATCTGGAGAACCTGGTTGTTTTAACTTTTATGATCTGGTCTTGATTGTAATAAAATGTTTGTTCATTTGTATCTGGAGAACAAGACCTGGCTCCAGTACAGATATGAATTGGAACGACTAAATTGTCATAATATATCATATAAACTTGATCTATGTGAATTCTGAATACATGTCTGTTTCAGGAATAACTTCCTTTGTTCGTGTTATATACTTTCTTTCAATTTTACAGGGGATGTACTACCTTCTTCTGCATAATAGAATGTGCCTAATGGATCTCTCTTTCATACAAGTGATTATATGGAATTTATTGTCTTGTTGTACTTATTAGTTTTCCATTTTGAAAATAGTTTATTATTATGGCCAGGGATTAAAGTTGAGTACAGTATTAAGAATATTAGAATAAAGTAGATGAGAGCCAGTTTGGTGTAGTGGTTAAAGGCACTAGGCCAGAAACTGGGAGACAGTGAATTCTAGTCCCACCTTAGGCATGAAAGCTGACTGGGTGACCTTGGGCCAGTCTCTCTCTCTCTGCCCTAGGAAGGAGGCAATGGCAAACCACTTCTGAAATCTTGCCAAGAAAACTGCAGAGACTTGTCCAGGCAGTTGCCAGGAATCAAGACTGACTCAAAGGTTAAATAAATAAACACAAAAACATTGTGAAAAATAAAATAAGATCATAAAAATACATCTGAAAGACACAGTACTAAATTATTGAGTTACTAAAACTATTAAATAAATTACCTATTTCTAAAAATAACTGTAGTAAAATACTTAAATTTTAATTCAGTAGTAACTAATATTTTAGGCTATTTATGACTCTAGGTAGATAAGCATGAATAAATAAATGTAAATTCACTGTTAGTTAACATTGTAAAACCATAAAACCAACATTTTAAAATTCTGCACTGATAGTCCATAAGCTTCTAAACAGGGCAGACTATCACATGATGAACTAGAATGGTATTTATGCAGAATTCAGCTACTTTTCTGAGGTGTCTGCTAGGAGAAAAATAAGATTGGCATCTGTTTTGCTATTTCTGGTAGCTAAAGGAGGTGTAATTAAATCTTTAAGCCAATTTAAATAAAAGGGACAGTGAAGAAAGATGTGTGGTATTGATTCAATTTGTTCCAAAGGACATGAGCATAAATGATCTTATATAGGCATGCTGTTGAATCTCTCTTCTAGAACAGCTGAAGGTAAGACATCAAGTCTGGCTAATGTAAAAGCTCTTCTCTGTGCTGAGTAATGGGAGATCTGGCTGCTGCGCGTAGTCTCCTTACCATGCTTAAACTGTACTGTTTTTTAGTATAGCTTATATAAGGCTAAGTCAAGAATCCACTGCTTTATTTCCAACAGAACTTTTTTAAAGCTGACTGAGACCAGATATTTCATGAAAAATCCAGAGTCTTAAACTGAACTCCATTTCAATTAATAAGGTATAAAATTGACTTGTAAAATCAAAGAAACTGAGGACTTTCAAGGAAGACTAGTATGGGCCCATTAAGTGTCAGTGTTGGATTTTAACAAAGATAAGTTTAAGTCTAGTCTTAATAAAGAATTGGAGATGCATTTGGGCATGCAGAGTTAGGTCCTTAGAAATGTTGATTGAACAGCTTCTGTAAAGGCCACATAGTAGATTTGTGGTGTACTTTTCAGGTAAATGTTGAAGGACTAGATTGTGGTTGAATGTTGAACATTCCTCACTAAAGCCAGCATATTCCTCCATCGTAATATTGTTTTACAGCAGCCAGACACTCAGTTTTTGGCATCTAGCTTGCTTCTGACAGGCTCATAGGAAGATAATTTGAAGAAGTAGTTTTGTCTTCTTTTTTATATAGTGGCACAGTGATATATATATTTTTGGACTCTGAGCCATACAATGTGTAGCCCTAAAGAGATTTGCCAGAACTGGGACCATGAGTTGATGCTTGCCTTCAATAATTCAGCAGGGATTAGGTAGCCTCTAAGAATTTGTCTTGCTTTAACTGTGCAATAAATTTAGCAATCTCACAATGAGACACCACAACTCAGCTTGCTAAGTCTTTGGAGCAAAAGACTGCTTTATAGCTGGAGCTGGAGCTGTCTCTAAACTGGGTTTTAAAGTAGTTCATACTTGTTTTGGAAAAGTAGGGGATACAGCGCCAAGATCCTACAGAATCCTTTTCTTTAATCATTTGGGCATGTTTCTGCCAATTGGTTTCCTGCACCACCATCTTTTTTCTCTTTAAAAGGAACTTACATTACTTTTTCATCAAATACAGTAAGTTAAAGGGAGCTTGAAATGTTGGTTTTATATGTCTGAAATTAATTTGTTTTTCCATAGCATTTACATCTTCATGGTTGAACTAGGATTTGGAACTGTGTTTCTTTTTTAGGGGGTGTCTGTGTGTTTGAATGAGGTTTAACCAAGACATTCTGGATACACAATGTCTGTGTTTGCAAATCATTAATTGTGACTGTGGCTGAGCACCCACTGAAAATATAATAAAGGAATTGAGAGGCTTGATCTGAACTAAAAGAGAGAGAAAGGCTCCTCTGTACTCTTAAACCACTTCTATCCTTTTCCAATGTTTGTCTGGGGCATGAACTTTCTGATGATGACTAGTTTCATCACTAAGGGGAGATGGTCACTATTAGGGTAGTTGCCAGTTGAGAAAGATCTTACATTTTGCAACAACTCTGATGACGACAGAAAGTCATCTATGAGTGTTGGCTCCATACCTCTCCCAGTAGATAAGCTCGCCAATGCATCTCCTTCAATAGAGTTGCTCTGAATAAGCAGATCAGATTTAATTGTAATCTAAAACAATTGCTAACCTCCAAAATTTATTGCAGAGTTTTTGGAATAAGGAGCATAAAGATTGGTACTGTAATTCTGTGATAAATAGAAGCTGTTGTAACATATAAGTAGAGAGCCAGTTTGGTGTAGTGGTGAAGGTACTGGCCTGGAAAGCGGGAGATAGTGAGTTCTAGGCCTCCCTTAGATATGAAAGATGGCTGAGTGACTTTGGACCACTCGCTCTCTCGCAGCCCAACCCATCTCACAGAGTTGCTGTGGGGAAAATAGGAGGCAGGAGGTATGTTTGCCGCCTTGAGTTGAACAAATAAAAAAAAAAGGTGGGATAAAAATATAATAATACTACAGGTGGTCCTCAGTTTATGGCCACTCTTTCAGTAACCATTCAATCTTACAATGCCACTGAGCGAATGGTAGTTACCACCGGTCCTTGAAGTCCTGGCTGTCACAGCATCCCTGGGGTCACATGATATTTGACGTTCCCTGCCAGGTTCCCACAAGCAAAGTCAATGGGGAAGCCAGCAGGAAGTTGGATGTTGTGTTCATGTGAGGTCCTAGCTTAATGACAGCAACTGGGACTGCCTGAACTACTGTTGCTAAGCAGTGTGGTCACGTGACATCATGCTTTACAACCGTATTGCTTAGTGACAACAATTCTGGTCCCAATTGCCATAGAAAACCAAGGACTCCCTGTAATAATAATAATTAATAACAATAATACTACAAGTAGATTTTCATCTCTTCCTCCAAGTCTCCTGTTAAAGTTCTCTACTCTTACGATGGCAGCATCTGGCTGTAGCTCAAGGAAATTGGAAATATATTCCTCAAGAGTGTTCCATATTTCATTAGTTTGAGATAATAGACATTGGTGAGAAAGATAAATACTAAATAAGAACAATTTATAATCACAGATCAAAAAATTCAAGGCCATGAGGATTAATGTATTGTCTGAAATTAATCTGCTGAGGCTGTTGGAGGTTCTCCCATCTTCATGTTTGGAGTTACCTGAAAATTAAAAGGACTTACAGCCATTAAACTACAGGTCTCTGGGAGAAGGATAACATAAAATCTCCTTGTTTCATTGAGGAAAAAGAGGTCATTTAGTTTCAAGCACTAGCCAGCACAGTTCCAGGAAATCAGCAAGATTTCCTGATGGAATTGTTACTTTGCAGTCAAAGAGATACTAAGGAACCCAACAATGTTTCTGGAGGACAAGCTGAAGGGTTATTGAGGGAATGTGCCTCAGCCCATTACTCTGAGGATTTTTAATACAGAGTTATGAATGTGTATGTGTCTGTCTTGAATTTATTTGTATAATTATCAGCAGCAATTAACTAAAGATTGTGAATGATTTATTGTGTGTCTTCATAAAAAACAAACTTGAAAGGAAACATGAAAGGAACAGATGATTTCTTTTTGGGGGGCTATGCTTTTAACACATTTTGGGGTGGGCTGCTTGAGAGTTGCAGCCATCTAATGATATGTATATATGCATGTGTGTGTACGCCCCTGAGAAAGAGAGAGAGAGAGTGAGAGAGATCCATGTCTTCCTGTGCACGAGACTTTCTTTGTGTGTACAGCTCTAAGAGCATGAAATGGATTAGCATAATCACTTGCCTGATCTCACCTCTTCTGTATACCAGCTCTTAACCCTGGGTGCCAGATTCAGGTAACAGAAGCGCCCCCCTCCAGACATAAATTATCCAATAGCCCACTTTTCTGCAGTCTTTGTTGCTCAGGTTATTCCAATCAACAGCACAAATGCTGTCTGTGGGACTTGACAAGAATACAGCACTTGATGATGCCTGAGATCTGCCAAGGCCTGAATACACTGCACATTCCCGGCAATGAGGATGTGCAGGCCAGCAACAGGAAGAGCTCACATTCATGCCATTTCTTCCACACAAGCCAAGCTCCATATTTATTTGTTTCATTTTATTTATTAAACAAGACATACTACCAAGTACCACAGTCTTTCAGCAATTCAGAATATTGGGGAGGGGTGCTGTCCATGTGTGGAGCAGAGGAAAGGTTGTGCTGAATGTATGAATCAGGTAGGCTTTGATTTAATTAGCAGCAATTTCCCTTAGCCCAAAGGAATTTATAAAGCCATGATGTTTGCTGGAGTTTTTGCTGCCTAGCTTTGAATTCCCCCAGTTCACATGTTCATTTTGTCATGTGAATGTGGGACAGCCAGGCCTACTGGCATAAAAAAATGCAATACAATAAAAATAGTGTGAATGGGTCTTATTTTCTGTTGTCATGTGTTAGCCAAGAGCAGCCTCAAATTGTACTTGTAGCACATTTTTCTGAAGGTAAATTAATTTGAGAGCTTAGCACTTAGCCATGCATGGCTAATATAAAATATGACAGCCTGAAAAATGAATTAAGCTTCACACAGGGGCTAAGCCATTTCCATGTCATATCAAAACCCAATTTTTGTCCAGGATCTTCAAAGACAGCTTTCATCTGAACTGGTAAGAGCTAAGGAGTTCACTAGGGTGAACTATACAGTGAACTACTACTTCACTACAATTAAGTTGGACTTGAATATAACAAATTGAATGATTTCAGACTCTTTTGACTTACAGTGTGATAATTGGTAGGACTCCCACTTTTGCCTTTGCTGTTTAATTTGATCCTTGGAACTTTGGCCACCACGGTAAGGCAATCTGTAGATATTCAGGGTATTACACTGGTGGGATGTGAGTATAAATTATTTTTGTATGCGGGTGATAATTTTGGCAATTCTGGATCAGTACTCTACTTCTCTGCTAATTTTATAAAGGTAGTATAGTGTTTTTAAAAGTATTCTGGTTATAAGGTAAATCGAATCTTGTTTACTTCCCTTGGGCCCTAACATATCAATACAGCTATGTAAAAAGTTGGATTTTGTGATTTCTACTGATTATATTAAATATCTGGGGCTTTATATACTCCGAAAATACATTTAAATATGTGGAAATAAATATGTTGAAACTTTTAGAAATGGTTGAATTGGATGTTAATAGATGATTCAAAATTCCTTTAAGCTTGTGGGATAAAATTAATGTTATTAAAACAAATATTGTATCTCATTTGATTTATGTTCTTAGAGATATTCCTCTGTTAATAAATATTTCCTTCAGATTGATAAGTTATTTAAGAAACGTATTTGGGATAGAGGCCTACCAAGGTTTTCCTTTGCTAAATTGAGATTGCCATTTGAGGAAGGTGACTTAAATTTATCTGACTTGCAAAAGTATCATTGGGCCAATATTTTATCAGCCACCAGCATGTGTATTGAACACATAGTTGAATATTACTGTTTATGGGCTATATTGGAAAGTTATCTATTTCCTTTATAATAATCACAAGGGCTTGGAACAACACATAGTAGAAAAGGTGTTTTATTGCCAGGAGTGTGTATGGTGAGAAATCTTTGGGCCAAATTGGGCCACAGATTGAGTTTTGATAATGAGACTCATGAATATTTAACTATTTGGAAAAATTCTACCTTGAAAATTGGTGGTAGAATGTTCTATTGGAAAATTTGGGTGGACACCAGGATCATGACTTTAAACCAATCGTTATGTAATGACAAGTTTGTTATATTCAAGTTGGACTTGAATATAACAAAATGAATGATTTCAGACTCTTTTGACTTACAGTGTGATAATTGGTAGGACTCCCCTTTTGCCTTTGCTGTTTAATTTGATCCTTAATTTGTTTTAAGGACTTTTCCCAACTTCAAATTGAATTTGGTCTTCCCAATTCACAACAGTTAACAATTCAACTTAAGTGTGTTCTAACAGATCAGTATGGATCAGATGCTTTGGCTGAATCCACCTGAAATGCTCTCTTACTTGATGGAATCCATGGTAGAATTTATATTTCTATCAGAAGCTCAAGAATATTTTTAAAGCAGACATTTCTGGGATATTTTAAACATGGACTAAAGAAGTGGAATTTCTGATAATGCCTCATCAATGGATTCATATCCTTAAGAATGTTAAAATGGTATCAATGGATTTAAGATTATATCAAAAATTATATTTAGGGTATACTGGATTCCCCAAAGAATATATTTGAAAGGATGGACATAAGATTTTCTATGCTGGTGGTATAAAAAATTTGAGGGTTCACTGACTCATATGATATGGTCATGTGATCATTTGGTATCTTTTGGCAATAATGTAGTAATGTATGTAAGTATATTTATGGGAAATTCTTTAAATGTTAGTACAGTGGTACCTCAAGATACGAATTTAATCCGTTCCGTGACTCTGATCGCAAGTCGAATTGGTCGCATCCTGAAGCACGTTTTCCCATAGGGTTCAGTGTAAATACGGTTAATCCGTTCCACCCTCTGAATTTGGTCGCATCCTGAAGCAAATTTCCCCATAAGGTTCAATGTAAATACGGCTAATCCGCCCTCCGAATTTGGTCGCATCCTGAAGCACATGTCCCCATAAGGTTCAATGTGTCAGCCGGCGTTGCACGGCTAAGAAATTCCCCAGGCGCGCTTTAGTCAGCCCTAGCCCAGAAAAAGGAACTGCTAATGAAATCTGAGAAAGGCTCCCGCGCGCACAGCCGGGAGCGGGAGCTTCCCCCCCACTCCCCGTGCTGATTCTTCTTAATTCCGCGCTCTTTCCTCTGTGCATAGCCCTTGGCGCGCGCGAGAAAAGCACAGTGAAAGGAATGGGGGGGAAGGCTTATGTCGCATGCACAGCGGAGCGGGAGCTTCCCCCCCCCATTCCTCCGCGCTCTTTCCTTTCTCCATAGCGACAAAAGCACAGTGAAAGCAATCAGCGCGCTGGGGGGAAAGGCTTATGTTGCACAAACAGCGGAGTGGGAGCTTCCCCCCCCCATTCCTCCACGCTCTTTCCTTTCTCCATAGCGACAAAAGCACAGTGAAAGCAATCAGCGCGCTGGGGGGAAAGGCTTATGTCACGTGCACGCACAGCGGAGCAGGAGCTCCCCCCCCCCCCCCGATTCCTCCGCGCTCTTTTCTTTCTCCAGAGTGACAAAAGCACAGTGAAAGCAATCACCAGGCCAAGGGCTATGGCCAAAGGAAAGAGCAAATTTCCCCATAAGGTTCAATGTAAATACAAACAGTTCTGAAACATATGCATTTTATTTTTAAACCACAAAAACATGAAAAAAAGCACAGTATGAAGAGGGAGAATGGGGTGGGGAGGCAGTTATTGTTTGGAGGGAGAGTCCCCCTCCAAAGGGACTTCGGGGAGATCTCCTTCAGGGGTTTCCTCTCTTCTTTGCCTCTTAGCTGCAAAGCCTTATTCTTGCCAAGCCCGCTCTGCATTTTCTTTGGAGCCATGCTGACAAGCACACTAAAAACCTTCCAAACGCCACAAAACACACCACAAGCCTCACCGAACGTCTCCTTGCTACCGCGATCTCGCCCACAGGAAACCGCGACCACGTGGCAGCAGGGCAAATGGCTTTTCCTTTCCTTTTTCCTTTCTCCATAGCGACAAAAGCACAGTGAAAGCAATATCAGTGCGCACGCACAGCCGGGAGCGGAAGCTTCCCCCCCCCCCCGCGCGCTCAGATTTCATTAGCAGTTCCTCTTTCTGCATTGCTTTCCTTGGGCTTTTGTCCTCCCACTCAGATTTCATTAGCACTTCCTCTTGGAAGCCGCAACCACGTGGCAGCAGGGCAAATGGCCGCGGATCCAGTTCGTAGCTTGAGGCGGAGTTCGCATGTTGAGGTAAATTTTTGAGGCCGGAGCTGGTCGTATCTTGAAATTTTTGTAAGATGGGGCGTTCGTATCTTGAGGTACCACTGTATACACCAAAGCTGTTGAACTGTATACTAAAGCTTTGAAATCTGACTGTTTACCAGGAATTATGCTTTTATCGAGCATGGGAAGTGGCTAAGAGAATCATACTGAGAAATTGGAAATGCGAAATTATTCCAGGTATTAAGGAATGGTTGTCAGAAATGTGAGCTCTGTCTGTTTTGGAAAAGGCAATATTTTTTTTACTAATCAAAGAATGCAGCAATATGTATTACCATGGTGGAGAATTTGTGAAATTTTAAAATATTTTTTTTTACTGATTATATTACAGTAGGGTATTTATTACTGAACCAGTGACTATTGGTAAGTATAAAATATAGACCCCCCCTTTTTTTCTTTTCTTTTTTAGTTTATATTTTTGGTTTGTTTAGCGTTGTCTCTTTTTATTTTTTTCCTTTCAAGTTTAAAGATTGTTTTGTTAATTGTATATTTTCAGAACGTTAAATACAAAATTAAAAAAATAATATTGAGGTTGAATGTGTCTCACATTAGACTGCTCCATCAGTGGTATCTGCTAGGCAGGCAATAGGGGTCAAACTGATGAAAGCAGCATTGGAGCGTTGCAATGCAAGCTCCGCCCCTTTTCTGGGTACTGCATGAGGTCATATGCACACCAAAATGAGCAAAGCTTGTGGCATGACACTGCTTTTATCATTCTAATGAAAGCAACAAGGATGTGAGGGTTGTGGATGTGTTCCATATAGTTATTTCCCCAACCTTGGGGCCCTCCAGATGTGTGGACCCCAGATGCCTAAAATTCTCAGCAATAGCTGTGCTTGCTAGAGCATTCTGGATTGGAAGTTGACACATCTGGAGGATCCCAAAGCTGGGGAAGGCTTCCAGAAAGCAACCTGTTCGGCTGGGGAAAGAAACTGATTACACTGGGGCTGAGCTCACATATCATGCTAAGGTCTGGAATTGGGAAGTTTGGAGCTCATCGTACTGTAAAAAATCTAGATACTCTTTAGCATATTATGTGAACCAGGCCATTATATTAGGCTGTAATATAATGTACTTCTTTTGGTACAGCCTGTTACATGAACACAACGCCTTTACTTTCAGTCTGCTTATCTCTCACTAAGCCTTCTGCATATCTAGGACTAATTTTGAAAAGATTTGGCCAAATACTACACTAGAAAGCAGTTGTGAATCATTTGAGCTCAGTACTTCCTTTTAACCAACAGTTTATGAATCAAATCAGCTTTCCCCAAACTGGTGCCTTCCAGATATATGGGTATCTAAGTAATGGCCACACTGGCTGTGAATCTACACAGTTCAGGATGGGAAGTCTGATCTAAATAATAGATGGATTCTAGATAGGAAGGCTAGGGATGCAATGCTTATGATGGCCACCGGATGGCAGCAAAGGGTTTTCTTTACCCTCTTCGCTGCCATCTATTGATTGTCTAGATTTTTTGCAGCCCAGGTATTGAATCCTAACTTCCTGTTATTACTGGCTGGTTATACACTGACATGGAACAGATCTAAATTCAGACCTAAATCTGTCTGTCTTTCTGTTAGATACAAATAGATAACTGACCTCTTAGGAGGCAAAAGATGAATAAAATTTGAAGAGAGGCCATATTTTTTCTCAATTCTCCTCAACCTGATGGGGCCCAAAAGGCATGTCAGAAAAATCCCATACACATATGTACCTGACCCACCCACCCCCCTCTCCTCATGCATGACTTCCTACAGGCTAAATTAGCTGCCTTGTTTCCTGATCAAGTCTTCTCTGTTTTCAGGACCATTTGATGATAGGCAGGTGTGGAACCAGGATGGGCATTCAGGAAAGGGGAAAGCTCAAGCTTGCTGGCTTTTTTTCCTGTCATAGAGCAATCTGTGTGAAAACTGGGATGGGAGACTTGGAAACCAGACTTGCAGACTTGGCCACTTGGCTGTTCCCATGTAAGGCATTCTTAGCAGACCTCTTAGGTTAGTCCTTCTGGAATAGTATTGGAAACTGAGTGTTGATTGATTGATTATGTGCCATCAAGTTGTTTTCAACTCCTAGCAATTACATATAGTAGGTAGATTTTCTCCAGGATCATCAATCCCTAACCTGGTCTTTCAGGACTTCCAATGGTGCACTCATCACCACTGTAACTCGGTCTGTCCACCTTGCTGCTGGTCATCTTCTTCTTCTCTTTCTTTCCATGAATATTTATAATGTCTCTACAATATCACGTTCTGGCTGAATTTAGTGATACCGTATTCCACTGTATCTGGGGTTTGTATCTGGGGCTTAGAGCATTCAGGCAATGAGCCAGATTAAAAAAAATCCTGCTAGCTTTTGTACTATTCCTCCATGGGCCCTAAATAGATGAATTATATTACTAGGGTTAGGAGGTTCACCTTATCCAGTCAATTTCACTTTTGATACTGAAAGTCTTTTCCATCAGGTTTCAACTTCATTCTGTGAATTAAATAAATGCATTTATTTTTGTACACCTTCAGGACATTTCTGGGTGCACTGAAGCACTTCAGACACTTTCAATCAATTGCTGTGCCTTTGATAGCATTTGGAGCGAACCCTTTTATCTGAAGCAACTTTCCTTTCATTGAATTCTAAAGAGCCCTTTGATCTCCAGAGTAGATACTGAGGGCTTGAGTTTTGGATGTTTCCATTCCTTCTGAATAATCATGCCTTAGGGTGAATTTTAAACAGCTCCTCATACCTGGATATGTGTAAACAGACTGAAAACCTGGAGTTTGTTAGGAATGTCACTTTTATTTCCAAATAATCATGCTTAAGAGTAGGTTTAAATATTGATTTTGGGCCCTCCTACTTTGATTTGATCTTCCCTATATTGGATAATGGTCCTCAGGAGAATTTTAAAATTGGAATTAGACTTTGAGACTGCATGGGTTCACTCCCCAACATTGTATTAGAGCAGGAATGGGTAACCTGCAACCCTAGGAACACTTCTGTTCTCCACACTCCTTTTTGTCCCTCTTATCATGATTCCTGAAAATTGATTATGATGTGATATGTGTAATTTTGAAACAGGAAATGTCTGAAAGGCATAATATAAGCCATAGAATTAATATGCCACAATTCCCAAAAAGAAATAAAAGCCTTAAAACTCCTTTTACAAACCCAGGAAAACTAAAGCAAAAATCCCAGCCCTACTCATATGTATCATAATCCCAACCCCTGTAGCTCTTAAGCTCCTCCTGAAAATTACATGTAGCTGTCAGCTCTCCAAAAGTAGGGCTACTAGATGTGGGTTGAAGAAATGCAGATGACCACTAGACGGGCAGCCAAAAGTTAAAGATTTCTGGGTCTCATTGCTGTCACCTAGTGGTCATCTGGATATTTGCAGTTTAGCTCTGGAAGCCCTACCCAAGTTGCCTTCCTGTCTTAGAGGAAGAGTTAATTCCTGTTGGTGCCTTATCTTCTGAAGTTGTAATGGTCTATGAGAATGTCCTTGAGAGACAGGAGGAAAAAGAGGGGGAGCAGCAGTCTAGGCAATGGTCAGATAAGAGGCAGCTTAGCCTGCGTAAGCAATGGGTGTGTGGAAAATGTCTCAGAAGGGACCCTCCCTACTTTCTTGGACTGTAAAGGCAAAGGAGGAGAGATGTACTTTCAGACTTGCACGATCCTGTTACTGTAATAAAGGTAGAATTTTCTTGTCTGGACTGCCTTGAAGGGCTGAGAGAAGTCTGACATTGCTTGGGAAGGGTGCTGCTGGTTATGCTTTGCACAACTCTGCCCCTTTCTCACCCAACCTCTGTAGATGCGATTATCTTCTGGGCCTCAGTACCCTGCCACTTTGCTATCTGATCTAGTGACAAACTTGCTGGCTTTCCCAAATCTAGGATGACAATGGCATTGTCATTGCTTTGGAATGGCAATGGAAGCAGCAGCAGCGGCGGCAATTAAAGCTCTTCTCCTCTGCCATTCCTACTGTACAACTGGCACTTTCTTATCCTGGTCAAAGGGCCTTCACAAATTTGTACAGCTGCAAAGGATAACAGAAATACTCCTCCTCCTTAAGCGAAAGCATTAAATCACCCTTCTCAGATATAGGTGGCTTTAGATGTACAGAGAATTGGGGAATTCTGGGAAATGAAATCCACACATTTAGAGGGAAACCAGGTTGAGATAGGCTGTACTATATCCTCTTACAATCTGGATGAAGATGAGGATGATTTTGTTGCTCCAGAAACCAAACACCCTGACAGTGAAGTAACTAAGGCAACATGTAGGTCTGAAAGCTACATTGTTTGTTCATGGTTTCCCTGATACCAGATTTCCTGTTCATGTTCAGAATCTATCATAAAGACTAGTTGCTTTATCCTTTGCAGTAACACTCTCCCAAAGGAGATAGGCATCTATTTAATACTTAATTTGAATATGATAAACTAAACTTGTGACTATAGTAAATTTTATTCAGACCAGAGTTGTTAGATTAAAATTACTGAAATCTATTACCATGTTCATGCTGTTTTGAAGCAGTGCTGGTTGGATAATTTTTTTTCTCCTTGCTGAGTCAATTATACAACAAATTCCGGTAATTAGTAGCATAAAACCAGGTAATAATATAATTAAAAAGAAAATATTTACTCATAATGCAGGCTATTTTGTTATACATCTTAATTATGTTGTTTTGCTTGACAACTAATAGTGCACTGTAATATTTGCTTAGGTGTGCACCTTGCAGGTATTAAATTAATAAAAATAGATAGTATAATTAAGCCCCAGTTACAATCTGAATTATAATTTGCTTCTAAGGGAAGTATTTTGATCAAAATGAGTGCTTTGATTCTGCTGCTATTTCTTTCACTAAGGCTACTTGGAGTATAATCTTACCAGGGCATGAGATCTCCACCAGGCTGGATCCCAAACCTTCTCATTTTTCATGAAGACAGCAACCTGCAAGAACCACTGGATGATTCTGTGTCAGGCCCAATCCAAGAACAACAGGGAAACAGTTCACCCAAATTAAATTCTTTAATTGCTTACACCATATAGACAGAATCTTGCCATTCTAAATCTGTACTACTGCAACTAGTGGATATACCCTGGGAGATTATAGGGAGTGGCTACTCTAACCCTCTTACACTTCCCACACCCCTGCTCCAGACTGTGTTGTCTCTTGTCTTTCTGTCCTTCCTGGAATGCACCCCCTCCTTCCTCCTTTCTCTCTACTGCAATCCACTATATCACCCTCCCTCCTTTGTAGATACATTCCATCACACTCCGCTCACTAGTATTCTTTTAAGACTAGGATTGTTTAATGTGTAGGAGATGATGCCTCCTGGAAGAACATGAGGTGAGTTGTGTTAAGTCAAGCTAAAAACCTCTAGTTCAGAATCCCATTACTTAAGAGAGACCAGACAAAAAATGGGGCATTATGCCAATAGCCATTTCCCAGTTTTGTGCATTTAGTAATTTATAATCCTGAATTTGGAAAGAATTATATAGCCACTGATAGCCATATTGTCCATGGATTGGGTCAAATTCCTTTTCATTGTTGGTGTAACTCTCCCTTTTTGTGAAGAAGGTCTTCCTTTTCTTTCACATCAATCTCTTACCATTCAACTTCACTTGTTTTTCTTTATGCCATTAATAATTGTATGATCCTGTAAGACATCTCTATACCATTTACCTTTTTCTTACATTTGAATGACCCTTCAGTATTCTAATTTTTCCTTGAAAGAGAGTTTTTCCAGGCCTCTAATCCTTTTGGCTGACTGTTTTCTGCTCTTGTCCCAGTTCTACAATGTCCTTTCTGAGATGTGATTACCAGAACTGTGTAACACAGTATTCTCAGTGATGCTATCAGAGCAGGACTTTGGGCTAGATCTCTAAAGCATCATTCAGCAAATGAGCTGCAGAATCCCCAATACAATAGGCCTTCACATTTTGAAGAAAATGAAGTATAACTCATTATCATCTAAAGACCATTCCCTCCTTTTCCCCAAGTACAATTAGCTCCAGAATCTAAAATTACCTGTATCACTTCTGAATATTCCTGAAGTAGTTGTAGTGTACATTTGTATCAAATTGTTATGATGTAGACGGTTTTCAATTTTTTTATAATTCCTTTCCGTATGTTCAATGACAGTAACAATCACCCCCATGATGAAAGGTCTAAAAAGAAACAGAATTAACAATTGTTTTAATTAAGGGTTTGGACCAATTTCCTTTAGATACCCTGTAGATTTTGGGGTTCATATTGAAGGATGCTATGCCTATTAACCTCTATCAATCTTTTCCTTTGGGATTAACACTTTTAGAAGTTGATTATTCAGTAATTTTTAGGAGAACAAATACAATGTACTTTATACTAACTTAACATGAGTGGCCAAGATGCTTGCCCTTGTTGAAGCCAATGAAAATGGATCATAAATTTGAGTTAAACAACCAGATCCCATATTGCCCCAATGCAATTTGAGGATTCCCCAGGCTGGGTAAATTGTCTGTTGGCTGATTAAGCTGGTTTAATGACCCATTTGTGCTATTGTGATATATAAAATGGTTGCAGTAAAGCCTTAAATTTGTGACTTTAATGCTGATGCATGTTTTTCTTAAAGACCCCAGAGCCGCAATCTAACTAAGAATGCAGAGATGAACAAATAGTGGGTTCTGTCATGTGTGAAGGAAAGAGAAACCGTTTTAGATAAAATTAGATAAAATGGACACAGGGCCACCTCAGAACTGACAGGTTGAATTCAAATGTGCAAGTCTCTAAGTTATAAAGACTGGTACAAAAACGCTTAAGATTTTGAAAAGAAGGGCTTGCTCCTAGTATTTGTTATATGTGTTGTGAATTATACAGCCGCTTGAACTGATAAATTATTTAAGTTTTACCTTTAAATCTGCAGAAGCAACATTGGGGTTGAGCTAGATCAGTTTTTACTTTTTTAAATCCCCAGTTGCCCATTTTTCTTTTTGATTTTGTAAAAAAAAAACTTTTTCAGACTTGATGTTCTAAACTGGTATTTTTTGCAGCTCAGGAAGAGCCTTATGCAGTAAGACTTGGGGAGGGGAACTGTGCCCTTCCAGATATTGTTGCACTCCAACTTTCATCAGCCCACATGCACAGCCAGAAGTCTTGGGACTGATAGGAATTGTAGTCTGTTAATATCTGAAAGATCTGTGTTTCTGTTCTTCTGATGTAGACATTCTCTACTGTTACCAGTGTTCATAATAGGTGGATTTAAGGGTGCTGTGTGGGGTATGACTATGTGTGAGAGAGACAGTGAACATTGGACATTCCTCTGGCAAGCAGTTTATGAATGTATATAATGCAGATATTTAGAGATATAATATTAAATAATATTAAAACATTTTTAAAGATAAAATATGGCTAGAAAATAGGTAGCCTGATTGTTTTTGATCTGGGTAACTGGTCTGATGAAAGTGGTAGTTTATCTCAATATTTCTGCTGTTTTAACATAATGTCTTAATGTCTTAGCAACTTTTATAACAACCATGTATTCTAGTTAAAGTCTCTGTTGAGTCAAGCTGGCCCATTGCCTTCTTCCTAAGTATTTTTTTTTCCAATTTTCCAAGGATATCCTGGTGGTTTCCCATCCAAGAAATTATCAGATCCAAACCTGTTTACCTTTTTTCAGAAGAGCCAAGTTTGGCTAGATGTTTCTATGTGCTGTAATACCATGGCTAATAATATTATGTCTGTTCTGCAGATAAGTCTCTTTTCAATAGGCAGTGACCTTGAGAAGTCCAAACCGAGAACTAAGACACCCTTGGAAAATTACATCTCCCAGTTTCACTGGTACTAGGAATACTATCATGGCTGTGTTCAAAGTAAGAGGAAGTAAGACCTCCAACAAGACCACCAGATTCTGCTGGTGTTATGGTGAGAAAGTGGGTGGGGTGGGGGGAGCAAATAAGAGGAAGATAATGGTGGAGCTATCCACAGTTCTAGCCTTGGAACTACACTTTATGAATCCATGCATCTGTTACTTACACCTAGCTGACCTTTTTTTAAGCATTAGTCCTTTCTAGATAATTGGGAGTTAAACATAAAACACCTATGCATAGCCAACCCTCAAATTTTGCTGCCACATTAAGGATAGGTCTGGTGGTGGTTGTTGTTTTAAAATTCTCATTATAGTTTCCAGGGGCTTCTGAATGCCAGCAATGGTAGCTTTGTTCTACAGGCAATATGCCTCTGAATTCTCAAAGTACTTCTGAATAGACAGAGCTGGTATTCTGTTGGGAACAGAATGATGGACTAGAGCTGGCAGAACTTCTTCCATATCTTCTTAAGAACATGTATGTATGTATGTATGTATGTATGTATATATATATATATATATATATATATATATATATATATATATAGTCTCTCTGTGTGTATGTATATACACACACACTCTATTTATCAATCAATCAATCATATTGATTTGTACTGATTGGCTGAAGGAAACAATAGTGATGCTTTCTCTGAATTGATGAGGGTTATGCATATGATTAAGTATCTATACATCTTTTCAGCTCTGTTTTCTTCCAGTTTTCTGGTACAAAGAAATTTTCAGAGAAATCTTACTAGTTAAATATTTGTTGAAAATCAAATGGAACATTATTTACTGAAAGACAGATGCACTGAAAAATACACCCAACCTTTTTAAATAGTATAACTGGCTCCAATGGCAGTATATTATGTGTGAATATTTGCATTTGCAAAATGCAAGCATTACGAGTTCTATTTCCTCTTGATATTATTTTGAAAGAATGAGCTGCCAAGATGACATTTTGACCAGGAGAAACTCAAAGATTTTATGTTAATTGCATTTGTATACTGCAGTTATAAAAATTACATTTATCCTTGTGAATATTTCACCTATAAAGAGGTCTGTGTCTAGAAGATATTAGAGATGTAGAACTTGCTTGCTGCCCAACCAAAACCCTCAGTGATTTTCTTGATGTCCCAAAATATAATTAATTAATGCAATGCCAGTTGTGGCCTTTTAAAATTCAGGGACTGCTTTTACGCCACAGTGATTCATCACCTTCCTCTTGATGTCACTCAATAAATAGAAGTGTTATGATAACCTCCTTCCATGACCTTAACTAAAGTGCTGTCAACTGAAAACTCACCTATGTGCCCTCATTTATAATATGCAGGAAAGGACAGGCACTGAAATACATTTTCTGCAGTTCTCCATATCTGACTGCTTGTAAAGCATGATGCAAAATTGCAAATTAGGCAAACGTGGTGGACTGATGCAGAAGACATTTAAGGTGGAGAGTGCAGGGGAAGGGGGAGCAAAGGAAATCTTCTAGTTTATACAGGAGATCGGGAGGTAAATTAATAAAAGAAATTGACAATCATTTATTCATGCCAGCATCAGCAGGCCTCTCAGCAAAATTGCCAGCCAAAGGTCATAGCTCATCTGCCATTAAAATGACCAACAGTGAGACTAAAGTTATTCATTTTCATACATAGCTTGGATATTTAGATCACAGGGGAGAAAGAATTGCTTCTTTTCCTCCCATTAAAAAAAAAAAAAGAATTTGCAGAAGCTATAAATTAGTTCTTTTAAGAAGTACTGTCTAGCTCAACATAGATTGATTTCATAGGGAAGCTGCTAAGCTGCTAATAGAATTACAATTACCTCTCATAACAGGGAAAACATATCTATGGCAGTGACAAAGGGCAAATCAATTCAGGAATAGGTTTTATTTCATTTTTTTACTCTGTACAAGATACACAGATGGAGTACACAGGTGTCTTCCTTACTATGAGTCCCTGAATTACAATGGAATGTGTAACACTATAGGCTTTGATGTGATTTATCTGTACAGAACAGTTCAGCTGAGACAAGTGGTTATAATTTCCTTGCATTAGGACTGAAGCATTGAGGCTTGCATTCATGATTTCTAGAAATGGGATTTCCTGTGGGGTTGCCCAGAAATTTTCCATGGAGTTGTGCTCAAAGCAATAAAAATTAGGGTTCAGCTGAAACTTATGGGGCATACCCTATTTTAGTGATTCATTTAGTTAACATTTATAGACTACTCCAATCCATATGGAGTGGTATACAACTCTTCAAAGTATAATACAGTAAAAAAAAAAGCAATTTAAAAAATAATAATGTTCAACTTTGATGGACACACAAACAAGACACAGGCCAAAAGTTTGCTGTTGTTTATTTTCCCAGATTTCCCAGATAACTGTACTTTTCATCTGGATTTTTCACTATGTAGGGATCAAACATGAGTTCCTTTTCACCATGATATATGGGAATGGATTGTTTAATGGTATAAAATACAGCTACACACTTTTTGTGCAAAGATTAAAATTTAAAAAAAAAACCCTCATAGAATCAGTCGTGATGTACTTTTAAACTTTAGAAAGTTCTTTTAAACTGTAGAAAGATACCAAAATGTGTTGGTAACAATAACAACAATCATGTATAGGTCTTTCTGCTAAGGCCTATTGATATATTTACTAGGCTGTCAGTACTTCAAATTTGAAAGGAACAGGTGCTTCAGACTGCTTGTGGGCATGGACATAACATTTGTTGGCAATGCCTTAGACCAAATGTTATTTCACAGGAACTTATCCCGGCATATATGCTCCATTCATGCTCTTGTGTTCTCCAAGGACCTTTTGGTCTTTGAATCCAAAGCTCTGCACAATCCTAATATTTATCAGATATAAATCTGTGTGAAATGTTCATTTCTGTTTTGTATTAACTCTGTTGTTCAAAGGATAGAACTGATATTTCCCCTTGAATAAGCAGAATTATAATAAACTCAAAGTATATGCAGTTGTAATATAGCAGAATCAGTGCTTGCTGGGCTCATAGATTGCTAGCAGGGGATGTCCAGAATCTTAGTGCTGCTGCTGTAGCAGGGGGGCAATGGGCCTATTAGAAAGAAAACATGGGCTGCCAAGCACCACTTTCTCTCTCTTGTATTCGCCTCAGCAGTGGCACAGCAGAAGTTCTTACCCTTCCAACCATTCACAGATGATCATCATGATGATATGGCAGCAGAGTGCTCTTCGGAGCTTGTGTCAGCCTTGCAAGGTAGCCCAGACAAGAAGCACAACAAGGAATGATAGCTCTGTCTTTATTGTAAGGTCATAGTAACAGAAAGTCTGAAAGTGCCCTTCCCATCCCTCACTTTTACTCACCTGAAAACTAGGGAGGGTCTCTTCTTCTTCTTCTTCTTCTTTTTTGTGTGTGGCTGTGTGGTGTTGATCTTTAGGGTTTTTTTTTCTTTTTCTTTTTCTATCTGTATTTGCTCTTCTCATTTTATGTTTGTTAGGTATTTATGTGTGTTTAATTTTATAAGCCAATAAAGATTCATAAAAAAAAAATAGGGAGGGTCTCTTCTGGGACACTTTTGCCACCCCTCCTCCTTTGGACTCAGATTTCTCTTATCAGACCATATCTAGCTGCAGTTCTTCCTCCTGTCTCCCAAGGTCATTCCCACATACCATCACGTCTTGTCAGCACGTCTCATCCAAAGTTTTCCAGCCAAAGTGAAGTGGTCAGGTGTTTCATTGGGTCATCTTTGAGATGAACAGTCAAGGAGAAGCATGTATCACTGGATGGATTGGGCCCAGGCTTGCAGCCAAGGAGAAGTTACCTATATAAGGTAGATAGGAGAGATGCATTCTTGACTCTCGCCATAAGCTTGGACAGTGTGTCCTGGTGGCAGAAGTATCCTGTTGCTAACCAGCTTTGCTTGTAAGTAAATGAACTTTGGCCCATTTATCATGCCTTCATTTGTGGTGTGTGTAGGTCTGAATGTGGGTACATGTGCTTAGGCAACATGCAGCATAAGATAATGCATAGCACTACTATCAGCTATGAGGTGTTTCTTAAGAATTCTATGGTACTGAATTCCTCCTTTTTAACCGATGTTGTTATTGTGTATATGATTTCTGACTTCTGAAAAAATGGCAGTGATGAATGGAGTGCTGGCACTGTCTATTTTAAAATTCTTGCATATGCCAAAAAAGAAGGAAGAGATTCCAATTTTATGAAGTCACATTGTTTGTAGCAAGACTAGCATGAAATCAGGGGTGATCTATATGTTGATTTCATAATGATATGGGGGAAAAGCCATAGAACAATTATTGCTGTACTCTTTTTTTTTTTTTGGCCATAGGTTCTGTGAATTATGCTTACTTACTTTACAATCTGCCCTCTGTCTCATTTCAGGAAGAAAAGTTTCAGCTGCTGAGTTAAAATTCAACTGCAATTTCTGCTATATTCTTTTTATGGAAAGTGGGAGGGATGGGGGGAGGAGGCGGTTGTCTTGTCTGTTGCTTCAGGCAGAAAATATGGCGAGCCCCTTGGACTCACCATATCATCTAGCCTCATCAGATAGCAGAACCCACCTGATTTTGTTAAGGTTTAATAGCTAAGCAGAGTGAAGTCTGCCTGGCACTGGAATGGGAAAATCCCAGGACTGTGGACTCAACTGGGAGTTTGAAAGTTCTTCTCAGAAGAAGGCATTAGTGAGCTTTAAGGTTCCCAAGAAAACAACATAATTGTATCCATGAAGTCATCAGGTGTTGGACTCAATTGGCACAAGTTAGTGTATCTTTAGCTGTCTTTATTACAACCATCTTCCACTATTTCTAGCTGCCCGCTTTTTCTAAATACTTTCTTAAATAAAAAAGTTCACTCTTTTCACTGTTGTCTGTATGTGCAAACAAACACATAATAGAATACAGAGAACATTAACTCAGAGTTCTTCTTTATCTGTTGCATCTATATTGCCTGCTATCTACTTGGGAACAGGGTATGCTGTTGCTACTCAATTTGGGCTAAAATGAAAAAAGCAAGGGAAAAATGGAGCAGATGTGACCACAATTCAACCAAACGTAAGCAAGCTTAAGTCTTATTGTTTTAGAGGGAAATATCCATCTATGTACTTCTTTTAAACATACACTTTATATTGGCTGGACTGGGCTACAGTTTTTACAATAACCTGAAAAGGTTGCTGCACATTCCAGCTATGGTCCTATGTATGTGAGAATAAGTTTCACTGAAACATGTGTAATTCATTATATCTGAGTGAATAAGCACAGGATTCTACTGTCTATAAACATATGCAGGCTTCCATCTTTGAGAACTAAACTTTTCTGCACTAACAAGTACAATCCTTTGCACATCTACGCAGAAGTAATTTAATGGCATTTATTTCCACGTAAGCAGGAGCACAGGGTTGTAGCCTTGATGCTTCATTTCATCTATAACTTTTTATTAATCTATGCAATATGGACAGGCAAGACCAGTGATGTAAAAATATTCAGAGATAAGCTGGACAACAGTAGCCTTTATCAAAGGTTAAATTTAGTCCTATTGGAGGTAGAACTATAACAACTGACCTTTAACTGAAAATGGGGCACAGCTTTGTTTGACCTGGCTGTTGGCATTTGAAGGCTTGCTCCTAAAAGTGGTTGACCCAACCCATATGACTTATTATTAATATATATTTTTTTAATCGGAGATCACAACTGAGTGGAAAGCTTCTTTCATCAGGGACCACCTTTTATTACTTCACAGGCTTGAAAAACTCACTGTGCATTTCTGACACAAAAAAGCAATTTAAAATCAGTAATAAGTTTCAAGTAATCCCTTCCTTCAGAAAGGCCACTTTTGATGTTAGTTTGCAAATCTTTTAATTTGATGCCTGACAAAGTCACCTACACAGCAGCCTATTTCTTTTCTTGGTGTTGACAAAAGATGAAGCTATATATTCCGCTTATAAATGGGCTTTCTATGTATTTTCCCTATGCTGCCATCTGTTATGATTCTCTAGATATTTCTGCAGCCACTCTGATTCATTTCCAAATAACTGCAGTGAGGAGTGTAAAGAATGCAAATAATAAAGTATATTTAAATGAGATATTTAAGTTAACTGAGTGCATCATAAAAATGGGAAATGCAAATTAAAAACATAACATGAACCTCCCTCAGAATGATCTTGTCACCGTACCTTCTTCTTTTATAGTGGAAGCAATTTCTTGGGGGATTTCTGTATAAGCAGTGAAAACATGTTGGGCCCTCTTTTAACCTTTGTGGGATACAACTTGTGCAAGTTCCGTATCAGCACCTTGGGACTGGAGAACCAAGAATGAAAGGAATGGCATTATTGCTATTTTATATGCGCTTGAATAAGGATGGGGGGAACATTTCTCCCAATGAAATAGTTCAGAATATCAAGGATAGTATCCTAGGAACCTTGTCTAAGCTAGTATTCTTCAAATGGTTTGGGAATCATTGTAGATCTACCGTGTTGGGGCTGCAAAATCTGGATCACCCTGAGATCATAGCAGCAAAGAGATACAGAAAACTGATGCTTTGCTGCTATTTGGTGGCTGCCTGGAGTTTTGCAGCCCAGCTCTAGTAGCTTAACATCATTTCCCATAATTCTCAACCAGTCTGGTCTTTGAAGTGTAATACATCTGGGAAGACTGGATTACATTAAGAGAAACAGCAAATAACAAAGCTGTGAGAAGCAGTCCACTTGGTTCCATCCTCATGAGAACATGCGGGGAATTATAGTACAATACATCTGAAGAACATCAAGATTGGGATTGCTGCATTGATATCTCATGCAAGAGTTAGTGTGTAAGGGTTTTTGTAAATGAAAGAAGCTGGGGAAAGTTTTCTCATGAAACACTCTTGCGGTCAGTTGGAAATGACTTTTCTGTGGCTGGAAAGGTGGGCACATGCCCCATTCTTTCTCTAAGGGAAAGCTATTTGGAAGAGGATACATTTGTCAGCAGAGATGATTTTTCTTGCAATAAAATAGTACTAGGTTCTTGTTTGCCCATTGCTCAAATATAAAATTGGACTGGGGGATGTTCATGGCTGGGGGAGAAAAGAAAAAGGTAGCTTTCATTGTGCATCTTCCCAGTCTCAGATATATTACAGGCTCAGAAGCATATCTTTAAATGGAGGGCAGTCACCTGCCTAACAGTGAAACCCTGGAGTAAATTTCTAGTACTGAGGCAGGCTGAGATTTGCTAAACCCCTTCCTCTGTCTACTGCTGTCCCTTCACAGCACTGTAGAGCTCAGGATATATACAGTTCTGTCCAAAAGTTTTAGGCAGGTGTGAAAAAACGCTGTAAAGTAAGAATGCTTTCAAAAATATATATTGTAATTGTTTATGTTTATCAATTTACAAAATGCAAAGTCAGTGAACAGAAGAGAAATCCAAATCAAATCAATATTTGGTGGGACCACCTTTTGCCTTCGAAACAGCATCAATTCTTCTAGGTACACTTGCACACAATTTTTGAAGGAACTTGGCAGGTAGGTTGTTCCAAACATCTTGGAGAACTAACCACAAATCTCCTGTGCATGTAGGCTGCCTCAAATCCTTCTGTCTCTTCATGTAATCTCAGACAGACTCGATGATGTTGAGATCAGGGCTCTGTGGGGGCCAAACCATCACTTCCAGGACTCCTTGTTCTTATTTACGCTGAAGATATTTCTTAATGACATTGGCTGTATGTTTGGGGTCGTTGTCCTGATGCAGAATAAATTTGGGGCCAATCACATGCCTCCCTGATGGTATGGCATGATGGATAAGTATCTGCCTGTATTTTTCAGCACTGAGGACACCATTGGTCCTGACCAAATCTCCAACTCCATTTGCAGAAATGCAGCCCCAAACTTGCAAGGAACCTCCACCATGCTTCACTGTTGCCTGCAGACACTCATTATTGTACCACTCTCCAGCCCTTCGGCAAACAAACTGCCTCCTGCTACAGCCAAATATTTCAAATTTTGATTCATCAGTCCAGAGCACTTGCTGCCATTTTTCTGCACCCCAGTTCCTATGTTTTTGTGCATAGTTGAGTCACTTAGCCTTGTTTCCACATCGGAGGTATGGCTTTTTGGCTGCAATTCTTCCATGAAGACCACATCTGGCCAGACTCCTCTGGACAGTAGATGGGTATACCTGGGTCCCACTAATTTCCACCAGTTCTATGCTGATGGCACTGCCAGACATCTTCCAATGTCAAAGGGAAGTAAGCATGATGTGTCTTCCATCTGCTGCATTAAGTTTCCTTGGCCGACCACCGCATCTACGGTTCTCAACATTGCCCATTTCTTTGTGCTTCTTCAAAAGAACTTAAACAGCACATCTTGAAACCCTAGTCTGCTTTGAAATTTTTGCCTGGGAGAGACCTTGCTGATGCAATATAACTACCTTGTGTCTTGTTGCTATGCTCAGTCTTGCCATGGTGTGTGACATGAAACTGTCTTCCACAACCTCACCTTAGTAACAGAGTTTGACTGTTCCTCACCCAGTTTTAAGCCTCCTACCCAGCTGTTTCTGTTTCAGCTAATGACTGTGTTTCAACCTACATATGAAATTGATGATCATTAGCACCTGCTTGGTATAGTTGGTTAATCATACACCTGACTCTAATCCTACAAGATCCCTGACTTTGTGCAAGTATATCAAGTTTGCAAGTGTAAGAATTGATGCTGGTTTGAAGCCAAAGGGTAGTCACACCAAATATTGATTTGATTTAGATTTTTCTTCTGTTTGCTTACTTTGCATTTTGTAAATTGATAAACATAAACAATTATAATATATATTTTTGAAAGCATTCTTACTTTACAGCATTTTTTCACACCTGCCTAAAACTTTTGCACAGTACTGTATGTATATTTATATCTGCACTTGTGCATGTGTGTGTATTCCTACCATACTTCCCACATGAACCTCACAAACTGCTACTTGTATTTAAAGGGAATTTCCCACAAGTACCAACCCTGCCCTAGCTTGACTTGACATGCAAATAGCAGCCTCAAATTCTGTTTGGCTTAGGACAGATGTTCAGATAGTTAACAGTTTAATCTAAACAACCTGTTTCCTCACCTACCTAGGAAAACCCTAACACCATGGATCTGTTGTGAAATTTCAGAAGCAATCTACCAAATAAAATCAGAAAGTATCATTTGGTGTGGGGAAAAAATTTAAAGCAGGATAAAACTAAATGTAGCAGAACAAAAACATGCTTTTTTAATTTAGGGTTTTTTTTTCAAATGCTATTAACCTTGGGAAAAAAGCATCTAATTTTCAGTGAAGAAATATTCTTTACTTAAAATGAAATGAAACTTAGCTCTGCAAAAACGTTTTAATTAACTTAGGGCTGCATTATGCAACAACAAACACTTTCCCATTATGACGGCAGATTTATCATCCACAAACCTTTGGCTCTAATTTGTTACTTCACAGAGTTACAAGCCACATTAATGCTCATGTGTAGGGCTCAGTAATCTTCCAATGCTCTTTCTTGACCAGATGTGCTGTGGGAGAACCTTTTCATTATTTTTTTTTTAAATTTCCAGCTCAAGGAATAATGACTTTGCAATATCATGTGGTGAATGAGCAATAATTTGATAAACATTGTCTTTCAATTAGATTAGAGCAATTAATCTGATTCTAATTGAGCTGCAACATTACCATACAGGAATCCCTGGAGCCCTATGAATAATCTCCAAACACATTGACACACTCAGCAGACAGGCATTATTTTCACTCACACTGTTCTTCCATATGGTTTCCTCCCTTGGTGATGGAGAACACCCTGCTGTTTCAATCAAATAAATGTCAATTATCTGAGATGGATTTTGAGATCACAAGCTGAAGTTTGCTGTTTTGTGGTCCTGTTTTTTTGGGGGGAAATTATCCATTACACTCTTTTCTTTCCCCCCCAAATTAGTTATTTTGAATTGCCTCCAAACTCTGGTACATCATTAGGAATTGTTGAGTTTTTCTCAGTTTAGCATTACTAGAACCATTTCTAGTCAAACAAAAGAAATGAGATGCTACTGGAGGAAACTGGTAAAGGATTTCATTACTGTCTTTAGAGCATGTACACATACTATTTCTGATAGATTTACAGCAGATTTCCCCAATGTAGTGCTCTCTAAATAGACTTCAACTTCCATAATTCCAAGCCAGCGTTCTCAGTCTAGTCCAGTGTACCTGAAAGCCGCTAGGATGAGGAAGGCTGGGCTGTGGAATTGATGGTCAGGTATGACAGCCAACTTAGACCTATGTACTTATCTGCTTCAGCAGGGAAGCTGACATCTAGCAGGGCACAGATTTATGGTATCTGGACTGCGTGCAGTCTGGTGATCCCCAGGTTGTGGAGGATGGCCAGTAGAGATCTACATACTGTACGTGGCTTTCTTAATTTATTTCATAAAGAGACAATGCCATGTGGAACTAGGATATGGGTGTGGAGGCTTCACTAGAATGAATAGCAAAACTGTGATTGACGTGACATCTCATGTGCACTGCTTCCCCCATCCCTGCAGGAAATTGCTATTTGAAGTGGCTAATTTCATGCTTGTTGTATAACATTCATGTGTAGTTTTTCCTTCAGCACAGTTGAGTAGGATTACAGTTCTATTTTTATTTTCATAGATAGCTGTCAGGTTAATTCTGTTCTGTATGTAACAGACTTTGTGTTCAGAGTAATTCAGATGTTTCCTCCACAGCTCCATGTATTTTGCTCACCTGAAGTCTTGTTACCTGATCTTTCTCCCTCTCTCTTTTTCTCTCAGTGTATCTGCAAATTATTATCCATTCCAGCATATTTGCAAATGATACAATCCATATTGCTATAACTCTTAAGAGTAATTTTACCTGGGCTCTTGCAACTAGACCATCAACAAAAGGTAGACACAGTTAGTGAGGAAGAAAACATTGTGCTTCCCAGCCTCTTCCTGTGTGGTGATATGATGCATGATGTGTTATCCCTGACACCCCAACAGCATCCTGCAGAGTGAGACACTGTTTGCTGTGGCTTTGGGGAGAGAGAGGGAGCAGAAGTGAGCTCAGTGATGAGCTAGGCTTCACATCCTGGAACAGGAGTACAGATAAATAAATCCCCATGTTGTTATTTGCTTTGTAAATACAAAGGATGGGACTTCCAAAGACTTCACAGGTAATGAGAATATTTCTAATTGACATGACTCTATCTGTTTATGTTTGCTATAAAAAGCATAATAAGTGTACACAAAGAACAAGTGGGGAAAGGAGAGGATTGGTTTTAAAAATGCCAAACATTTTAAAGGTTTTCCTTGCAGTATATGATGTATGCATGTTCTGCAATGTATTCTTTCACATATATATTTTACACAAAACAAACACGAAGTGTACATCTTAAAGGTACCATAGGAGCATACAACTAACCTTGCTAGATTAGTCCAAGGCCCATTTTAGTCCAGCATCCTGTTTTTTATAGATGCCTCTGAGAGTCTCGTAAACAGGAGATGGAGAGATGAAACTAATTTCATTAATCATGATTGTTCTGTAATCCCTGCACCAATTATTCTGGTTTGCTGCTTGCTTACTTATGCAAATTTATCTTATAAGCTATTATTATATAAATGATCCCCCAAACCCCAAACTCAACCTTGGCAACTTCCAGATATGTGGATTTCAAATCCCAGCATTTTCAGCAATGACCATGCTGGCTGGAGCATTCTCGGAGTTTCAATCCAGACATCTAGAAATTGCTAAGAGTGAGAAACAGTGCCTTAAACTGTAAGTCTTTTCTTGCATGGCAATATCTTTCTGAAATGCTTCAGGTTATTTACCTGAAGGCATCTCTGATATGTTCACTATGATTTTGCAATTTTTCTACAAAAACACTGTGGGAGAAGCATATTCTTTTTTGAAACTTCCCAGATTTTAAAGACCTGCTCCTTTGAGAACTTATGCCTCTGTCCAGCATTTGGCACATCATCAGTACCGAAGCATCAGTACCAATAGAAGAGAATATGTATAGCTCAGGGTTGAACTGTGGAGTCCTTGGGGTTCTCTGAGCTTGGCTGTTTTCTTGCAAATGTTTCATCACCTGGCTAGGTAACATCTTCAGTGCTAGAATGGAGTGGAGTGGGGTTTGCTCTCTGTTTATATGCAGTGGCTTGTATCTCGGAGAGGAGCAAATATTCTATCAACTCCTCACTACAGTGCCTCCAGAAAATCAAAGATATACACACAGATGAAGATGAAATTATGGTCTTATTTGATGTCACAGCACTCTTTACACCCATAAACCCAGAACTAGCAAAATAATCCATATCAGCAGTAGTACACAACACACCCGACCTAACCAAATACACCAAGATCAAAATACCCAGAATCATGGACCTCATCAACCTCTGCCTCACTACCTATTTTCAGTTTGATGGACAAATATACCAACAAATCAGAGGCATACCCATGGGATCACCACTGTCAGGACTTATAGCAGAGATTGTAATGCAACGCCTAGAAACTAAAGCACCTCCATGCATACAACCAATAGTATGGATCTGGTATGTAGATAACACCTTTGTTATAATAAAAAAGGAACAACTAGAGAAGACAGATGAAACTATCAACAACATCTTCAAAGGAATAAAATTCACCAGAGAGGAAGAAAACAACACATTACCCTTCCTGGATATCCTCATCAGCAGAGGAAACAAGAGCAAATTAAAAACCCAAGTCTATTGGAAGACAACCCACACTAACCAAGAACTCCATTACCAAAGTATCAACCCAACCCCCCACAAGAGGAGCTGTGTAAGAACATTATATAAATGAGCACAAACACACTGCAGCAACCCAGAACAGCAGAAAAAGGAAAGAGACCACCTATACAACATCTTCCAACAAAATGGATACCCATGCAACTTTATCAAAAAGTGCCTGACCACTCAACCTACTACAACACAACCAACACAAACTATGAAAGGATAACACTGCCATACATCAGAAACGTCTCTGAAACTACCAACAGAATATTACAACCACATGGCATCTCTGTAGCACACAAACCAACTAAAGCCCTTCAAAACATCTTAAGCAAACCAAAAGACCCATTAGCCCAAGAAGAAAAAACAGGAGTCATCTACAACATACAGTGTAAGGACTGTAACAACCACTATGTAGGACAGACAGGCAGAAGGCTAGCAGAGCGCATCCATGAACACCAACTAGTAGTCAGAAGGCATGATGAAAAGTCCTTAATCTCACAACACATGGATAGACATAACCATAGTTTCAACTGGGAAACTGTCAGCATCTTAGACCAAGCTAAATCTAAAAATAAGAGGGAATTCCTGGAAGCTTGGTATTCAGACAAGACATTACGCTATATTACATTACATTACATTGAATTTATCTCCGCCCAACTCCCCCAATGGGGAACTCTGGGTGGCTCACAAAGTACAGCTTTAACAATTACAATTACAACCTATTCTAATTACAATTGCAGTGCAGCCCTATTCTACTGTGGCCAGTAGTGGTCACAAGGGAGTCAGCTCATCTGGGCTTCTTTCCACCGATGATCTTTCCACCCATCACATCAGTTGTGTCCAGCGTCTGGCATTTTTCTGCTGATCGGGTCCAGCACCAGTTCCAGCTTCCCCGGGTAAAGCGCCGCCAGTTCCTCCCACTGAAATGGGAATACCCATTTATCTACTCGCAGATAGTATGCTTTTGAACTGCTAGGTGGGCAGGAGCTAGGGACGTGTGACGGGCGCTCACCCCGTCACATGGAGCAGGCTCGAACCGTTGGAGTGCCAACCATTTCTGGCCAGTAAACTCCAGCATCATTAAGCCCCTGCGCGACCACGTCCCATCAACAGGCAGCCATCAACAGCACATAGAGATAAACAACATCTATACACTATTCAAAAGAGACAATAGGAAGGAAAACAAAAAGATCAGAACATCTCCTCACCAGCAATCATCACTCAGATGGGCAGAGATTAACAGCAAGATTATCACCAGACATACAATCAGCAGTAAACAATACCATAACCAAGGAACTACCAGAGTGGGGGGATCGGGTGGGTGGGTGGGTGGGGGGTAGGGGGGTAGGGGGAACCACCAATACAGGAAGGGCAAGCCACTGCATATAAACAGAGAGCAAACTCCACTCCATTCTAGCACTGAAGATGTTACCTAGCCGGTAATGAAACGTTTGCAAGAAAACAACCAAGCTCAGGGAACCCCAAGGACTCTGCAAAGCATCAATGTTGCCTGCCAAGTTCATCCAGTTCACCAATTTAGAAGGGCTACAGTGCCTTGAATTGCACCCAATTATGTCCAAAATCAAAGAAGTTATAGCCTTTTTATAATAAATAAGGAAGGATATGAAAGTTCAAATATAGATTTGAGTCAAAATTAATGGCCTATGAATTGTTCTGAATCCAAACCAGGACCTTTTTTAAAGTGCCAGATTGGGGATGGAACTGAGTCTTTCATTCAGTGCATACTGAAGAGCTAGTCTGGTGTAATGGTGAAGGTGCTGGCCTAGAAAGCAGAAGACTCTGAGCCTTAGGCATGAAAGCCAGCTGTGTGACTTTGGGCCAGTCACTTGCTTTCAGCCCAAACTACCTCACAGGGTTCTGGTTTTGGGGAAATAGGAGGCAGGAGTATTACGTATGTTCACAGCCTTGAGTTATATATAAAAAAGGCAAGATAAAATAATTTAATAATAATAATCTATATACTACTAAAAGTCTTGTGTCTGTAACTTTCAACTGGGCAAAACAGTGAGTCATAGGGCTACAATTTTTGAACCAAGATACCTCAAATGGGCTAACTTACAGAATGCATCCAAAATTTGGGACCTATTACTCCCATGGAATTGAAATTTGGGAAATTTGTGGCCGCTTCAGCACTGCTGCACTGCCATCCAGCCACAGTCAGCCCAGGTCACATGATATCACGAACATATCCCTGACCTCTTTCCCACCTCCCTTTGTCCCCTGTGCCCAATCATCTGGCAGAAAGGCCTAATGGATGAATGGCGATTGGCTGCTTTGGAAATGAGGCAGAAATTTGAAATCTCTTAATGGCAGTGGGCATTGAGAGAAGGATGAAGGAGTGATTAAGATGCCTGCTGGTGAGGTAGGGCTGGTTGGGGGGTGCCAGTGGTTGACAGATGAGCCCTCTTTGTCCCTTGAGGGAGGGGGCCCTTGGGGATATCCTGCAATGGGGAGTGGGGGTGCAGTTTTCCTCACAGTCCATGGGTCCTTTGTTCCACCTTCCCCCAGCAAAGTGACAGGTAGTTAGCTGAGGAGGAGAAGGAGGAGGAGGCTTCATTAGGGCTCTCTTGAGGATCATGAGGAGAGGGCAAATGACACAAACCTATGTTATATGTGGAAAGGAAGGAAGGAAGGAAGGAAGGAAGGAAGGAAGGAAGGAAGGAAGGAAGGAAGGAAGGAAGGAAGGAAGGAAGGAGATTTCTGATACTCCCTGCCAGCTTCACACAAGCAAAGTCAGTTGGGAAGCCAGCAACAAGTCGTAAGTTGCTCACACTCCCACTGCTTTTTTCTGTTTGTCATTCTGTTTCTCTGTTTAGGTAAGAAAATATCTCTGAAACAATGACCCAATGGGTCACAGGTTGTCTAGTAATAATCTGAAAATGACATGTATTGGCTATCACATTTCATTGTTTTGACAGTTCATTGAACTGCCATGCTACATACCTCCCTAAACACTGAACTTGTTCATAGTTATTGTCCAGGGTCAGTTGAATATTCTCACTAGGAGCATAGAAAACTCCCCATTCTTGCATTTATCAGAAGCATATTAGGTGGTGGGACAAGAGTTGTGATCAGGCTTGGGTTTATTTTGAGAGTTATTTGTTCTCTATTGCTTGTGCATCCAGCCTTGCTGCCCATCCCTTTACAGCATGGAGTCAGGCTAGGAAATGTATAGTTAATGAAATATCCCTTTCTCCAAAGTAACAACTTTGGAACAGGCAGTAAACTTTGTTGACTCATAGTTTTAAACTTAAGATCCTGATTTATTTGAAAGCTAGCAAACATGTACTGCTTTAAATGAAGCAGGAAGTTATGGTTTGAGTACTCCTGGTTCATGTTGCAAAGAAGGATGGATGCTATATTTTTGCACAAATCTCACTTTGTTTGCTGAGACATGTTCATCCAGACAGGCCTGGAATCAATGTTTCCACTAGTATCCTTGGTTACTCAAATTTGTCTATTCTTCATATTTCCCAACTCTTAGATTGATGTAAAAACATTTAACTGCACAATTATTGAGTAAGAACATGAAACTGGATTTTCTCTCTGACCCAGAAGGATTTTATTTATGACACACTAATTCTAATTTTGTCCAGATTACTTTTTCATGATTAGCTGGTTATGATTTTATCTCTTGCTTACTGGATATTGCAACATTTATTTTGCCGATTAAGGAGATTTCTTGTGTTAATGAAGCTATCTTTTGATTTTTGCGTGATGAGCCCAACAACTTTGCTGCTTCAAAGCAATGATTTTCTTAATAACAATTGACTGGGGTCAGTTCATTGTAATATAATAAAATGTCATGACTAGATATATATTTATTATTAATATAATTGTCAGTCTAATATTAAAAAATAAATAACCTTCTCTCCTCTCCTCTCCTCTCCTCTCCTCTCCTCTCCTCTCCTCTCCTCTTTAGCTTTTTCTTCAGAATGGACCTTACTATGAATTCCTCCGTAGTCTTCTCTCAATATTTATAACATTGCATCCATTTTAGGAGGCCTGATATTTAGATTTCATTTTATTTTTCAGTTTTGGAAGACTGAACACAGAAATTCTATTTGCCACAGCAAATGAATTTGCGTGCAAGAGTTATATGAGTCTTTCAATGCAAGATGAGATACAATGTGAATAATGTGATATATGTACTCCTTTGAAGCTTGAATTTTGTCGTTATAGCTACATTCATAAACAAAAAGTGTTACTTACATAATGAATTTGGTCACACTTCTCACCATTAATGAAATCATAGGCTTTGCCTGAGGACATTACAAATACACATGTTTGTTGATGTTATTCAATAAAACAATTAATACCATCAATTTGACTGATGTGTGTCTTGTGTTGTAAACCACTGGGTCATTAACTTTAACAATGCCAATGTACTCTCACTATCAAATCCAACTAAATTAACGTTAAAGGAATAAATCAGAAGAACTTTGCAAATGGGAAATTATGGATTCATTAAATACAAAGAGCAAACCCACCTTCATTTTGTTTGGGTGGATGTAGATCAGAGTTCCATGTTAGCAGGGGGCAAATGAAAAGACCAACACGATATAGCAGAGAATAATGACATTTGAAGGACAAAGAAGCAGTAGGAAAGAGGTTTACTTCATCCATTCATAGGAAACAGTGGGGACATTGCTGTAATCCAGAGGTGGGAAGCCTCTGATCTTCCAGATAATGCTGAACAAAAAATCCCAGCAGCCATAGCCAGCATGGCAAATGATGAGGGATGCTGAGAGGTCTCGCTAGCATGATGTGATATTCCCTACCTCATCCTGTAAGCATGACATCAGGGGTTTTGAGGCTTCAGCAAGAAAATTGGCTGAAGTGTCAAACTAGAAAAATCTTTTCTTTGGGTGCTCTCATGGGATTTCCAGTGAATGATATGAAGCCTGTGAAAGCCCATTTGCCTGGTCACAGGCAGAGCAGGGAGAAGGCCAATACACATAATCATCAGTTTGCTTGACAAAGCACTATGGACTACAGCTGACTGCTTTTATAGGGGTACATTAGTAGAAAATTTATTAAAAAATCAATTCTAATTTTTTGCTGGATTCGCATACTTCTATTCTTCCCTGTGGTGTTTCTTCTGTATTTAAATATATTATTTCGGCATCATCGCTGTTTTGGTATGCACTTGTACTTTTTTCATTTAATTAGACAGTAGGTAGGGGCATTAAGGGAAGAAAGGCTGTATTGGCTTATATGACTCATGAATAGATCTAGTAACTGCTATAGTGAGGATTCAACCAATGGAATTATTGGCTGTTCATATGGAAAACCTATAGTACACATATCCAGGTTACATGCACACCTGGTTCTCCTCTTCCAGGTTAGCCACCCAGAGTTCTGAAGTTAGACTGAGAGGTAGGGACATTCCTGGGATCATTTAGTAAACTTCATGCCTGGATCGCATTGTAACTCAGCCTAATCCCTCCATCTTAGTTGAACCCCGAGCTCATGACACCACCCCAAATTCTTTTAGTGATCTCAATTGCATACACTTTTAGCATTAATGAATTAATATTTATCTATTTGAATTAATGTTTATTCTGCTTTTACTGTAAACTGCCCAGAGTCACCCCACAGTGAGATGGGTGGTGACAAATTTGAAAAATAAATAAATAAATAAATAAATAAGTAGGTAAGTAAGTAAGTAAGTAAGTAAGTAAGTAAGTAAGTAAATAAATAAATAAATAAATAAGAAAGATATCCTTATTGGGGCCACATAGTTTGAGAGCCACTTGGATCTAACCATGCATATAAAAGCTAAAGGAAATTACAGAAATGATGTGATAAAATTCACTCCTGGTTATTTTATAATTCAGTGTTTCAAATGGTAAAATATTTACATCAGTGTTGTCCAAACTGGCTGGGGAATTCTGGGAGCTGAAGTCCACTCATCTTAAAGTGGCCAAGTTTGGACAACACTGATTTATATTTTTAGCTGTTCTACTCTGCAATCTCAGGTAGCCATTATAGGAAACTTCCACACGAGGGAGTGTGCATGCGGTGAAGACAACACGGGCAGCTTGGTTTTGTACCTGCTGTACTGCCTTTGTGAAGAATTGCGGTTAGAATACCGAGACCAACTTTTGTATCACCATTGTTCCAAACATGTTTTGGTTTTTGTTTCCAAAATGTATGAAAGAAAAATATCAATGTTGAATATTGCCTACTTTACTAAATGACATCGAATGATGGCATCATGCATTTTCAGCTGCCTATAGTAAGATGGTTTTTATGATATGTTATTTCTTTTTCTTTACAATGTGTTCTTTAGTTTTATTTTATTTTTGTTATGGCCTGTGGCAAGAACAATAAATATTTCTAGGGCTAGGACATGATCCTTTAACTATGAAATTTCTAGTGTTATTTGTTATAATTTTTACACAACGATAGCTTTAATGTTCCATTATAATTATGTTCATTTGGAATTATTGTAAATTAATCTTTGTCACATGCATATATTTGCAGACAATCATCATGCGCTGTGAAAACTGCTGGCACTGCATAAGTATTAGCCCCAATGTCCTCTTTATCTTCTACTACTTTGATTACTGGGGAATAACTGGCAGATGTAAAGCCCTGGAACACTTAAAAGAGTACATTAAGAGCAAAGGGGGAAAAAGGAAACCTTTTTTTTTCCTTTTGTCTTGCCTTTAAATCAAGGAGAAGTTCCTTCTGCGACGTTGATAAGTTATTGATTTTGTAATAATACTGTGACTTGTTGCATCACTTAATAAACTGGGCCTGCATTGAATCATGGTATGTAACCTGGTGCCTTTTATATAGCTGGATTCTAGATACTTTGCCATTGGCCACAGTGACTGGGATTAGATAGGAACTGAAGACCAGAGCATCTGAAGGGTACCCAGGTGCCTATTTCTGTGGGAAAGAATAGTCATAGTAGGGTGGGTTTTTGTTGCTGCAAGTAAAGTTCACATTCTGGTCATCAATAGATTGAAATCCCTTTCAGAGTGCTGCCACGATCAGAAATTTCCTTCCTTAGTAGTGACCCACTAATGCCTTCATCCCAAATAGAGAGGAGGAAGAGCTGCTACCATGACAACACTCAAATAAAAGAGTCCTGAGTCCAGGGCAGGAATGTAACATAGGAATGTAACATGGGTAGACATCTCAGACATGCCCCTCCCTAGTTCATCCAAAGATAAAGGGAGGGAGGGGGAAGCACATTCAGGCCTGCAAGATCCTGTTACTATAATTTTTACAATAAAAGTAGTACTAACCTACATGATCTAACCTTGGATTCCTAGTCTGACTTACGCTGAAGTGGTGACAGTGTGTGAGAAAGAGATGGTGTGGGAGCTTGCAAACATAAAAAATGCTTTCATTAGGCCAGTCAGCCTTAGACTTCCTTAACTATTTATTTATTTATACATTTTCGTCTAGATGACCTACTTGATAGGGCTCAAGGTGGTTTACAGTCAAAACAAAACAGAACAGCAAATGAATACAAACCTAATATAAGGCAGCCGTTCTACCATCAGCACCTAAACAGCCTGCAGAAAAGTAAGGCCTTCAGTGCCTTCTTAAAGGACAAGAGGTTAAGGGCATTTCTTATCTCGGGAGATATGGTGTTCCAGAGTGTGTCAGCAGTCACTGAGAAGGCATGTCGATAACATGGAGTGGGAACTCTCACCATGTCCTCTCTTAGGGTCTGCACAGGGCAGGTTGAATCTTGGTGGTTCTGTTAATAGCTAGAAGCTAGTTGGTAGCTAATGCAGTAACCACAGTTTTGACATAGCCCTACTAAATCTGCATGTGCACTGCTACATTTTGGATCAGTCAAAGCTCCTCAGACATCTTCAAATGTGGCCATGTACAGTAGACTATCTTTGAGGTGACAAAGGCATGAGGTACTGTTGCCAGGGCCTCACAGTCCAAAATGGCCCACAACTAGCATGCCTGCCAGAGCTGGGCAAAGCCTCCCTGGCTACAGCCTCTACTGCTGCTCTAGAAGTAGCCATTAGTCCAGGAGAATTCCCAAATCACACTCCTTTAGGGGTAGTGCAAGCTCCTTTCAGAGTTAAAATTGGAACTGGAAATAAATCAGATTGATCACTGATATCTCTGTTTTTCAGGGATTTGATCTAAGTTTGTTTTGACCCATTCAGGGCTTCATAGTTTCCAGGCACTAAGACAGGATTTCAATACATCTCAAGTCCAGTCTGGAATGGCAATATACAAGTATAATTGGCATACAGATGATACCTCAAGCCAAATTGACCACAGATGACCTCCCTCAGTGGTTTCATATTAAATATGAAATAATACAGTAGGACTCTGTAGAACCTCAAATTGGAGCAACCACAGACATAGCTATTCTCTCTCATGCACTGTCCACTGCAGAAGCCTGCCTCCAAGACCTAACAGATGGTCTGGAAGGATATCATGGTTGATGGCACTGAATGTCTCTGAGAGGCTTTGTAAGATCATTCCATCCTCCTGACAAAGGTTATCCATCAGGGTAAAGTTTGCTCTCCAGGAGTGCTGAAATGAATTCACTACAATCTTCGGTTAGCAAGGCTACTGCTTAGGAATTCCAGGGGCTGTAGTACAAACATGTTTGGAAAATAGCTGGTGTACCTATGATTCTACTGTGAACATTGTTGCAACTGAAGTTTGCCAAGGTTTCCATGTCCTGATTCTTATTTCTAGGCAGTGAAAGATTCAGAGTCACTTAGCTATGCATAGCTAAAGTTATGATACCACAAAGGTGAGAGAGTGAACTTCCCATTCTGCTCATATAGAGCCAGCTCAACTTAATCTTTTTTTTTTTTTTTTACATAGGCTTTGTATATGTTTGTAGGAAACCTCATGACTTGGTGCTTTTATATTTTAACATTTTTATCAGCTTGGTAAACAGTTTCCTAACTGCTTTAACCAAGATTACATAGCTTTATATATTCAGTGTACATTGAATAATAACAAAAAATAAAAAACCCTAATTCATATTACTATAAATTATTTCAAAACCATAATGCTTATGCTGGATAGTAGGAATGGAATCTGCATTCAGTATCCCCTTCTTTTATACTCAGTGTTGACAGATGCCACAAGCTAGTTTGGCAATCTGCCAAAATTAAAAAAAAAATCATTTAAAATTTCAGTCTGTGAGTTAGTGTGATCAAATCAGACCGTGGATCATATTATTTACATCAATATTAAGAACATTATTTTTTAAAAATTACATATACTGAAAGGATGGAATGGAATTAACTGAATTTGGAAATACAAACTCAAAAATACATAAGAAATCTGATTTGGCATGTTGTCTGGTAAGATCTCTGTCAAACTGCTGTTTCATAATCTTAATTTTAGATGTTTTTCATTATCTAACAAAAATACGATTTGCTCGGGCCTCACAGACTCCAGAGAAAAGATGTAATTTTTTAAAAATGGCACTGACATAATATCTCAGTGAAATTTTAAGAAGCTGCACAAAAAGATGACAGGTATTTATTTATTATTTATTTATTTATTTGATTTGTCCCTGCCCATCTCCCCTACAACGGGGGACTCTGGGCGGCTTACAATCACTAAAATCACAATACATAATTAAATTATAAGAAGTTTAAAAATTATAAAAGGTATAAAAACTAGAAATTTACAAGAATAGGATAGAAATAAAAAGCTAAAAACTCCAAGAGGCCAATAGGGCCCCACCAGGCCGCTAAGGGGCCAGCCAACCCCATTTCTGATATCCTCCCTCCTCGCCCCAGGCCAGATGGCAGAGCCAGGTCTTCAAATCCCTCCGAAAGGCCTGGAGTGAGGGGGCCTGTCTCACCCCTGGGGGCAAGATGTTCCAAAGGGTGGGGGCTACAGCAGAGAAGGCTAGTCGGAGTTCTTTTACCGCGGGGATCCGGAGCATGCCCTCTCTATGAGATCGGGTGGGACGGGTTGAAATCATGGGGGCGAGGCGGTCCTTCAGGTAACCTGGCCCCATGCCATGTAGGGCTTTAAAGGTGATAACCAACACCTTGAATTGGACCCGGAAGCAAACTGGTACCCAATGCAGCTCGCGGAGCAAAGGTGTTATATGGGTCCTTCTTCGGGCCCCAAAAATTGCTCGCGCGGCCGCATTCTGGACCAGCTGAAGCTTCCAGATACTCTTCAAGGGTAGCCCCGTGTAGAGCGCATTGCAGTAGTCTTTCTGGGAGATAACAAGGGCATGAGTGACTGTACGTAGGGCATCCCGATCCAGGAAAGGGTGTAACTGGTGCACAACCCGAAGCTGTGCAAAAGCCCTCCTGGCCACGGCTGCCACCTGCTTTTCGAGCAGGAGCCGTGAGTCCAGGAGGACCCCCAAATTATGCACTGGGTCTGTCTGGGGCAGTGCCACCCCATCCAGAACCAACGATGACAACGTCCCGGATACAGAGGAGCCATTAACCCACAGCCACGCTGTCTTGCCAGGGTTCAGCCGGAGCCTGTTGTTCCCCATCCAGACCCTCACAGCCTCCAGGCACCAAGAGAGGGCGGTCACGGCATCACTTACCTCACCAGGGATGGAGATATATAGTTGAGTATCATCAGCATACTGATGATACCTCATCCCATGATGGCGGATGATCTCGCCCAGCGGTTTCATATAGATGTTGAAAAGGAGCGGAGAGAGAACCGAACCCTGTGGCACCCCACAACGGAGGGGCCGAGGATGGGACCTCTCGCTCCCTATCACCACCGATTGGGATCGGCCCTGGAGAAAGGAGGTGAACCAGCACAAAACTGTGCCGCCCACCCCCATATCCCTGAGCCGTCCCAATAGGATACCGTGGTCGATGGTATTGAACGCCGCCGAGAGATCAAGGAGAGCAAGGATGGTCGCACTTCCACCATCCCGCTCCCGCCAGAGATCATCCATAAGTGCGACCAATGCCATTTCCATTCCATAGCCGGGCCTGAAACCTGACTGATAGGGGTCCAGATAATCCGTTTCCTCCAGGACCCTTTGGAGCTGCGAAGCCACCACTTTCTCAACCACCTTCCCCAAAAAGGGGAGGTGGGAGACTGGACGAAAGTTGTCCAGTACAGTAGGATCCAGGGAGGGCTTCTTGAGGAGGGGGTGCACCAACGCCTCTTTAAAGGGTGCCGGAAACACTCCCTCCTGCAAGGATGCATTAACCATTGCCTAGATCCAACCACATGTCACCTCCTGAGCTGCTTTCACGAGCCAGGAGGGGCATGGGTCCAGATGACAAGTGGTGGCCCTCACAGTCCGGAGGATCCTGTCCACTTCCTCAGGAACCACAGGATCAAACCGTTCCCAGATAACAAGGCAAGAACGATCCCCTGGTATCTCCCCAGACCCTGCACCATGCTCGGAGTCCAACTTGGAATGAATCCGAGCAATTTTATCCTGCAGGTGCTCTGCAAATTCCTCCGTGTGGCCCTGCAAGTGAACCACCAGATCCCCCTTACCAAGGAGGGACCTGGTGATCCCAAACAGGGCCGCCGGGCGGCACTCTGCAGATGCAATAAGGGCGGAGAAGTATTGCCACTTCGCCGCCCTTATCGCCACAATGTAGGCCTTAATAGCAGCTCTAACACGTGTTCGGTCGGATTCCGTCCTTGTCTTCCTCCAGTGGCGCTCTAGGCATCTCTTAACCCTCTTCAGCACCCTCAGCTCCTCTGTAAACCATGGGGAGTGTCGGGGCCGACATGGCAAGAGAGTCCGCAAAGGCACGATCCTATCCAAGGCCCCGGCCGCTTCTCTATTCCAGGCAGCAGCCAGGGCCTCCGCTGGACCGTGCAGCAGGTCCACGGGAATATCCCCCAGCTCCCTCTGAAACCCTGACGGGTCCATCAGGCGCCGGGGGCGGGCCAATCACATGGGTCCGGCCTCCCTATGGAGGGGGATGGCATAGGAGAAACTCAGGGTCACCAGGACGTGATCTGACCGTGACACCGAGGAAAGCTGTACATCTCCCCTCAGATCACTTTGCCATTGCTCAGACAAGAAAACTAAATCCGGCATGTGGCCACTATCTCGGGTTGGGTCCTGCACAATTTGAGACAGGCCCATGGCTGCCATGGTAGCCATGAACTCCCGAGCTGCCTCCGAGGACCATCCCAGGGATGGCAGGTTGAAGTCCCCCAGAACCATAAGCCTGGGGAACTCCACCGCCAACCCCGAGACGGCCTCCAGCAGCTCAGGCAGGAAGGCTGCCACGCAGCAGGGAGGCTGGTACAGTAGCAGCACTCCCAACTGTTTGCGGGCACCCAACCTAAGAAACAGTGTCTCACAGCCAGACACTTGTGGAGCAATGCCCCTGAAGGCCACTAGAGAGTCTTGGATGACAACAGCCACCCCTCCTCCCCTGCCCTGGTATCTTGGCTGGTGCCACACCGTAAACCCAGCTGGGCACATTTCCGAGAGGGGCACCCCCCCCCTCAGGCCCCAGCCAGGTCTTGGTAATACATGCCAGGTCTGCCCCCTCCTCAGTGGTTAAATCACCTATGATGGGGGCCTTGTTTTTAACTGACCTGGCATTAAGCAGCAATAGCCGGAGGCCAGGGTATGTACTGTATTTGCATTCAGGAAACTTTCATTTTATCTCAGTGTCTTCTATTCACACTAAAATTCAGACCCAAAGAAAATTCAATACAGTACTACTCTGTATTCTATTTTTCATATATCTCATTTAGTACTACCTGTAAGATTCATAGTGGTTTGATATTCAATCCGTTTGATCTCTGGTTGTAAGAAGCTTTGCAGCATAAATCTGTGATACATGTAGTGGTTAGAAAATGGATGATCAGTTTCAACTCATCGGTTTGGTTTCTTATTCTGCACTGAATTTAGCATTATGATGTTATGTTATGATCAGTTATTGTTTCATCCGGCCTTGCTAATGGCGTTTACTTGACAGAGCTTTTGTGTACTGTGATAAACACTTTTGTTCAGTGTTATATAAATTATATAACATAATGCTATACTAATATTATGTAATTAAATACTGTATAAATTATAAATGTATTTGGAGTAATGGTTAAAGGCATTAGACCAGGAACTGGGAGACTGTGAGTTCTGGTCCTGCCTTAGGCATGAAGCCGGCTGGGTGACCTTGGGCCAGTCCCTCTCTCTCAGCCCTAGGAAGGAGGGAAGGGCAAACAACCTCAAAAATGCTGGCAAGAAAACTGCAGGGACTGTCCAGGCAGTTGCTAGGAGTCAAGACTGACTCAAAACTATATGACAGTACAAAGGAAATCCCACTTTTTATCCCATGGCTTGCTGTTTATTGCTTCTTATCAATTGTAAAATGGAATGATCTATTTGGATTGCTGGCATATGACATATTGGTTGATACTGTAATTTCTTTTGCAGTTAATTTGAGTTGTTTTGTTGTTTTCTGATTTTAATGTATTGTTAGTCACCCAGAGTAACAGAAGCAAGACAGATAGCCTAAAGAAAAAAGCAAGAAAGCATCCATGGTCTCATATGGACTATTTACCTAAGTTGTAGCTTGGTTAGTTTAGCCCACAACCCAGTATGATTTGGCTTATTTTCAGATAGTTGTGTGTAGGAATGGTCTGTTAATGGCTTTTCAATTTCTTGGTCAATGTATTAAATGAAGCTTGAGATATTTCTTTCCTGCTTTATCCACCCCTCCAGATTGAACTAATGCAGACTGTGGAAGCTTTCCTCCCAAATGCCCTTTCATTCTTTTAGTTGCTGAAAGGGCCTCTCTGAAATGGGGCATCTTAGATGCTCTTATAATTATAATAGAACATAACATAGATTATCTCTACATAGATAATATAATCAGTCATTTGGATTCCATGGAACTTAGAATAAGAGAAAGAGGTCAAAGAAAGGTCAGCGGTCAGGGAAATTGGACAGAAAGCCTAATGTAAATATTGAGATGAAACTACTGCCCTGAGTGGAAGGAACAAAAAGAAAATTCTCAAGGTTTTAAAGCTCTCATTCATGATATATGTTGTGAAATAATGACCTAATTTCATCACACAGAAGAAATGAATCTGACAGTTAAAATGTGCCATGGTATTAATCTCTGAATGAATATATATTTTTTTTCATCCTATTATGAAGTAGGAACATCTAGCATCTCTGTTTCAGCTGGAGCTCAAATACCATTGCTCAGGAAAGAGTGAAGTGAAGGAAAGAGACAATGAAGGAACGGGTAAAAAAGAGATAGGAGAAATTACAAGGAATCCCCCCACCTGTCAAAAAAACCCAGCAGTCCATCTTAACCAGCCAAAGGCTTATTATAGTGGCACGTTCAGCCAAAGGAGCAGATTGTCAACAGTATTTGATCATATATCATAGGGACATACCTGAGTGGTAAGCTTCACAAAAGCAGAGACAGGTAATTATTAAATTTTTCAATGTTGTAGTTGGCCTGTGGTGTTTTTTGACACAAAGAGTAGGAAGAGACAAAATCTACTGTTCATGGCAGTATAATCTCTGGTCCAGTCTCTTAGAAGAAGATGCTTCATAGTCTGTGGCACAAATGTCATTTCTTTCTTAGCACAGGCACCATACAGTCAGCATGGTTAAACTTTTACTCCAGAGACAGATCTAGATTCCAGGAATGGGAACACTGGTGGAAAGGGATTCTCAACAACAAATTTACTGCTGTAAAAACCTACCTTCTCCTCTGGCTGCTTATAATCATTTGAGGCTACAATCATTGGAAATAATTCTAAGTATTTATGGGGATATAGTACTTTTAAGTAAACAAAGAGCTTTTTTGTAGCATACATTCACTGTATGAGGGGTGGAGTAAACTCAAATAATTACAAATACACTTGCTTGTGAATAGATGATATTAGCCTTCAACCAGAGCTCTAATTCAGAAGGGGAAGATAGAAAATCTCTACTTTCCAAAGATGGAGTACAAACTTCTCAAAGACTGCAAGAGAATATGGGTGTAGTACACATTCCTATCAAATATTGCTATGAATCTAAGAGGGAAAATGTTTTTCCCTATGGTTAGATCTCTTCTTTAAATTCTCTTTTCTCTAAATTGCTTCATAGGCTGTTATTGTCCATTAGCCTTCATCTGACTACTCTAGGCTGTCCAGATATTTGGATAATTAATTAAAAAAAAGTTTCAGAAAGGATTTAAAAGGGTTCAGGTTTCTTGTAACTATAAAAATGTACAAAAGTGCAATAATTTCTAATACCGCCACCCCCCCCCCCCCCCGTTACTTTCCAAACTGATACACGATTCAAAAGAATATAGCATCTATAAATCCCAGTGAGGCTGCCAGGACAAAACTGATATGAAAAATAATTTAAGTCCACATCACCTGAAACAGTGTTGCATTTTAAGCATTATCTCCAACTATTAGCTGAACCCATTATTTCTTCTTTCAGATGTAGGTGTCTAATAGATACAAAATGATATTTTTTGTGGAACAAATTGTAATCTTATTATACATAGAAATATGATACATGGATGCTTAAGTGATCTTCCATTGATGAACATGTACTGAACTTTCAAATTGCTTATTTCACATCCTCCACAGTCTTGAACCCTCTAACTTAGGATCTTCTAACATGGTTTATGCCATGTGCAGTATAAGTCTATCATCTATCTATCTATCTATCTATCTATCTATCTATCTATCTGATAAAGTAGGAAAAATAAATCATGTACATCCATAAAAAAGATATATAGCACCCCAGAAAAAAACCCAATGGGGCCTCAATTTTCACCCTGTCCCTAGACCTGGTAGGACATATATTTTTAAAGTATTAATTGTTCCTCAAACAGTCAATTTCACTGAGGCCCTTATATAAGGTGTTTTTTTCCCCCTGCTATTCATAATAACAATATATTTAAATTCAGTTTACTCATCTGAGATATATCATCGGGTACTTTCTGCCTAAGGTATTGTAAATTATTGCCTCTAGCCACCATTGAAGCTATCCAGAGAAAACTGATTTTGACAACTTAGTAACCCCAAGGCATCAGTTCAGTTTTCAAACAATTGAAATTATACCCAGTGAGGGCTTGAAACCTATCAATTAATGTTATTAACTTTGTTTGGAAGATTCAGATTTATTAATAAATCATACGTACAGGACTACTTTATACTCCATAGAGACAAGTTCTGTGCTGCTCATTCAATGAAAAAGAAGACACTTTAGATTTTTTCTCTATTTAAATATCAAGGTTCATTCAGTGTAAGGTTTTTTTAAAAACTTAATATAATGACGCTGAAAGTTGCTGGCCAGAAATGGTTGATGCTTCAGCGGTTCGAGTCCAGCCTTCACGTTAACAGGGTGAGCTCCTGTTTCCTCCCCAGTTCCTGTCAACCCAACGGTTCGAAAACTCATGTGAGTAGATAAATGGGTACTCTCACTCCGGTGGGAGGAAAAATGCTGGCGGCGCCTTGCAAAAGGAGTCAGGAGCAGTTGCCGGTAAAGCGCGGAATTGCGCTCGCCCGAAAAGGACGTGAAGCAATGTAAACCCCACCTCCTGTGCTCGCCAGGTGGGCTCTGCTCTAGGAAGGAGGCTCTGGCAAACCACTTCCGAAACACCTTGCCTTGAAAACTGCAAGGACTCGTCCAAGCAGTCACTGCAGGGTCGGTAACGACTGAGTGCAGATAAAATAATAATAATAATAATGTCTTTAATTTTTTTGCTATAAGCAGCATGGCTTTCTTATTTTACAATGCTTTTTGTCAGTGAGTAACACTGAGGATTTGCATAATGAAATTGTAAAACAGGTCCAAAGGTGAGGTATTTTCATATTTAATTACATTGTAAAGCAGTACAATAATAGAACAGAATAACTCTCTAGCAGTTGTTTAGAATCAGTCTTTGATCATGGTGGAATCATGGTAGGATCAGATATGACATTTTATGATGGACTAGTGATGGAGAGGAACACGATTAATATGTGCTCAATATTTATCACACATGTAAATTCAGAACAGAGGCACAGAAAGGAAACAAATAATAGTATTTTAAAAATTGAATGAAAAGTGCTCTCATTGTTAAAGTAGATTGCTCATTTCAGCAAAAAAACATTTAATTCAGTTATTTTTATTTCATTTGAGAAACATTGGGTATTTGGCTTCCCTAAGAGTCTTAATGAAAAGGTACTTACAGGCCACTTAACAAATATGGATATTTATACCATGGAGTTGGCTCCAAAACACTGTACACTTTTTCTTGCATTAATTTGAATGTCCATGGTGTTCTGCAAAGATGCAAATATGGAACTGCAAACAATGAGAAAATCCTTATGATTATACAGTACGTATGTACTGAAAATTCCACTGACGCAGGAGTCCCTTGTTCTGAATGTTTCTGACTTTCTTTTTATTTATTTATGCACATTTTCTGCTCTCCAAACTATTCATTGGAGAGTGGGAATGAACAACATTTATCTTGGCTTTGGCCAGGTTAACACAAAGATGGAATTAGTGGGCCAGACTTTTTTTAATTTCTGGCTCTATAAAATATGATACAGGTTTATTCATTCTAGGACTAAACCTGTTCTCTTTAGGGGGAAAAAATAAACAGATTTCAAGTATCCCCAGTGTCTTTATCTCTAATTTCTCAAAGTTCAGGCTGCAATGCAAAGAACCTAATCCAAGCGCCGGCAACAACATAATGTGGACTAAACTGATTTATAACTAGTAACAACAGCTCTCCCTGCATCTAGGACTGACAGCCTACACTCTATCTTGATTTATGGCCACATTCAAATATTTGACCTTTGCTGAAGTAGCCCCCTTACTGTGGAATAGCTTTACCCCCAAAGTTAAAATGGTACCTACCTGATTTTCCTTGAAAGCTTTTCTCTTCTATAGAATATTTGGTGAGAAAGAGTTTTAAGTATGGATACTGGCATATTAGATGTGGTGTTTTGTTTTTTGCATTACACATTATTGATTCTTGTTATGGTTTTATTGTTTTCACCCGTGTAAGCTTCCTAGAGTCTGGTGAATCAGGCAGCATTTTTGAAACAAACATCCTCAGATGTTGGAGGCAGATTATCACCTTAAAGAGGATAGGAAAAACATCATTTCATACTGTATTGGACAAGGCAATGCTAAACTGCTCCTATATTTTACCAAGAAAATACATGATAGACCATATAAAGTAAATGATGATACAGTGCTGGGTGATGGGCCCCTCAGGTTGGGAGGCATTCAAGTTGCTACTGAGGAAAAGATGAACCTGCATTGTACTAATGGTGTTTATGACACAGCTGGATTAAAGCTTTTGGGATGTCTACTTGCTGATAGTGCTGGGCAGGAAAAGAAAACCTGAAACTGCAAAACTGCAAAAACAGAATTATAGTGGGAACATGGAACATGAATATTGGAAAGCTTAACACAATAAAAGATGAAATGAACTGAGTATTCAAGGACATCTTAAGCATCAGAGAATTCCAGTCCATTTCAATTCTCTGATGCCTAAGACGTCCTTGAATACTTTTTATCAGAAGATCATGCAGTTTACTATGTAGGACATGAACTACAAAGAAGGAGTAGTGTTGCTTTCATAGATGGGAAGGCTAAAGCAAGGATAGTACTTGGGTACAATGTAGTTAATAACCAAATAATATCAATTAGACTTTGTACACAACCCTTTACTATGATGGTTATCCATGTTTACGCTGCAACCACTGTTGCAGAAGAAGAGGAGGTTGTTGATTTTAATGATCAAGTTCTACCTCAAACTGACAGAAGCAAGATGAGTTGCTTGTTGTTGGAGACTGCAGTGACAAAGGTGGAAATAGTAAGGAAGAAAATGTAATTCGACTGTACAGTCTATAAAAAAAGAAATGAAGCAGCACAGTGACTTATCATTTCTGCCAATCTGAAAATTTTTTCATTGCTAACATATTCTTCAAAAAAACCAAAACAATACCTACACGCATAGACATCACCAGGTGAAGTACACAGAAATCAAATTAATTATATTATTGGTACAAGAGGTAGAAAAGTCCAGCTATACTAGCAAAGATGTGGTCAGGGCTGACTGTGCAAGAGATCAAAAACTGCTCATATACAAGTTCTAAGCTAAATGTAAGAAGAAAGCCAACCAGTTTCCATGATATAATTTTGAGGATATACCCACCATTTTCAAGGATAACATCAAATTAAATCAAATCTTTATTAGGGTTACCAGCATATCAAGGAGAACATCAGGAATTCTTTTGAAGTCCTGAGCCCCATTGATAGGGAGGAACTGTAGAATGAAATCAAAGGAGTTGTTAAGGATGAATGTGAAAAGAGATTGCCAAAGACCAAGAAACAGAACAAAGAAAACTGAATTTCAGAATAGATGATGGGAATTGAAGAGAAGCAAAATCCAAGAAAGACAAAGATCTTAAGAAGGAACATAACAAAGAATTTCGTAGATGTTCTGGAAGAAATATGCAGTATTACACAACATCTGTAACAAAATCAAAGAGGGAAACAGGTACACAAAAACAAGAAGAATCTTCCAAAAGATCTCCAAACAAAGAAGGAGGTTCTAACTCAAACTGGTATACCAATGGATAGAGAGTAACTGATTCCAAGAAGATCAAACAAAGATGGAAGGAATATACTGAAATTCTGTACAGTAAGATACCTCAACATCTAAGATACCTTAGAAGATACTCCCTATTTATGAGAACCTTTGCTACTTGAAAATGAAGTTAGAGCAACATTCTGGTCATTACCAAGTCAGAAGACTACAGGAGTTGATGAAATTGTTAAACAAATATGGGAAACAACAGAAGAAGAATCAGGATAGTTTCTAATCAAACTATGCAAGCAGATATGGCAAATGACATGGCAGTGACCATATACCAAAGAAGGAAGACTTAACAGAGTGGGCAAACTATCACACCAAATGCAGTACATAAATTATGTTATACAAAATGCTCAAAAAACTGTGGCTGCAATTCAATCTTTTCACGTCACTAGATGAGCACAGCATATCCCAGCAGCGCTGAAGCTATATTCAGTTAAGGCTTGCACACAACTACTTTTCGGTGCCCAGCTTACACTTCCTTTACTCCTCTTGAAAGGGTCCAATCTAAATTCCCAAGGGCTATATTCCAGGTAGCCCCTTGCATTTCAAATGTAGTATTGAGGGAGGCAGGGCTGTCAAAAGTTGAAACAGATACATGGACCTGTATCAATACACATTGGTTGAAGTTACTGTCCTTTGCCACAGGTTTGAGTTCTTTCCTTATTGAGGACAATTACAAATCAGTATGGTTCAGGACACTCTCACAAAAACTTCAATATCTCGGCTTCTCCAGGGAGGTGGTCCTAATGATGGGTTATGAGTGTGTGCTCAGCAGATTTACACAATGTATCAGAGACCGGGAAGCCCTACAGGACCAGTCTGTTTTAACTAAGAACATTTTTCTGAGCAGTCAAGCCTTTTTTTTACAAACCAGCAAGATACACCACATAACTGTTTCCAAATTCCAAAGAGCACTAGCACACTTCAACACTCTCCCCACAGCAGTTTTGGAGGGCCAATACAAAAAAGGTCCCCTATGACCTGAGACTGTGCCACTGTGGACAAGGGGCTGTTGAAGCTATAGCTCATGTCCTGCTATATTGTGCCCTCTATAAGGACTCAAGGACCTGCCTTATAACTCCTTACCTGGTAAAATACTCAAGAAATTCTGATCTTTTTCATGGACAGTTGTTGTTATTAGTTCAGTATGATTCAGTCTCCTTGAACGTAGCTAAATTTTGTTATACTGCCCGTAAAATTATGATTATTCACTGACATACCCACCACCGATTGCAATATTTTATCTTGTTTTGTTTTTACTTTATTTTTATTTTTATTTGTAATGTGTTTTTGTTTGCAATTCTGGTGAGTGACCATAATAAAATATTCATTCATTAATTCACACCGTATTCTTAAATTCACATGTTATCGAAATAATGTTTACGATCAGATTAGAGCCGTATATGGAAAAGAAAATACCAGATGTTCAAGCTGGTTTTAGAAAAGGCTTAGGAACAAGAGTCATTATTGCGGAGGCGCAGTGGATAATTGAGGAAGCCAAAGAATATCAAAAAGAAGTCAAAATGTGCTTCACTGATTACAGAAGAACTTTTGATTGTCTTAACTATGTAACGCTGTGGATCATTCTTAGAAAAATGTGAATCTCAGAACATGTCCCTTCTTCATGCAAAATCTATACATGGGATAAGAAGGCACAGTCCAGGGAAGGTGAGAAAAAAGTCTGGCTCAAGGTCTGCAAGGGAGTGAGTTGCATTCTCTCTCCTTATTTACTCAGTCTATATGCTGAATATATATTGAGGGAGGCTGGATTGGAAGAAAATGAGCATGGTTTTAAAATTGGAGGAAGGAACATCAATAACCTGTGTTATGCTGTCGACACTACTCTGATAGCTGAAAATACAAAATGATCTGCAAACTCTAGCAATGAAAGTCAGTGAAAAAATATGAGTATTATATATAAAGAAGACCAAAGTGATGACGATAGATACAGTAACCAGCCTGAGAATTGACAGTGAAGATATTGATGAGGTGGATTATGAGTAGAGGTTCTTGTAAATAGGGAATATCTTCTAAAATATCTTGGATGTTGACATCTTTGTTGCACAGAAGTTTAGTATATTCCTTCTATCTTTCTTTGATCTTCTTTTTTGTTTCCTTATTCACTATCTCTGTACCCTTAAGGCTTTAGTCCTATCTGTCTTTCTGCTAGTTTTAACGACACAGTCCACCTTCTTATCTCCTTGTTCTTTAAATTCTTTAAATTCTTTAAATTTAAATTAGAATATTACATGACATCAATAACACAAGGATTGGAAATAGAACAATATTGGACCTCTGCAAAGTAGAAGCATGCATATGTACTCAGTACTTGGTTTGGGCCCCTTTTGCAGCAATGACTGCCACAATGCGGCGTGGCATGGATGCTATCAGCCTGTGGCACTGCTGAGGTGTTATGGAAGACCAGGATGCTGCAATAGCGGCCTTCAGCTCCGCTGCATTGTTCGGTCTCATGTCCCTCATCTTTCTCTTGGCAATGCCCCATAGATTCTCTATGGGGTTCAGGTCAGGCAAGTTTGCTGGCCAATCAAGCACAGTAATCCCATGGTCATTGAACCAGGTTTTGGTACTTTTGGCAGTGTGGGCAGGTGCCAAGTCCTGCTGGAAAATGAAGTCAGCATCCCCATAAAGCTCGTCTGCGGAAGGAAGCATGAAGTGCTCCAAAATCTCCTGGTAGACGGCTGCGTTGACCCTGGACGTAATGAAGCACAGAGGACCAACATCAGCAGATGACATGGCTCCCCAAATCAACACAGACTGTGGAAACTTCACACTGGACTTCAAGCATCGTGCATTGTGTGCCTCTCCATTCTTCCTCCAGACTCTGGGTCCTTGGTTCCCAAATGAGATGCAAAAGTTGCTCTCATCAGAAAAGAGGACTTTGGACCACTGGGCAACAGACCAGTTCTTTTGTTCTGTAGCCCAGGTAAGACGCTTCTGACGTTGTTTGTTGTTCGGGAGCAGCTTGACAAGAGGAATACGACATTTGAAGCCCATGTCCAGGATCCGTCTGTGTGTGGTGGCTCTTGATGCACTAACTCCAGCCTCAGTCCACTCCTTGTGAAAGTCCTCAACACTTTGGAATGGCCTTTTCCTGACAATCCTCTCCAGGCTGCGGTCATCCCTGCTGCTTGTGCACCTTTTTCTCCCACACTTTTCCCTTCCACATAACCTTCTATTGATGTGCTTTGATACAGCACTTTGGGAACATCCAACTTCTTTTGCAATTACCTTTTGGGGCTTTCCCTCCTTATGGAGGGTGTCAATGATGGTTTTCTGCACAACTGTCAGGTCAGCAGTCTTTCCCATGCTTGTGATTCCTACTGAACCAGCCTGAGAGACCATTTAAAGGCTCAGGAACCCTTTGCAGGTGTTATGGATTCATTAGCTGATTAGAGTAGGACATTTTGAGCCTAGAATATTGAACCTTGTCATACTATTCTAATTTTCTGAGATTGTGAATTTGGGGTTTTCATAAGCTGTACGCCATAATCATCACTATTATACCAAAGTAAGGCTTGACATATCTCGCTTTGCATGTAATGCGTCTATCTCATATATTGGTTTCACCTTCTGAGTTGCCATACTGACATAAATGAACATTTGCACGATATTCTAATTTTTTGAGTTTCACCTGTACAGTAGGTTAAAAATGAAAGTCATATAAATGTATTAGAAATATATATGTACTAGAATATTTGCATTAGATAAGTATATATAGAATTGTAATTGTTTACTGTTATAGTAACATGTTAACATTTTTTCTTTATTGTATTTCTTTCACTTTTTTGTTAAAGCACTTTCTATACGTTTTTTTTTCTTCTTCTCAATAATAAAAATAAATAATCATAATAAAAATTCAGTAGGGCTTATTCCCAGATTATGAGTAATGTACACAGGGCAGGTTCCAAATATATTAAGGATAACCTTTTCCTCCACAAATTCCACTATATTAACAGCTTTTTAGGCCCTATCCTAAATCCCTGCTTGAGATAATCTCTATGTCAGTGAATAGTTTTATTGCTTTGTTCACCTGTTTTGAACGTGTTATTTTTTTTATTTATTGTGATGCTTTGGATCTATTATGAGATATATGTGCTTGGTTGTTTTGAAGTTAGTAGAGTTAGCTGCCATTTGGACATATCAATTCATTTAATGTTGGCACCTTCCAGATATATTAGACTAGAACTCTTATGTTGCCATGTGGCTGACCATGCTGCCTTGTGTTATTTAAGGCAGGGCCAGTCTTTTCATGACAAAATGACCTTGAGTTGAGCTACATAACTATAACCATGCTACCTTGTTGGCAGTGGTATAGTTTGCATTGCACTCTTACAGAAGGATGTTTGACTCTCTAGTCCATCTTACAGTTAAATATTTCTCAATGCTCCCCCATCCAAGTACTAACCAAACAAGACTCTGCTTGGCTACTCAAAGTTTTCATGATTAGGGATGCATTTTTTAAAATGTTTGAGTTGCACACTGGGATCTCCAGTCCAAAACATAGACAGTGCCAGATCAAAGAAGTAAACAGGGGTAGGACAAAATTTTAATTTGACTTAAGCAAATTAAGTTTACACTAATTAAACACAGTTAATACATTTGCTCCCCATTTATTTAATAATCTCCTTTAGTCATTAAAAACAACAACAGTTCAGTGATAACTTTTGAGGGGCCCTAGGAAATATATCCAGACTTTGGAGAGCTTTATGTAGCCATGGATCTCCAAGTTCTGCACCCCATCATATGTTGAGCTTAAAAAGATGTCCATCATAAGCAACTAAGAAAAAATAATGATTTTATTTAAAAGCACTTGGAGTTCAAACTTGTGTTTTTTGCTTTAAAGCCTCGGATAAAATCTGTACTTTGTTTTATAACAGATAAGTTGAAGAAAGAAACAAAATTAATCACCTGAGAATTTATAATTTACCTTGATAGTTAAAAGGGCCCACATTATCTGCAATGCAGAACTGGTTGCAATTCAGTCTAGCCTTTTCCCATTAATCTTAATTATACTGCAATATTTTACTTTAATGGGATATGTTTTGCTATTGTTCTTATAAATCTTGTTATATTACAAGAATAGTCAGATGATTTGGTTTTTGAATTTGGGTTTGCGGTAGTTCTATTGGCTACAAAATAGAAATACAAGGGTCTTCCTCTTTTTGAATCTATGTACTTTTGGTCGTTGATCAGCTTTAAGCTCCTATGCTTTATTGATGACATTCGAAGTTGCAATGTGCCAACATACAGAGTGCAATTTTCAGAATGATAGCAACAGAATTTGGAAGAAAAGGGCAGTGGCTTGAATCCTTAAAAAATAAGAAAAGTTTTGGTAGTGTATCTGTAAGTTTTGAGCACCAAAACTGAATGATGCAGGAGGCTGTGAATTCTCTGTGGATGACATATGTTTTACTCCACTCCTCGCCTCTGTTTTTATATTATAGCAGTGGTGAATAACCTATGGCTCCGTGCAAGAGGGAACCCTTGAGGGACCTTCATTGACCTGCAAAACCCCCTCTGTCCATGACTGCTAAAACTGATGGCACAGTTTCCTTCTCTTTTGAGGTGGGGAACACTGTAACCACTAAAATAGGCAGATCACAATGAAAAACAGTTGAATCCCCCCCAACCCCATTTTTACCCTTATGTGGGATATGTATTGGATACATCATTCCATAAATTGCTTCCTTATTGGTGCAGAATAGAGATCACTTGGTGTCCTACTTTCCCTCTCTATTCTGCTGTACATAAAAAAAAATTAAACTTAGAATAACCAAAGGCACTCCCTTTGAGACTTTGTAGGAGGAGAGCTGTGTTAGTCTGGGGGGGGGGGGGGGAATCAGGAAGGGTCTGATAGCACCTTTTCTGACTAAGCAAATCTTCATCCTAATTACCCACTGTATTGTTTCCATTGGTCCTGGAAAATTCTGTGCCTTTTGTTAGATAGATAGATAGATAGATAGATAGATAGATAGATAGATAGATAGATGATAGATAGATAGATAGAAAGATAGACAGACAGACAGACAGACAATACCAGTAGAAGAGAACTGGGTTGAACTGTGGAGTCCTTGGTGCTCTCTGAGCTTGGCTGTTTGCTGCCAGTGTTGGTGGGCGTGTGGTTTTCTCCTTGTTAGTCCTTGTCAACTATCAATAGACACATAGAGATAAACCACATTTACACACCATTCAAAAGAAACAACAAAAAAGCTAAGAAGGAAACAAAAAGATCAGAATACATCCTCTCCAGCAGCCTACACTCAGATAAGCAGGGATTAACACCAGACAAACAATTCATCAGAAAACAATACCCTAATCAAGGAACTAACAAGGAGAAAACTACACCCCCACCAAAACTGGCAGGGCAAGCTACTGTACACAAACAGGGAGCAAACCCCACACTCATCAGCACTGATGATGTTACCTAGTCAGATAATGAAATGTCTGCAAGCAAACAACCAAGCTCAGAAAGCACCAAGGACTCCATAGATAGACAGACAGACAGACAGACATGTAATTAAGTCATCTGTCTTTTTTATCTCTTGCCTGTTGCTCCTATCTCTCTTTGTCTCTCCCTGTTTTTGCCTGCTTTTTGTCCCATTTTACCAGTTAACTCCTTTTGACCTCTGCTGAACTGAATGGTGGGTGTGCTTGCCCTGATCTGGATATAGGGATTGACTGGGAGTGTGCTAGGTGCAAACCATGGAGGAAATTTTCCAGCAAAGCAGCACCACATACTCTGCAGCTCTCTGCCCCTTCCCCCAAAAGTTACGTGCAGCTCCTGGTCACAAAGAGGTTGCCTATTCTGTGTTACAGGAAGACTAGGCACAATGTGAACATAGTTTCAGACAAAGGGATCAAGGTCCTCCCTAATCTTTCTGCCCTATGCAATGGAATCAAATATGATATGGATTCCCCCCCCCCCCCAACAATTTACCTGGTCCAAATAGGAAACCAAGTAACCAGAAACCTCTGAACAAAATTTCTATTGGTGCATCCTCGCCTGAAACCTATGTGTAGCTCAGAGTGTGCTCATTGCTTTCTGTCTGGAGTTATATATAATACGATGTTGCAAACAGAAGGAAGTGAGAAGAATATAACTTCAGAAAGGCAGGAGGTCCCTCTCTTTCAAATTTAAGGTCCCCCCAACACAAGTGGGAACTGAAGGTGTCTGGTACCTTGCAGGATGGCTGCCCTTCAGAACGCTCTATGATTAATGCATGTTATGAATATCTATTAAATGTTACAGCAGGTTGGTGACTCTCAGCTGTGTTGCTCATTTATTAGCAGCAGCATTTCAGTTACAGGCTGAACAGAGGGTGAGGGAGCAACTGCTCTGCAGTCTTAGATTGATGACACTTCTAAAAATTGTCCAAGCATGTGTGCAAAAATCTATCAAAATAAGAGTGTAATAAATGAGAAGATAACTTTTACTGTGCACAAAAACTGCACTCATGCCTCATTTGTCTCCCCCCTCTCCTGTTCATAGGGAAAATAGTCTACATAGGTAAATAAAAATCTAGAAGAGATGGTGTCTTATTCTCTACAGAAGGAAGAACATTCTAGTAGCACAGCTGCATCAAGAGTAGATGTTGTATCAGGGACAGCCTGTCACAAGGGGATGAACTGTAGCCTCACATTCTCAACTTCTATGATTGGATTCTTTGCCTTGGATCCCTCAGATTAACTCGAGCAGTTTCCATTAAACAGTAGAGTCTACCCTGTAATGCTCAGGTATATTTTTTTCAATCTGGTACTCTGCAGATGTACTGGGACTGTAACTCTTATTTTCCAGCAATATAGCTGATCCAGTTGGACTGAAACTTCACAGTAGCAGGACTAGACTGGACATAATGATATTACATGAGAAGAGGCAACAGGGCTGAAATCCAAAATGGGGAAGATATTAGTATTAGGACTATGCACAGTCCTTAAACCAGGTGCATTGAAATGCATAAGAATGCATATGAAGGTCATCTTTTAAGTCATTAAAACAGCCAGGGAGAGGCTGAGAAAATAATTGAAGGGAGATAGAAGGCAGCTTATCTGGTAAATGGCAAATCAGCCCAGATGGCGAGGAACCTGGGAAGAAGCATTTCACATCGCAAATAAACTCATTCTAAATTACAGTAGGAAAATCCTCTTGCAGATTCAAGGTTCTGTATTTATCCAAAGACTAAAATTAAAGATACCTGACTGAAGTCTGTGTAATGTTTTGCTTTCTTGATCTTGTCCAGTGTGTGGAGCTCAGAAACCTGGATAAAGACATGGCTGTTATAATTGTTTAAGGAGAGAGGTTTTGTTCATGTTCCTGCACATTCAAAAGCTTCTCTTTTAAAGGATTTCCACAGCTCTACTAAGCCAGTACAGTACCTCTTTAGACTGAGGTTGAGGCTCACAAAAATACCTTCCATACTGAAAACAAACCAATTGGGTAATAGACTAGGTCAGGATTTCCCCCCTGAAGACTAGTTCTTTCTAAATGTCTTCAGAGCATCTCACCTTGTAAAGTTCATAATTTTATTTAGTTACTTAAAGTTTGTATGTTACCTCAATCCTAACCTCTAGACAGTTAGTTTACAATGCAATAGAACAATACAACAGAAAAAAAAATCAGAAGATTTTCTTTTCTATGAAATAATTACATCTTAAAAGACCTATTGAATATCAATAGGGAGGGAGGGATCCTTACTTCTGATGGTAGACTCTTCTGGTTCCCTATCCCCTTACTTCCCAATATACCCTCTTGCCCAGTCTGCATCAGATGGCCTGATTTGACTTGGAAAGGAGTGTCTCAAAGATACCCAAGATCCAAGTACTGTAGGGCTTTGTAGAAAATATTCAGGACCATAAATTTAATTTAGAAGAAAACTGACAAACCTGTGCAGATCTCACAATACATAAGTTATTTGGCTATAATTATTCTTACTTGTCAGTAAGCAGGCAGCTACGTTTTGCAGCGGCTGTAGCTTCTGAGTGATATTTACTTTCACTTCCAACTTTCACTTCCATAGAGCATCACAGGGAAAACCATTGCTTGCATGATTCTGATCTATGTAGGTATAGACATGTCATGGCAATGACATATTCTGGGATTTTCATTTTCTTAAGGACATTGCACTGCCTGACATGATCAACACAATCAAAGGCCTTTCTATAACCAATGAAGCACATGCTGACTTATTTTTGGTATTCTTTGGCTTTCTCAATTATCCAGTGTGCATCAGCGATCATGTCTTGTGTTCTTCAGCCTTTTCTAAAGCTGGCTTGAACATTGGCATCTCTTTTTCCATGTAAGGCTCCAATCTGCACTGGATGCTCCTAAGCAATATTTTGCTACCATGTGAAATTAAGGACATTGCACAATGGTTTGCATACTGGGTAAAGTCTCCTTTCTTTGGTAGTGGTATGTAGATTGACCTCTTCCAATCTGTTTGGCCACAGAGTGGCCAACACAGATTTGCTGGCATAGTCTGATTAGAAACTTTACTGATTCTTCTTCTGTTGCTTCCCATATTACTGTAGGCATTCCATAAATTCCCGTAGGTTTCTGACTTGGTAATATCTGAGTGATGATAACTTCATTTTCTAGTAGTAGAGGTTCTCATAAATAGGGAATATCTTCTAAGGTATCTTGGATGTTGACATCTTTGTTGCAAAAAAGTTTAGTTTACTCCTTCTTTGATCTTCTTTGCTTCAGTTACAATCTGTCCATTGACATTGTTTAGCATACCAGTTTGAACTTGGAACCTCGTGAGTTCAGAGAACTTTTGGAAAACTTTCTTTGTTTTTCCATGTATGTTTCCATCTTCAACATTTTTACAGATGTCATTGTAATACTACTGTTTGTCTTTTCTAATGACTCTCTGAAATTGTTCGTTAAGTTCCTTCCTGATATCTTTGTCTTTCTTGGCTTTGGCTTCTCATCTCTCCTTGGCAACTTCCACCATCTGTTCTGATATCCAGTTTGCTTTCTTTCAATTCTTGGTCTTTGACAGTCTCTTTTCAGTTCATCCTGAACAACTTACTTGGTTTCATTCGATAGTTCCTCTGGTTCTCTCTCAATGAGGTTCAGGATTTCAAAGCAATTTCTGATGTTCTCTTTGAAAATTGGTTATATGCTCAAGATTATATTGTGAAAACTGGTTAGCTTTCTTCTTTTGCTTTAGCTTGACTTAGTACTTGTGCATTTAATTAATTAATTAATTAATTAATTAATTAATTAATTAAATTTGTATGCTGCCCCTCTCCCCCAGCAGGTCACTCTGGGCAGCTCATGAGAAGTTTGTGATCTGTATCCACAAATTCTGTTCTATGGGTTTTAGAAAACAAATGTGTGGCTTTTCTAAACCAATGATCTTTATTAATAATAGCAACCTCATGAGTAGTCATCTCACTAAATATCACAATAGGGACTCTACTATATTCCTCTACTTCTGTCACCCTAATTTCTCTAATATGATCCTAATTGCCATCTGTTCCCATTTGCTGTTCCTCTAGCAGCACTCCAACTATTACAGAAACTTCACACAAAATAATATTACAATAATACAAAACAGAAATAAAAAATCCAACAAACCTACTAAAATTCCTAACTTCTTTCCCCCTCCTTCATGTATTCACTCAAAATTTGTTCAAATATCCTCAAGGAGAACACAAATGCATCAGTCACCATTTTAACCAGAAAAGTTTCTAGGAAAAAAAAAATATTGCTGTGGTTGCTACAGATCTTTGTTAGTTCTGGCAAGTTACTGATTTAAAGGGCAGTGACGCATGTATAAGTGAATGTCCTCAACCACACTAAAGTGGCAGAGGTAGTTTACTGAGGAAAATCTTAAGTCTGATGATTGTTTTGTGTTGAGGCCCATTCTGTGGTCACTGAGGTGGGTTTTAGAGGTTACTCCCCATTACTATTTCCAGTTTTTATGCTATCCATCTCTGTCGTGCCCCTTTATTTTTTTATTTTTTATTTTTCTTTTAGTTGAATGTTCTCTGCCTGATAGTTTTGAAGTCTGAATTGATTCCCAGTTTTTTCATTTATATGAAGTCTGTTGTGTTATTTATTTATTTTTTTTAATATTGCATGCTACCTCCGCACCCATGAAATGCAGCATAACTCATTTTAAATGATACAGATAAAATAAGTAATTTGGAGTGCATTGCTTCCTGAGTTGACAAACGCATGCCTGGGCTTTACCATTTGAGGCTGCAGATGAAATTTCATCTAACTGAATGTGCTGCCATGTTTTACATTTCTTCCACAAAAACACTGAGATGAAAAAGAGAAAATAACCAGGTTGGAGGTAACCCTAAAAATGAGGGTTTTGATGCCCAGAGGAATAGCCTGTCACATGAGTTTTCATCTATAATCTCAAGCATTGTTTTGGGGGGGGGGGGGAGGAGACAAAAGGAGCCCATAATGAAGCTTGCATGACAATGTCATCATACCAGTGTCATGGTGTGATGTCTTTGTGGCAAGCAACAGGACACAATTAAGTAATGGCATCGTTCCTGTTAAGGTGCCACCATACACGTGCCACCATGTTGATCTCACTGTGTTTGCTGCAGATGCCAGGGGTCTCAAAATGTGTAACAGGTTTATCGTTACAAGGAGAGCAGACTGTTAGATTAAATGCAGCATTTCCTATACTTTATTTATCTATTTATTTATTTGATTTGTCCCCGCCCATCTCCCCTACAATGGGGGACTCTTTTTATTAGAGACCTCTCCTTTTATCACTGTTGCAGAACATTAATAGAAGTGCCAAATAGTAAAAGGGAAACAAATAATATCATCATCATTTTTATTCACCTATGCAGGTCTTTTTTTTTTTTTAAAGATTAAATAGGTACCTTGACTGATGAGATCTAAGTATGTGTGTGTCTTCATGATGGAAGATGAACACCCAATTCAGATTAATATTTTGCCATACAGAATGAATGCACAAGGCACATCAATTCGTCTTCCTCTATTTTAATGGCACAAAACTTGTTTGATCATGATCAACTATCTCAGAAACTACATTTACTGAACATTTTGATACATTGTTCCTAACCCAAGATGGACTTTTTAAAATTTTTTTTTAAAAGAACTGAACCACAGAACAGACCCCTCCTGGATAGAAAAGGGTAATTTGTAACCATTTCCTATGAAGTTAGGTGGCAGAAACAGAAGGCTGTAGCCAAGTATTTTTCACTTCAGTATACTGTATGTTCTCTTTTATAATTGAATGGGAGCACATTAAGGCATAAAATACATTATGATAACATGCACAGAATACAATGCCTGAGAATGTCAGGTTCCATTTTCTTGACAGAAAAGTCAATATTCTGGACTTCTTTTATAATGAAAACGGTAACTGTCTATCCCTTGATTTTTCAGGGTCCTAATAAAATGTTTTCAAACAACAAAATGTTGGGAAGGAATTACTCCCACAGTCAGATTAGAGTGCTCTAGTTAGCTGTTAACTAACTAAAGTGAAATGGCTCAGAACTCTGTCCGTCAGCAGGCTAACTCTCTGGAGCAATACAGAACAGGACCAGACTGGGTTGGTGGGAAGCAAATTCTGACCAGGGGCTGTGGATTAAATAATAAATAAATAAATAAATAAACACACACACACACCCACACACACACACACACACACGAAAATCTCCCCAATGCACTTCCGTGGGAGAGGCAGTTGGGTAGTGGTTTTCCATCTTGCTGATTTCTCCCTTCTAATCCCTCTTGTTCCTTCTTCTTGGTCATGACCCAGATGGGGCATCTATTCTGTATTTCCTAGTGCACACAAATACACATAGCACACAGACACAATGTGAAGGGAGAGAAGAAACACATGCACATGCTACAGAGAGACAACACAGACACACCCATGTGGATTAAATCCTACTATCCATATACAACTCCCCATATAGAGGAGTACAGAGATGATCTTAGAGAAAATATGTGGCAACCAATAGTAAAGCATGAGCTTAGCTCAGGAGAATAGGAGAGCATGAGGAAGAAACTCAAGATTGTTCCACCTTGACTCTCCTCGGTATAACAGATAGGGAAGGGGTAACACTGTCAGGCTTTCAAGAGTTCATTAGCATAGCCTATATCAATAAAGTAGAGCTCTGTTATTTCTTGTGATGTCTGTTTCTTGACCCGGCCTACTTCAAAGGGATGACACCCACCCCAAACATGTTACTTCGTTACCCTGAAGAAAATACAGACATGCAGTAAAGTAAAGGGGTTGGAGAGTATTCTAGAAACTAAGCTTTGCTTGCTTTCCCTAATTTGTTTCAGCATTATATAATTATAATCTGAAATTGTTGTAATTATTTGCAATTAGCATCTATGTCAGGATAACTCTAAATTGTAAGTCATATAATTGTTAAAATTATATAATTTACAGGAGTTGAGAGGTATTTGAGAGAGTTTAATGCATTTCTATATGGGTTTAATTTTATATACTACTCAGACTTTATCTTTTCAGCACAAACTTCTTATAAATGAAATACGAGTTACCATACATTAGCTTGGTAAAAATATTTTTTAATTTTTTCAAGTATGCATGCATGCATAAATAAATAAATAAATAAGAAATTAGCCTGAGCTGCTATTATCTGACAGATATTTGGGAAAATCTTCTTCGACTGGAGCTCTTTGCATATTACAAGTGATCTGTGGGTAAGAATATTATTTTCTGCGGGATCAAAGTGACACATTTCTTTCCACTCAGCAACGTTGACTAGGCATGGAAAATGAGAGAAGCCTCAGATGTATGACAGTTTCCCTCATATGAAATAATTTATGCATAGAAAAGCGTATACCTGTATTGCGATGCTTTCTGGCCTTCACAAGATTGACAGTTACTTCCCAAACAAGGAACCAACATCCTCTGCCTCAGAGCAGGATCTTTCCAAGTATGAATTGCTCCTGTTCATGTAGGCCAGTGTTGTCCAAACTTGGGCACTTTAAGATGAGTGGACTTCAACTCTCAGAATTCCCCAGCCAGCCATGCTGGCTGGGGAATTCTGGGAGTTGAAGTCCACTCATCTTAAAGTGGCCAAGTTTGGACAACACTGATGTAGGCAGAAGGAAATTGCCCTCAGATCTTCCTCATCTAGTGAAAAAAAGATTTTGGCTTCTTAAAACTGAGGGAGATCTCCAGTAGAAGGCATAGAAACAAGAAGTCTATGCCATGGTGAGGAGAAGAATAGATAGCTAAGACTAACCTTCTTCAACTCCAGATTAAAGGCTGGAATTTCCAGATAATCAGAAAGTAAGAACTGGTAAAGCTGAATCAAAAAGAAACTTCTATTTCAGAAGAATTATTACTTGGGTGGACATAGATAAATGTTGAGGTAACATTGCACTAAAGCTATTATTTATTTTCTGTGCTGTACTTAAACTTTTTGTTGTCGTCTCTGATGTATATTTTACACATGCAAGCTCAGTTATAGTATCTTTGATGCTGTTGGGATCTCTGTGTAAAAAAGTCTCCAATATTATTAGCAGACCCATTCTATCTTATCCTCTGTCCCAAACGTATATTCTCCTTGAAGCATTCCATGGGAGGTTCCTTAGGACACTACATTTTGAGCAGCTCTGTATTGTTATCTCCTTTAACACTGAATGCTTTACATGTAATTAAACTTAAAAAGGAAGTTGACTTTAAATTATACCTTTTGATCCAACAGTTAAAGAAGGGGACTGATCTCTTATAGTCACATGTCTTATGCTACAGGTCTAGGAGGTGGCGCTATAGAATTTGTTTTATTTTTATCCATGTTATTTCTCTCTTATTTGACACTGAAGCCATCAAGTGTGTGGGGTCCTCTCTCACATACTTGTCAGAATTAAGGGAGAGGATGCCAGGGAAAGGTATCCCCTGGGAGATACACTAGGTGATGGCAGCAGTAACTGTCAAGCATATATATCAAGGAGAAAAGGATGGGCCTGGTTATACAGAACTAGAGGCTTTCTGGGACAGGAGGGTTGAGACCTCCAACCTATCACCCTACAAGCCCAGCCTTGCTGCTAAGACTTGTATGTAACATATGGTTAATTCACAGTTGGTCTATAATGACAAAACAGAGGACAGATGGCCACCCCTCACATATTATGATATACACAGAACTTTAGGTGCCTTTTAATCATGTGTTTCTCTCTCCTTCCCTCCCTCCCTCCCTCCCTCCCTCTGTGTGAGTGTAAATCATTACAATGGAAATGAGACTGAATGTTTTGAAAAAGTAAAATATAAGGGAGACCAAAAACTTCAGGACAAACTGGAAATAACCAATACTGCATTAAGGAAATGGGATGTTCCTTTTGGGCCATACCTAACAGCTGCTCCAAATTTAGAAATTTCAATCTCTTATGACTCTAGATGAGGAAAAAGAAGCATTACTTCTTCCCTGGCATACAATCATTTCATCATGAATAAAAACTCATCCCAAAGGCTTCTATAACAGCCTATTGTACAATTTTTATTTCCTGATGAAAGGAACATATCCCTTTTTTTTCCTTAAGGGAGGGTCAAACTTGTTTCAGCAAGAGTTTTCAGGATAGAGCTGTGGAAATGCTGAATCCCTAAATGAGTTTATGTATCATGCTAAGACATGGTTGTGCTAACATGGTTTCCCAAACAATGCACAGTAGTCTAATTAATGCAAAATGCAATACCGTAAACCATGGTTTAAAAATCACATTGATTCAGTTCATCATAATGTATAAATCTAGATGCTAAATTAAGTTCTTGACTTCCCAGAGCTTGGTCCAGGAATAAAGATGTTGGCTATAGATGGTCTCTAGCAGCCTTTATCAACTGATGCCCTACAATGTGTTAGGACTGTGACCCTCCAGAATTTCCTGCCAACCTGAAGGCAATGCAGGCTGGGAATTCTCAGAGATGCTGAAAGCTAAGGGGTTGGGAAAGCTGCTCTACAGTGATAAGGGGTTTACTTTTGCAGATGTTTATTTATTTAGCTATCCATTTTTGGAATGCAAACAAATATCCAGAAATTGTTTTTAATATAAAGCATCTTTAGGACACAGATTGATCAATAGCAATTTCACTTCATCTGGGAAGAAGAAAAGATGAAAATAGAATCTAGAGGAATAATTACTGGGCTATTTTGAAAAAGAAATGGAGGGCATTTTAATACTTAATGGGGGTCATCACTGCAATGCAGATTGGTTATCAGATTATCAACTATCTAATAAATCTACTGCATTTCAGTTGGAGTCTTTCTGGCACATCATCATCTTTTGCCTGCAGAATTAAAGGTTAAAAAAAGCAAGAAGAAGAACATTGATAAAGGTTTCTTGTTTTAATTCAAGAATCATAAATAAGGAATTTCCTAGAAGAAGTGAAGATTTAATTGTACACCTGTTGGGCATATAAAAAAAAGGCCATTCAATTTTTGCTGAATCAGGTGGAAAAAATGTTGCTAAAATGACAATCAATTTCATCCTCAACACAAAAATAAATTGGTGGCACAGATAAATGCTCAGGTCTACCCCAAAATAACACATTTATTTATTTTCATTTACTTGTCATGCTATATGTTGGAATTCCCAGGGGGCCTCTAAAATCTTTGGTAATGTAAAAGTTGCCACCAAACTCTATTATTTAAGGAGACATAAGGGTAAAACTCTGAAATATACAGTGGCCAATCATATTAACTGTATTATATTAAATTAAAATAGAAATTAAATCAGATTTTGTTCTAGCCCTGACTGCTTTGCTTAAACCAGAAAGAATTAGCCTGAAATGAGTTGTATATCTCTATTGGACAGTGCTATAAATTTCCAGTTTCCAAAGTATGATTTAGCACAAATTGAGGCAAACAAATTAAAACATAGATCAGGCTATATATAAACAAAGTGTGAAGTCTTTCCAGTATTTTATTAAGAGCTTACATTCCAAGAGAATCATGCATTTGTTAAATTTAAATTTGCACCCACAAAATATTATAGCATATAGTAAATATGCAAAATATTATATTTTGTGAGTGCAAATTTAAATTTAATACATATTTGCATAAATATGCCTTTCCTTAACAGAGCTGGGTTAAAGTAACAACCTACCACCCGAGGTCCAGTGTGCCCCCACTGTCATGGCCTTCAGGAAGAGCATGAAATCTTGGCTATGCCAGATGGCCTGGGGGCCAGATGGGGGCTCACACCAGTGGAAGTGGTTTGTGGGGTAATTGATTTTACTCCCCCGTCATCTTGAACGTTTTTAGTTGTTTATGTATACGGCTTGTTTCTGTAGTTTGACTTTTTAATTAATTAATTATTTTTAATTAATTAATGGGGGTATTTATTTTTTAGCTGTTTGTGGGTTTTACTTTCATTGTGAGCTGCCCAGAGTCACCCGCTGGGGGAGATGGGGGGCGTACAAATTTAATAAATAAATAAATAAATAAATAAATAAATAAATAAAGTAAATCCTGGTTCTCATTTTCTGCTTGGACAAATTCAAAACTCCATCAAGTTAGACTAGCTAGGTAAATAAGCCAACATGGCCAATAGCAAGGGTTGCTGAGAGTTGTAGTTCACCTTCTGCTAGCAACATCTGGATGGCCACAAATACTGCTTCTGTAAGCCCTGTTTAGTCACTGACTCATGGGACATCAAGTTGCTAGCCTTCTAACCCAACTGGGTTCATACAGAACATAGCGTTATTTATAGAGCAGTTCCACAGTTGAGTGAATAAATATTTTGTACAAATCTAGTAACAAGAAAACAAACACTACCGCAATTACACATTGTAACACCTGTGGGACCCTCCTTGAAGGAAGAGGCTCCAATTCACTGAAACCTGCTTGCCAGAATTCATTCAACCGGTGCTGCTCCATCATCTCAGATCGTGAGCTTGCTGGTAGTCCTATGAGCATCTGAATGGGAACATAAGTTGGCTTTTTAGATGCTTACATATTCCCAGGTCCAAAGCACATCCATACAGAAGAAAGAAAACTCACAACTAATTAAAATATACATGTGAGCTGCAAAGTTGGTTGGTTCAACACACGCTGCATTACTGCCACGTCCTCTGAATATGCCTTCCACTAGCATTTTACGTTCATTAGAGTGTCCTTACATGTATCTCTATCTATGTGGATAGAATCCCTCCATGCAAGGAATATGATCCCATTTCACCCATTTTTATATGAGCATAAGTGCAGGAGCTCTGTTGGTCTAGGATGCTTTTTCCTACAGTGGTCTATGAGATACAAATGAAAAATCCTTAAGTAGGATGTCAATATGAACAAATAAATATGTTTTAGGACTCTTCGGAGTTAAATGTGCAGCCAACAGGGAATTCTAGTGACAGGTGCAGGGGTTGTTTTGTGAATGACAGCATTTGTCTGCCTGAATCTTTTGAATGCTTTGATAGAATAATTCATATATCCAAAAGGCACAGAAGTGGCTGTTTCCTTTATGTCAGCAATTTATATGATAAGGGTACAAAGATTGGATGGTTGCTCCACCTCAGTTACAGAATTCCTCTCCATTTGAGATGAATAGAAATCTCAAAACCTTTCATGAGCATTGCAAGAAACATCGGTGTTTATATTTCAGTATCTTAACAAGTGGCAGCACCTAACTGACCTTGGTTGAACTCAGGAAAACAAAGCAAGGTTTGACCAGGTTAATATTGGATGGGAGGCCATCAGGAATCTCAGGGCTACAAATTAGATTGAGAAGTTGAAGAAACAGTCCACTGGAAAGCGGCAGCTTCCAGTAAAAGCAACCACTTCCCATTTGGTGTCAAGAAAGCTTGATTCAAGGGAGTATTTACTTTCGTTCATTCATTCATTTAGATTTATATGGCCACCCATCTCAAACAAGTGATTTGGGCAGCAAATAACAGTTAAAAACCAGGCAGAAGCCCAAAAGAATTTCATAGTTGGCAGCCAAGATGAAAACAGCAATTAATACCACTACTTCACAGGCTGCAACTGATGCTCCAATCCCCACACTTGGGAACACAGTCAAGTTTTCAGGGCCTTGCAAAAGGCCAACAGAGTTGGGACCAATCTAATCTCTGGGGGGATGATGTTTGATAGGGCAGGCCCCATGACAGAAAAAGCTTGCTTCCTGCATCCCACAAGATGGCACTCATTTGTGGATGGGACCCATAACATGCCTCTCCTGCTGGATTTGATGGGATGGGTAGACATAATCAGAGAGAGGCAGTCTCACAGATAACTTGGCCCCATGCCATGAAGGGCTTTATAGGTGATTCCCAGCACCTTGAATTGAAATTGGAAGAATACTGGAAAACAGTCCAGATTGTGGAGTGGAGTTGTGACAGGCACAGATTGAGAAGTGTCCATAACTACCCACACTACTGCATTTTGTACCAGCTGCAGCTTCTGGATGCTCTTCACAGGCAGCCCCATGTAAAGTGCGTTGCAGTAGTCCACCTGGGAGCTGACTAAAGCATATGTGACCATGAGCAGATCCTCTTGGTCCAGGAAAGGGAGCAATTGGTGCACACACCGAAGCTGTGCCCCAGCTTAAACAGGAGCTGTGATATCAGGAGCACCCCCAAATTGCACATTGGCTTTGTTTGGGGCAGTGCAACCCCATCCAGAACAAGAGATGGAAAGTCCTTGGAATGGGGTGCTATAAAATCCAAAGCCGCTCAGTCTTGCAATGGCTGAGTTGAAGCCTGTTCTGTTCCAACCAACGCCCCTCTCTCCAGCCTCCAGACACTGAGGCAGAACCTTTGATGGTTAAAAAGCTAATCACCCTCAACCAAAACAAAGCCCACAACCAGATACCCAGTCCATAAATTTCCAGTCCTCATCTACCAGTCATAGATGTACAGTCTACAAAAGCAGGTCAGAGGCACACCCACAGCAATGGCCACCTTACAGTCCTTTCCTGACTTAGTAGGTTGGATTCAGTGGTCCATAGACAAAAAGTCCTTGGTAGAATTAATTCCATTTTACCTCTGTAACCCCAGATTTGTGATGTAATGATAGGGGCTTCCAGACAAAGGGCACGTAGCATTATAGGGAAAAGACATTATACAGCAGTTCTGTCTTTTCTTCTTTACTAATGGCAAAAGTTGGGACAATAACAAATGGATGCCTCTTGTAAAATGGTGTAAAATCTCATTCATACGTACACGTACCCTGTTCGGAGTTATTCCGAGCAAACATGCCACCGTATTTCCTGCTTGAGGTGATTCAGCTTTATGACAATCAATGTTCAGAGCCTTTCTTAAATTTGTAGAAATACCCCCAATGCTTCAGTGTCATCCACTTTCTTGGAAGAGCTTTGGCATCAGAGCACAACAGTGCCATGTCCTTTTCTGCTTGGGTTTGCCTGCCACTTTCCTGATAATGCTTGCTGCAGTTTTTAAGAACTTTGCCTTGGATCCAATGGGATTTTCTCCTTGCCAGTTGTGAAGAGCCACAAGGAGTAACCTTGTTCATCTGCTTGTCTATCTCTATCTACTTAAAAAAATTGAACAGGATAAATTCTACTAGACACATTTCCCTGTCATTTAGCCTGTATAGTATCTCAAGGATTTTCTGTCACCGATATTTTTCCTAGGTTAAAAGCATTCATCTTTTCCTCTAAGAGGAAGAGATAGATGCAGTCCTTGGAGTTTGGGCAGAAAAATAGCCTGGATCATGTTTTACTGAAGGATTATATTTGCACTGATTTAGCATACATCAACCAATAACCAACAATTTTACAAATTTTCGTAATTGCTTTCTAGTGCTGTTGTAGGGCACATAGTGAATATAGACTTCTTCAGCAAGTTTAAACTAATCAGAAGTAAAGGGAGCAATAAGAACGTTGCCTTTTCATTCTTTAAATCTAAGTTGCAGCTTTGTGATTCAGAATCTCACAGTATCATACTTGTAAATATTAACTAAAGAAACCTGGAGCTGCCTGTATAAAGTTGTATTTGTATAAGCCATTTTTATTTTGAATCTTGCACTCCTCCAGCCAATCACCTGCATCCTAAGGTAAGTTTTAGAAGTTCGCGGAAATTTCATGTCTTCTCCTCTTCTAGCTACCGGCACCCCTCCTCTCAACCCTTTGTGGAAGGTTAAGATGGACCTGAGATGGAGGCTGTCCTGAACAATGTGGGAAGGACAGGGTTAGGGTTAGGCAGTAAAGATAATAAGCAGCTTTCATAAGTCAGCGACCTACAACCCAGAGTTAATCCCACTGAATAAAATAGGTCTTCTTGCTGAATTGACACATAAGGAACTGCATATATGCAATATTTAATCAGAGGAAAATACTTGTATAAATGGTAACAGAGGAGGGTTATTGATATGAATAATTTTTTGAAAAACAGTGATTGGGCAACCTGCAACTCACTCTATCATCTCTCTATCTCTATCCCTTTTTGAGGACCACAGAGCCCCCTCTGTCTAAGCTCATTAAGAAATAACTATACTTTCCTGCCATTTTGAGATGGAAATGTGAAAATTATAGCATAAACCCTATAATGAAAATTGTAGTGTGAACCCTAAAGTAGGCATATCACAGTTAAAAAGAAAAAGAAAACTCTTGAAATTCTCACCTAGACCTGGCCTCACCATTATGTGTGATATGGCCCACATATTTCGTGGCACTTGGCCTACATAAAATGTTATATGTGGGCTTTCTCCACCAAAATGTTGCTCACCCGAATGAATAGTATTGTGGATGGCTGGTAAATCTACAGTTTTGATAGCTGTAGTGCTGACAAAACTGCACTGAGACAGATTTTTTTGTAGCAATGGCACTAGACAATGGGATTATGAAAGAAGTTTGATAGCTGAAGGGATCAACAAATTATTCTGGCATACCTGTGGGTAAAGGGTAAAAATTCTTCAATTGGTGACAATACTGTTAACAACAGACTCTCTTCTCTTTCCTCCTAATCCTCTAAACTAGGGCTAACCAGCCTTTTGTTAGTCAAGAGCTGTTGTTTATATCATTTCTGGAATCCCAAGAGAGGAGCTGACTGGGAGTTATGCAAAACAAACAGGGTCATGCTAAGCATGTGGGGGGCGGGGACTAGCACTTTCCCATTTCCCCGCACCCCTACCCCCTGGTTGGACTCTGCAGGCAGAAGGAAGCTGAGCCATCCAGGAGAAGGAACTCCAAAATCAAATCCAAAAAAGCAACAGAAAGCCACTTCAGTATTGTCAGTCTCCTGAATTTGAAGGTGTACTTTGCAAACCTGTTCGGTTTGGATGAAAGAGTGGGTGACTTTGAGAAACAGGAGGTTATTGGAACTATAGGGGCATGACGTAAGATTTGGGTGGTATGACTATTTATGGTACGATAAAGTTAAAGTTAATGTAGATTAATTCCCCGCTGTGTATTTTTATTTTCTAATTGCCTTATTTTCTAAGCTATCCCATGATCAGATTGCATCTTATATAAAGTTTTGGAAGTTTACAAGGAGGTTTTACCAACAGTTTCTGGAGTCTGAATTAATTATTCCTATCCTGCTTTGTACAATCCAGTCTCATCTAGTTTAAATTTAAACATTAAGACTGCATATTGCATTATGGTGTGGAAGAGAAAATGTTAGAAAATACAACTTTTGACTTCTCTGTAATATTTTGCTGAAATTACTACTTTTAACTAGCCATTCAGACAATAATATTTTTGGAGGTCATAATTGTTATTCTGATAAGTTTTAGTAGCAATGTATAGGCTCTAGAAGACAGTACATGATTTTTCTTTCACAACTTCCTTGATTCTTTAGCCAAATGTAACCATCTTTATTAATTTGATGTAATTTATTATTAATGCTATCTCACTTGGACATACCTTATAAAACAGGAAAGCCAATGAAAAACCTCTACTTCTTTGATAATAATTAATGATGTATAATTTATTCAGTTATATAGGAAACCATCCTCTTCATTTCCATGGTTGTAAGGCAGGTGTCCCAAAGAATTATAGCCTTCAGATTCCATAAGTTTCTGGAAAGGATGGGGACAGGTTGATAGATAGATAGATAGATAGATAGATAGATAGATAGATAGATAGATAGATATACTCATTTACTATAACTTGTGTGCTGCTCACTTTCAAGTGCTTATATTAAGCAACAGGAACTTTCAGACAAAATCATAATAATTTAAATAACAGTGTGGCAAGACTGACTCCAGACAACATTACATAAATGATGCTTCTGAACTATACCCCCTTGTAAATGTTGCTATTATAAGGTTATTAATTCCCCCCCCCCTTTTTTTAAATGTAGGTTTTAGATAATGCCCACTTAAGAAAGAATTATAGGCATGGTAACTTCCATAGGAACAGCCTCCCCCCTGAGATCTGGAGGGCCCTGGCTGTAGACAGTAAGGAAGATGACCTTCACAGAGATAGGCCAGATCAGTTACCAAGTGACAAGGGGCAAAACATGGCTTAAGTCCAAAACAAGAAGGCATGCATAAGCACCTCAAGCAGACACCTCCCTAATTCACATGAGTATGGGGGAGGGGGTAGTAAAGCACAATCAGACTTGCAAGATTCTGTTACTGTAGGCAATATTAATAAAAGTGATTTTTGCCTTCCTGTGGAGTTGTTTCTTGGTTTGGTCTATATAATAGGGCAGTCACCAACTCTCTTAGCTTTCTGGAAGGCCTTGAAGACCGAGATTTCCCCCAAGTGCTGGGCCAGAATGTGGGATGAGCCCAATATAGTTGTGGTGTGTTGATGTCTTTTGCCTGAGTATTAGAAGTTTTATTATATTTTCTTTGTTTTTTGTTGTTAGCCACCCTAAGTTCATATATAAAATGGGTGGCCGTAAAAATTTTCTAAATAAATAAATACATAACACTTTCATGAAAGTGACCATAGAGTTTGGCAACACACAATTGCTGAGAAGAGAAGCAGAGAATGCAGGGGACTTAACAGCAATTACATGAAGCATAAAAACATCTGGAGACAAGATGTAGACATCCATCAAATATGGCAAATTTGCAATTAATTGTCCTCAAGATGGATGTATGAGAAGGAGGCAAAAACTGGTCTGATATGCTATGCTAAAGTCAAAAGTCAGATGTTTCTCCAAGCCTTTTTTAATACTAATAAATCAAAAGTTGTTTAGAATGCTTTTTTTCATACCTACAAAGTAAATATGCTTTTGAACTGTATGAGGCAAAAATATTTAATTTCTATACTATCAAATCATTGTAATAGTTATGGTATATAAACTAATCTGAGTGATCCCACCTACTTTAGGATTGTAAGTTAGGAGATGATTGAAATAAATAAAAATAAAAATAAATGGGATGCAAAATTTGATTAATTCAGAAGATTAAAATGGTAAGGAAATACCCCATCCAGAAGCTGGCTCACCATTCTGAGAGGAAAGATCAAGAGTCAAGAAACAGTCATCTTTATGTTGCATTTATTTATTTATTTATTTATTTATTTATTTATTTATTTATTTATTTATTTTTCAAATTTAGATACCACCCATCTCACTAAGAAGTGACTCTGGGCATAAAACAACAATAAATATTAATTAAAATACAATAAAAACAGTATAAAAATACAGTAAAAATAGAATAAAACCAAACACATACACAAATAATAATGTCTTCCAAGAAGTTGATGATCAGTAAGATGTTAACATATGGGAACATCTTCAAGGTGCTAGCCACCCCCAGGGTTGGTTGCCCCTTTTTTTCACCCCACGCCAGTTGGCAGAGGCAGGTCTTGACTGCTTTCTGGAAGGACAAGAGAGTTGGGGCCTGCCTCATCTCTGGGGGGAGAGTATTCCATAGGGCAGGGGCCACGGCAGAGAAGGCTCTTTTTCTGGACCCCACTAGTCGACATTCTTTCATCAATGGGGTCTTCCGCTTACCCTCTCTGCCTGACTGGGTGGATATAATGAGGGTGAGATGGTCCCTCAGGTAACCCAGTCCTATGCCATGTAGGGCTTTAAAGGTGATAACCAACACCTTGAATTGGACCCAGAAGCAAAGCTTCCAGATACTTTTCAAGGATAGTCCCATATATAGCGCATTACAATACTCTATACAGGAGATGACTAGGGCATGAGTGACTCACTGGAGGGGCTCCTGATCCAGGAAAGGGCATAACTGGTGCACAACACATAGTTGAATAAAGGTCCTCCTGGCCACGACTGCCACCTGCTCTTCAAGCAGGAGTTGTGAGTCCAGAAGGACCCCCAGATTACTCACTGGGTCTGTCTGGGGTAGTGTGACCCCATCCAGAATCAAAGATGGTAAACTTCCAGATACAGAGGAGCCCCTAACCCACAGCCACTCTGTCTTACCAGGGTTCAGCTGAAGCCTGTTGTTCCCCATCCAGACCCCCACAGCCTCCAGGCACCATGAAAGGGTGGCCACAGGATCACTCAGATCACCTGGGATGGAGATGTATAACTGGGTATCATCTGTATATTGATGATACCTCATCCCATGGTGCTGGATGATCTCACCCAGTGGTTTCATTTAGATGTTAAAAAGAAGCGGGGAAAGTACCGAAACCTGTGGCACCCCACAAAGGTGGGGCCATGGGCTGGACCTCTCACTCCCTATCAACACTGAGTGGGACGGGCCTTGGAGGAAGGAGGTGAACCAGCACAAAACTGTGCCACCCACCCCCAACTCCCCAAGCCGACCCAAAAGGATACCATGGTTTGATGGTATCAAAAGCCACTGAGAGGTCAAGAAGAGCAAGGATGGATGCACTATCCCCATCCTGCTCTCGCTGGAGATCATCCAAAAGTGCAACCAATGCTGTTTCAGTCCCAAATCTGGACCTGAAATCTGACTGAAAAGGGTCCAGATAATCTGTTTCATCCAGGATCCTCTGGAGCTGCAATGCTACCACTTTCTCAACTGCCTTCCCTAAAAAAGGAAGGTGGGAGACTGGACAAAAATTGTTCAGTACGGTGGGATCCAGTGATGGTTTCTTGAGGAGGGGGTGTACCAGTGCCTCTTTGAAGACCACTGGAAACACTCCCTCTGTCAAGGATGAATTCACCATTGCCTGGACCCACCCACACGTCACCTCCTGAACCAGCCAGGATCTATTTGACAGGTGGTGGCATTTACAGCCTGGAGGACCCTATCCACTTCCTCAGGTCCAACAGGATTAAACTGTTTTCAGATAAAACGTACCCCAGGCATTTCCACAGGCCATGCTACACACTTGGCATCCAACTGGGAATGTATCCGAGCGATTTTATCCGCCAGACACCCAGTGGCCCTGTAGGTGGATCACTGGGCCCACCTTTCCCAGAAGAGATTGAGTGATCTTAAACAGGGCCGCTGGGTGGCATTCTGAGGATGCAATAAGAGTGAAGAAATGTTGATGTTTTGCTGCTCTTACCACCACAAGGTAAGCCTTAATAGTGGCTCTAGCCAGTGTTCGGTCGGATTTTGTCCTTGTTTTCCTCCAGTGGCGCTCTAGACGTCTCTTAATCCTTTTCAGAACCTTCAGCTCCTCCATAAACCACGGGGAGTATCAGACTCTATGGGTCAAGAGAGGTCACATGGGTGCGATCTTGTCCAAGGCCTCAGCCACCTTCCTATTCTAGGTGGCAGCCAGGGCCTCCACTGGACCATGTAGCAGATCCTCAGGTATAGTCCCCAGCTCCTTCTTGAACCCCATCAGGTCCCTCAGTAACCAGGGGCAGACCAATCAAATAGTTCCTGTCTCCCTACGGAGAGAGGTGGCATAGGAGAATCTCAAGGCCACCATAGTGTGATCAAACCATGGCGGGGGGACAGATGTAATTCCCCCTTCAGATCACATGGCCACTGCTCAGACAAGAAAAGTGTGAGGCCACTGTTCTGAGTTGCATTGCAAATAATCTGGGACAGGCCCATGGCTGCCATGGCGGCCATGAACTCCTGGGCTGCCTCTGAGGCATGTCCCAGGGACAGCAGATTAAAATCCCCTAGAACCATAAGTCTGGGGAACTCCACCACCAACCCCGAGACTGCCTCCAGCAGCTCAGGCAGTGAGGTTGCTATGCAGCAGGGAGGCTGGTACAATAGCAACAATCCCAACTGTTTTCGTGAACCCAGCTTCAGGAACAGGGTCTCACAACTGGCCACTTGTGTAGCAGTGCCCCTGAAGGCCAATAGAGAGTCCTGGATGACAACTGCTACCCCTCCTCCCCTGCCCTGGCTGGTACCAAACAGTAAATCTGGCTGGGTACATTTGCGAAAGGGACACCCCACCTTCAGGGCCCAGCCAGGTCTCAGTAATACACACCAGGTTGGCCCGCTCCTCAGTGATCAAATCACATATAAGGGGGGCCTTGTTGTTAACTGACCTGGCATTAAGCAGCAGCAGCAGCAGCAGCAGCAGCAGCAGCAGCAGCAGCAGCAGCTGAAAGCCAGGGCCACCATGGATCTATTGTCTGGGGCCTGGGTCTGAGTCCAGAGGGCTCCAACATGCCACCGGTAACAAACACCGGGGGGGCCTTCCCCGAAAGCGGCCTGCTCTCTGACTCCCATCATAACATCCTCTGCCTGTCACCACCTGAATAGTATAACCCTCCCTAACTTCCCCAGAACCTCCACTTTCCCCCAATCTCCAGTCTCCGGTTTCCCTGGTTTGGGGGCCCTTCATCCAGCCATACACCAACATACACCTCAATCAATCAGAGGGTGGTGGTGGGCTGCTTGGCACTTCAGCTACTGCTTTCAACACTGTCAGAACCCTAACCCTCACCCCTTTCACCCACTATCACCCACTGTGCCCCCTTCATTGGCCTCTCTCATTAGCCGGCAGGAGGTACCCAATCCTCCTCCCTCCCTGACTCTCACTCGGGGGGAGCAAGTATCCTCACAACACTCACACCCTCATTCACATTCTATACATTCACCCTTGGGCTCCTCTCCCTGTCTCTCACGCTAGGAACAGGCAACCCAAACTCTCATACACAGGAGGGACCCCCACCCACCTTTGGCCTCTCTGCATAGGCTATAGGGGCCAGTCGAGTTGACTACCTAGGCTGCCCCTCAGGTTGCACCTCAGACTGAGTCTCTGGCCAATTTCCAGGCCCTGGGCTGTCACTACCAATTTTTTGGCTAATGCCCCCAGTCCGGTTTGAGGTACCACTATTGCTCCAGTGCCAATCCAGTAAATTTTCAGTCCTTTGAACTGTCTTGGCCCTACTTTGGCTGTTTTCCAGGCCGCTGCAGACCAGGCCTCCCTTTAGGGGACTTGCTGCATTGCTCGTCTCAGGCCGCTTTCTCTGGTGCTCACTGCACTGTGCAGCCTGGCTCTGTCAGCTTCCGATGAACTCTTGCCAGCCTATGCTGAGTCACACCAGCCTCCACCAGGCTCCACCGGGTGTGACCTGGCATCCCAAGCCACACACCGCGCCGCTCAATCCGGGATGCCTGCTGCGCTGTATCTTTAGGATTGGGGCTGCTCGCCACACCTCCGTTGTTCCGCTCAAGTGTGCAGCCTAGCTCAGCTGTGCAGCCCAGTTCTGCCAGCCTCTGCTGAGCTCCACCAGCCTCTGTTGAGCTCCACTGGGCACCACTCGGTGATTCAGGCCACCTGCTACTCTCACTGCGCTCACTGCATCGCCCGGCTTGAACCGCCTGCTGCGCCATTCAGCTTTGGGCTACTCACCTCAGACTGCTCGCCGTGAAGTTCACTGGACCAAAGGCACCCCAACTGCTTGCAGGCTGGTGCCAAGGAGCCCCCAGGGTAGCCAGGTAAAACCTAACCGGGGCATTGCTCAGCCCCTTGGTTATACCTTTGGCTTGCCTCGTTTAACCTAGTGAGGCAGCCAGTGTTTGCTCCCGGTCGCCATCTTCTATACTACCTGGATCCCAGACTACTAACTGTTACTACACACACATTCATATGTATATACATTTACATTTGTGACAGTATGGTGTCCAACTTAACTAATGAGGGTTTGGTTCCATAAACAGTGGTAGCCTGCAAATGATTTTGGGAGTATGATCAAATATTTGAGCCTCCCCCTCCCCTGTCTAGAATCCAGATACACTCCACCTTGTATTCTTCTTTCCCATCTATGAGAAATGATAGGGGAAGAAAAGGTGTTGAATGTAAGGAACAGGAAGTCCCCTCCCTCACAAAGAGAGAACAGTAAAACACTGGATGTATTTTCACTGAGGTGCGAAATTGCAAACAAAAGACCGCTGGGCTGATCTGATCTATGATAGGGAAGGGGCCAATAAACTGCAAGTCTGTTTCTTGGGTGGATGGGAGGAAAGTAAAAATTGAGTGGAAAGACATACTATATCCCCCATAGCAATCTTGGCACCTTTCTGCCTATGCACATCTGCCGCACATTTGTATGCAGACTTGGCCAGAACTAACGGCTGTTTTAAGAGGAACTGCGCTGACTGTCTCTCCTGGAGAAAATCAGAGTCTTAAGGAACCACAGAAGCAAGAGTTTCAGAGGGCGTACAGCGAGGATTATATCCATAAACTATTTGAAAGGGAAACACACCAGTTGGGGAATGGAGAGAGCTGTTATAGGCAAATTCTGCAAATGACAATGAATCAGGCCAATTGTCCTGTTGATAGGAAATATAGCAACAGATATTGTTCCAGAGTAGCATGAATCTCCTTTGATTACCATTTGATTCTGGGGGATGATGACATATGAATACAAATATCCAGCAGGTGGAAGAAGTCTTTCCAGAACTGGGATGTAAAGCGAAAGCCACGATCTGAGATAATGTGATTGACTAAGTCTCTGTACTGAAAAACATAGTCTAGAAAGAGTTGTGCAACCTCTGGAGTAGATGGTAGCTGATGCTCCTTGTATGGAATAAAATGAGCCCTTTTGCTAAACAGTTCTGCTACTATCAAAAGGTGGTACTGGAAGATCAGTAATAAAATACAGGGAAACTGCGTCCCAGAGACCTGCAGGAGAGGGGAGTGAATGGAGCAAACCAGCTTAGCAGTAATGGTCTTGGCCCAATAATAGACATGACAGGATGCTGTATAGTCCTTGGCATTTGTTCTCCGAGCAAAAGTTGCAACTTTTTGAACCCATGTCCTGCAGTTTTATTGTCATAGCAAAGTTGCAATATGTATTTCCTGAGAGGAAAAAGGACTATAAATATGACTGTCATGAAACAGTTGTCCTTCAGTCACAGAGAGAGATGGACGGGGAAGGAGCAGGAAATGTCAAATTTAGGCTTGTGTGATTGAATATCTGGCAGTTTATTTTGTGAACTAGGAACATAGGTGATAGAAAAATGTATTGGGAGGAAAATTGCACCTACCTGATATGACAGTGAATGAGACTCCTTCTGCTGGTGTTCCGGATTCTTGTGATCTGTCCATATCTGCACTGGATGGGTTGCTCTTGTTCAGAAAGTCTCCATTGATGAAATGCTGCTTTTATTGCCAGCAACTCTTTATTGAAAATATCAGAGTTCCATTTAGTCAGCAACAAGAGATCTTGAGTGAAATGAACAAGGTAACAAGCCCTTCCCCCATTTTCACCACCAAAGCCTGGAAAAGATCAACTTCCAAAGCAGAATTTGAGACATCAGTTTGCACAATAAGGGGATAGCTGGGATTTAGATGTATGAGTAGCAGCTGGGATGAAAAGAAACTCTTCAAGCTCTGAAAGCCAGCTTGTTCTTGAGTAGACAATTGGAATTTGTATATTTTTTTCAGCAGTGGAGTTAGCAGCCTTGTGTGTTATGGAAAATTGGGGATGAATCTTCTGTAAACATTGGCAAAGTCCAGAAAACACTGAAGATCTTAACATTTTTAGCCACCTGCCATGTGAGTATGGATTAAACATCTGCAGAAACCATCTGTATACCCTTTGTAGAGATCCAATACCCCAAATAGTTTAACTGAGGAAGATCAAATGCATATTTTTCCAATTTAGCATAGAGTTTGTTTTTGTGTAGATGCTGTTACACATTCCTGACATGGGTAGGGAAGGGCCTTCTGTAAAAATCAATATGTCCTCTAGATAAACAACAGATATTTGCCCAAAATATCTGAGAAGATCTTATTTATAAATCTGGAGAACACAGCAGGACAGTTAACTAAACCATAGGACATTATTGTATAATTATTGCCATATTGAACATCAAAAGCAATTAAGCATTCATGTCCTTCTTTCATCTGAATCAAATTAAAAACTTCTCTCAAGCCCAATTTAGTGAAAATGCATGCCTTCTGCAGGTGGTCCAGCAGATCTGAAATGAGAGGTAGTGGTCCATTATGGTCACAGAGTTTAAAATTTTCATTGAAAAAAAAAAAAAGGGCACAGATGCAGGAGAGGAAAAAGGGCAAATGAGTCCTTTTTTCCAGATTGTCCAGAAACTGTGAAGGTTAACAGCTTGCTATTGCTTAAGTAAGGATAGAACATTCTGGTCCTTGTCTCTCCAAATCAGCTAAAGTTAGGGTAGGGAATTGCTTCCAAAAAGATAAAAGTTATTGCTTTGTAATGGGAAGCCATGGCTTGGTTAAACTCTGCTTTACTCCTAAGAATTAAAATGGGTCTTTGCTATCAGCTACATTCAGCCCTCAAAACCTGTTTTTCTTTTTTCTGGGAAGAGTGAACCATGGCTACCTAGGGCCAGGCCCCACAAGTTTGCTATACTCCTAGCTGTGGATGACCTTATGTCAAGACCCCCAGGTTTGTTTTCACCCTTTCTGGGGATAACAGGCCATTAGACTAAACCACTAAGCCAGGTTTGATTTACTGCTTCATCTAAAGGGCAGACACACAAGCCTAACCAAAGGGCTTTTCCTTTGGAGTAGTTAATAGGTAGGTGGGTATCTCCAAATGAGGAAATTTGCTAATGCTTGCTATTAGCTAACTGACAGTTTTAAGTGGCCAGGATGACAGTTGCCTCTTCAGAGGGGTATAGCTGTTATTAAGGAAGGGAGGCAGCATGTCGCTTCATTTGCCTTCTCAGTTCCATTATCTTTGCAGCTGCCCATAAACGTTTACTTTGCTCTGTCTTGTGCTGATGGAATATCACTGGGTCTGAACCAGCTCTTCTTTTGAGTCCTGCCTATCTCTCTGTCCCCTTGCTGCTCCCACATTCTGTTGCCCACAAGCCACAATGCTGATACAGCTGACTCCTGCCAGCAAGGAAGGGGGGAAGTTCTTCCTGGAAGGAGTTAAACTTGCCAAGCAGGTATGCCAGCCCTCCTGACATGCCCAAACTTGCCAATCTATAGCACACCACAAGGACAAGCCAGTTTTCATTTTTTTTTTTGCCCAGAGGTCCTGCTGGGCCAACATGACATGCCCCACCTGGTATCCCTGCTCTGAGGCTAATGTGGATAAGATCCTGAGAGGGCCCAAGCATGCCAGCCTTTGGAGCAACCCCAGAAAACCAAAGTGTAGCAGTTAAAGTTTTTTTTTTTTTGAAAGGACATTACTTTTTTATGCCTGATTATTTTGGACAGGTAGAAGGGGAATGTTTTTTTCTTTTCTTTTTCTCATATTCTTTTTTAGCAAAGACATAAATAAACTTATGCACACAACAGTTATTTTTATTTTTAGCTTCAGGGTTAAACAGGATAGCTAGAATAGTGTTCAGGGGCAAAGTTTTTCTGTATGTTCTTGAGAAATGGGAAGACATCTCACCAGTCCAGCCAACAGAAGATATCTCAGGGGACAACAGACTCCAAGACTGTTGTGCTTGAGAACAGTCAGCACAAGAACTGCACGGGGATCCACTGAACCACCTGAATTAAAGAAATTTGAGTTCTAAGCTCAGGAAGATCTTAAAAGAATGGAGCCGGAATTCCAGAAGGAGGAGAAAAAAAGTGAGTTGGAGTCAGTGGGAAGATTAAAAAGTTTGGACCTGGAAGAAAGAAAAATAAAAAGTATGCTTTTCAGTTAGAAAAGGGGAAGTTGAAGAGTGGAATGTTTTCCACCACAGCCAGCCCAACCTTCTCAGCAGCTTCTGTGGAAAGATACACCTCTCCAGAATACCTGCAACCCAGTCATTTCCCAGATACTTTTGAAAATGCTGCCAAAGCTACAAGCTGGGGGAGGCTCAGTAAATGCAATTTTTGAGGTTAAGTTTAACTGGTTCCCTGCTGTCAGTGGCCCAAGACCTGTAGCTATTGTATCAGTGTGCTCTATATGGGACTGCCATGTGCAGTCTACATGGGACTGCCCTTGAAGAATATCCAGAAACTCAGCTGGTGCAAAATGCAGTGGTGTGGGCAGTTACGGGTGCCCCTAGAAGGGTATCCATTACACCTCTGTGAGCTGTGTTGGTTGCCAGTTTGCTTCTGGGTCCAATTCATGTTGTTGGTTTTGACCTTTAACGTCCTTTATGGCATGGGTCCAGGTTATTTGAGGGACCGCCTCTCCCCAATTACATCTGCTTGTCCCATCAGGTCTGGCAGAGAAGGTGTGCTGTGGGTCCCGCCTGTCAGGAAATTACATTTGGTGGATCACAGGAGGTGGGCCTTCTCTGCTGTGGCACCTACCTTGTGGAATCTTCTCCCCCTGAAAGTGAGGTTAGCTCCATCCCTCTTAACATTCTGTAAGTCCCTCAAGACCTGCTGTGTGATCAGGCCTGGGGGTCCCAGAGGACTGGGGAGATTTTGTGATGGCTGCCTTACAGTTAACATCCTTCTCTCCTGTTTTGCACGTTTTTAAATAGTTTTTATATTTTTAATGATTGTTTATATGTATTTATTGGTTCTTTTTAATTGAGTGTTGTACACCACCTCTCTTGTGAGATGGGCAGCTATACAAATGTGATCAATCAATCAATCAATCAATCAAATAAGTTATAGAAGAAGACACACTCCCCTCTTCAATTTCTCCCTTTCAAGTGGAACATCTCGCCCCTTTTTCTTCTTTCTTTTAGGTCCATTCTTTTAAAATCTTTCTGAGCTTGGATCTCCACTTTCTTTAATGTAGTGAGTCAGGGGCATCCCACCTGGGCTAGAGTATCTAGTGCAGTGTTGTCCAAACTTGGCCACTTTAAGATGAGTGGACTTCAGCTCCCAGAATTCCCCAGCCAGCATGGGGAAGTTGAAGTCCACTCATCTTAAAGTGGCCAAATTTGGACAACACTGACCTAGTGATATAAACATGTAAAAGTAAATAATACATGGATCATGCCCCTGATATGTATAGGTCGGTTCCATAAGGAGTTGTGCTGGGAGCAGGAAGAGGAATTCCACCACAAATGCTTTCTTGAATGGCTGTCAGGGTTTGTGACAAGTGCACTGATTGTAGGGCACATTTTAGCAGGAGTTCCTTTAAAATTACACTTTCCCCTTTGTGCTGGAAATATTTCTAATCTCACCACTTTGCTGCAAGGTTTCCTCTGTTAAATTATTAGTTTCATTTTGAATACCCACAGACTCTTGAAAACACTGTGTAGCTTTTTTTTTTCCAGTATGTGTTCTTTTGTTTCCTCATTAAACGAAGCAAGGCCTGTTGCCCCCGAAACGAAAAGTGGGGGTGGAGAGAGAACTCTGCAAGTTTTACCGGTAGTGAATGTTAGCTATCATGCTGGGTAGCTCTGAGCTAATCCTGTCTTCCTAAGAAAACTTTGATGGATTTCAACACCCTTTTATTTCCTACCCAGTAGCGATCATTGTGGCACAAAATAATTTTTGAGGTTATGAGGTAGGGGGAAAAAAAAGTGCTATTAAAGTAAGCTTTATTGATCTGGATTGCAGGAGGTCTTCCCGCAGCTGCTGTCATCTGCAGCCACAAAAATGGGTTTTAACCAACTGCAGGATAGTTAGCACCTTTAAGTGAAGATAGGCTTTTAAAAAATCTAATACAATAAACCTATCCTGGTGTGAAATTATAGATTCAACCTCCTTGATATTTATTTCTTTAAAGTTCATGCATTCAAGTATTTGTTTTCTCCCTCATCTTACTTGGATTTCTGAGGCTTCTTTAAAAAAAAAAAAGGAAAGAAAAGAGAAAGTCAAAGTTAATTCTAGCTTATTGCAAACACATGGGATGCCTTTGTTAGCAGGAGAATGAGCATATGGGAATTCTTCAAGAGTGTACTAGACCATATGGCACATTCTGCTTTGTACACTGCATTATACTCCAATATTTTCTATATAAATAGGGTACTAAATCTATGATCAGGATGTCTTTGCGCTTTCAGTTAGCCAAGAAGCTGTTTTGCAGTTACTTTGATTTACTTTTAGCTTGAATCACAGGCTGCTTGAGAAGGGTTGTTGCTCTGAACGTTTCTCACAAGCTGTCATCTTTTAGGTGCTTGAAGAACACAAGAGCTTCATGGTAATTTGTCCAGAATGGGATCTGAGAAGTTCCTGCATGGGAGATGGCTAGTTACCCTGTGCATAAATGAAATCAATCATTAACCAAGTAAGCAACACAGGAATGGGCAGGAGATCACTGGTAGACCACATAATGCCTACTTATTTCTTGGGATCCTGTGATAAATGCGGCACAAAATGAACTTTGATTTAATCTCCCAATGGGCATTTTACAGTCTACTGCATACTTGGGATGATTGATGGCAGATAAGATAAGATGTCAATGTTATAAGATCCTGCACAATCCTGATTAGAACATCTGACTAACTATGATTTGTTTGACCTATGGCAACCCTCACAAGAAGCTTACTAGCAGACCTTTGGCTGCTCACTAACTCTCAACCTAATCTGTTTCCAGACTTATTGTGTGGGGGAGGGAGGAGATGTTTATGTGTGCCCCTCAGAAGAAAAATAGGAAATAAATATTAGGGCTTTGTATTTGAAGGCAGGAAGGTGGTTTGGGACAAGGGCATGAACATAGCATTGTCTGCAACTCTTTAAACCAAACTCATTTTTTCCCAGAATTATCCAACAGTTGCCAAGGGCAGCTGTGTGATCCCAAGAACAAACACAGCTGCTTAAAGGAGTTGCAGACAGATGCTATATTTGTGCCTCCATGCAATCCAAAGCACCTTTTTGCCTCTAAGTCCAAAGTGCTGCACAGCTCTAATATATATACTAAAGTACATTAATCATGCATACAGTTTCCATGGGACTGAGCTCAAGGCTTCCCAACTTAAGCCAGAGAAAAATTAAGAGAGAAAAAAAGATAAGTGAAGTTGGGAGAGGTTTTTTTTTTTTTTTTAGAAAGCTATATTCTGAGGACCAAACTGTAGAATTCACAAAGAAATGAAATGAAATATTGCATTTTTTTTTCTGCTTTAGAAAAACAGCTTTAGAAGGCCTGTACACACCCCTGGGAAGGGAGGGGGTTGGGGAAGGAAGCTAAGGGGGACTAAAATGTGTGCTGCAATATTGTGATGCAAATACATCACTTATGTCCTTGCCTGTGACATTACAACACAAGTATGACATAGTAGTGCTTGACATTAACACACAGCATTCAGAATTTTGGCATCATCATAATTAGTTGCAAACAACTATGCAGGGGCCTTTTCGGTTAGAGGTCATCTATATCTATATCTATATATTGTATTCCTAGGCACCGAAACATTTGAATCTCCTGAATTTTAAATCTATTAGATTTAGATGTGTTGGATTACAACTCACATTGCTACAGGCATGCCGGCTAGTAATGGGGGTGCCAACATCCAATGCATTAGGAAAGCAGCAGATTGAAGAATGTTTCTCTATTCTGCTTTATTAGCTGCTGTGTAATAACCTGGACTGAAGCAGCCTTGTATTTTTCCAGGTAAATCTAATTATAAATATGAAATTCCAGCATTAAAAAAAACATATTCCATTGACATGTCTTGTGAAAGAACACTACCAAAATTTCAAACTGAAAAAGAAAAAGAGCATGGGTTTTTTCCTCCATAATTAAACTCAAATATTTAAAAATCATCCCATGACTACTTTTGGGGAGAATCAGAGGCAATCAGGGCTATCTTACACATGCCTAATAATGAAGTCCTCTGAGTTTACTTCATGGTAAATGAGATGAGAGCCAGTTTGGTGTAGTAGTTAAGGCACCAGGCTAGAAACCAGGAGACCGTAAGTTCTAGTCCTGCCTTAGGCATGAAGCCAGCTGGGTGACCTTGGGCCAGTCACACTTTCTCAACCCTAGAACAAAGGCAAGGGCAAACCACATCTGAAAATCTTGCCAAGAAAACTGCAAGGACTAGTTCAAGCAGTCGCCAAGAGTCAAGGCTAACTCAAAGGCACATGCATATGCAGGCATGCACACACACAAAAAGATGAAGAATCAGTGAAAATATTCTCAGGAAAAAATAACAGGGAAGCAGCCCTTTCATCCAAATTTGCTGTTAAACTTTTGAAATGTTGGTTGCATCCTTCTTTCCTTGCTGTTCCCCATTACTAAGTAAAAGTGCTATCCATTCATTTTTGAGACTGCAGAAAGCTATACAGGCCTGACATTTGCTGTCCTGATTCCCAGTAGCTCTCTTACATCTGTTGCTTCTCTTCTGAATCACTGGTGAATGGTGTCCTGATTATATGTGTGCTGGACATGATAGGCAATGTGACCAGTTCAATTCCCCAACTTTGCTGACCTACCTCTTCCCGATATCATCAGCTGATGGCAAAACAGCCACTAAATAGAGCACTGGAGCAGACAGAGTGGGTCTGAGATGTCTCTGGTCTGCTTTATCTGCGCCTCCTATATCCCATTCTGTCCCTCTAGCAGAATGAAGTGAGGAAGGAAGGAAGGAAGGAAGGAAGGAAGGAAGGAAGGAAGGAAGGAAGGAAGGAAGGAAGGAAGGAAGGAAGGAAGGAAGGAAGAAAGAAAGAAAGAAAGAAAGAAAGAAAGAAAGAAAGAAAGAAAGAGAAGTAAAAAACAAACACCCAGCAACAAAATTAATTTGCTGGCAATAGTTCTTGAAGGACAAGCCTTTTATTTATGATTTCTCTCCCCTTCCTTTCCTTTTTCTATATAGTTACCAACTGCCAACCTATGGATTGCTTTGTGTTGCGTTCCCGAAGCAAAGCGGGTGATGGTTGATTGTGCTATTTCACTGTTTCACTCTTAAGCTATTTCAAACCCTGGCAATACAATACACCAAGTAGTTTTCCTAACATGTCATGTGCAGCTGTGTCCAGGACCTCATGGAGTGAAGAGCAGGAAGATGGTAGAAACTGCTGACTGGGAACCAGAGGGGAGGAGGCATCAGGACCCATCTGCCTGAAATATCTAAAGAGCCTGACCCTCTTGGGTCACTCTGACTGCCAGTCATATACCTTCACCTGCAATATCAAGAGTTGGCAAAGTGTAACCGTTTTTGAACCCTTGCTACTAGGGAGTGGTGGAGTGAGAAGGGAAATACTACCTTAATCCCAGTAGTTTTTTTTTGTCTGCGCTCAGTCATTACTGACCCTGCAGTGACTGCCTGGACTAATCCTTGCAGTTTTTAAGGCAATTGTTTTTCGGAAGTGGTTTGCCAGAGCCTCCTTCCTAGAGCAGAGCCCAGCTGGCGAGCGCAGGAGGCAGGATTTCAGTTGCTTCGCACCCTTTTCGGGCGAGTGCAGTTTCGCGTTTACCGGCAACTGGTCCCGTCTCTCTGTGCAAGGCGCTGCCAGCATTTTTCCTCCCACTGGAGTAAGAGTACCCATTTATCTACTCACGTGAGTTTTCGACCTGTTAAGGACAATTAGGGCAATGCCTCACTCATGGGTTGGGGACAAATGAAGGTACATAGTAGGAGAAAGCTGTCAAGGAATGCCTGGGCCAGAGTTAAATGTAATTTAGGATACAGCCCTAAGATTGGACTAAGACTGAAGGGCATTTTTTCTTCCCATGTGATTGGAGTAGCAATCCTTGGTCGGATGGTTGTGTTCTACTGTCGTGGTAAGCTGAGATCAGTATGGCAAGCAGTAGAATTGTGGCTGCGTTTTGCCTTCCTTGCTGTAGCCTCAGTTGGTAGTTTTTATCAACTCATTCAACTGCAGTGCTGTGATAAGTTCAACAACTTTATTTTATCTCCCACAAAGCAGAAGGCCACTGATCTTGTCCAGCAGGATAAATCTCTAGACAAGCTTAATGAGACAAATGACAAGTCATTATTGTAGACAGTAAAGTTCTTCAATAAAGGTTGAATTTCTGCTCAAAGATCTATTAGGGCACTTTATGTCTTTCATAGCCTTCAAGTCCTTCCATAAAAGATGTGTTTATTGCTGCCTCAAATAATGGAGCTAAACAGTATGGTAAGGGAGGTTTTTATGGTATTTTTCTTTGTAGTTTTGTATCATGATTTTGGTATTCTTGAATGTAAATGAGATAAAAGTCAAAAACCAGTAGATTGATCTTAAGGATGACATATTCAGTTTTATGTTCCCTTAATGCTCTTTTCCCCCACAGATAAATGGTTTGATTTAGAATCATAAAATTGTAAGGAAGATAATTTTTCCTAGTACTCTGTACTTAGGCAATATCTTTTATACTGAAATAGCCCTAATATTGCAAGAAAAACTCTATTGAATCATAGAGATCAGGGCCACACAGCATCTACTTTTGAAATTTGAATATGGTGTATGTGCTCTAACAAAATGGTGGCTGTTGCAGTGGCTTGGCCATTCACAAAATGGCTGCCACAGTGGGCATAACCAGTCCCCAAATGCTCATCCCTGAGATAGCAAGAATCTCAACCTGAAGAATTCATTGTATTTTTTATAAACTTGGTTTTAAAGGCATGTCCTATGTTTCAATTGATTTTCTAAGCTGCACATAGTGCCTTTGGTAGAAAAGAATATATTTATATAAATATTTTAAATACATTGGAAACTAAATGCAAGATAATAATGTGGTCTGAATTCCAACCCCCCAAATCATTTTAAACCCACAGTTCTTTAATGTAATAACCATTTTACAGAATACAAGTTGATGAGATTTTGCCTGTTAAACAGTGCAAAGCAGAGGTGTACTCTCAGTCCCAAATGCGAAAATTCTTAGTTTGTCATGGCTTAGTTTAAATTATGGGTTTCTCCCACCATCCATTTGAGCATTTGCCATTTCCATGCAATACATAAAGAAAAGCCAGTCAATGGTTTTCTGAATTTGATTATGTTTATAAAGATCAACATAATAAATATATTTGTGATTACTGCTAAGTCTGTATCAGCCCAACAAGGTAGACCAGACTAAGAAAGCAATTCCACATAGATAAGGACTACTTTTATTGTAACAGCTATGGTAACAGAATCTTGCAAGTCTGAATGTGCTTCCCTCTCCCTTGAAGTCATAACATGAAATGTAACAGAAGGCTTCAAAATGTCTTCACTGGCCAATACTTTAAGGGAATAAACAATGGAGAAAATGGCCTTACATAGACACGGTCAGCATTCATCAGCCAACACTTCTAGGAATGCAGAAGTGTTATAATTAGCTCCATGGAAAGAATTGGCTGTCCTAGGTGGTGATGATGACTTAATTCATAAATTCAAGTAATTGTTGAGGATAGGAATAAACAAAGAGGCAAATGGGAGGTGACATGATTGACGTGTACAAAATTATGCATGGTGTGGATGAAGTAGACAAGGAGAAGCTTTTTTCTCTTTCCAAAATACTAAAACCAGAGGTCACCCAATGAAATTGAATTCTGGAAGAATCAGGACAGACAAAAGGATTTTGTTTTACACAATGCATAATCAAACTTAGGAATTTGCCACCATGAGATGTGATGCTGGCTACCAGCTAGGCTAGCTTTAAAAAAAGATTGGACCAATTCATGGAAGTCATGAAGATCAATGGTTATTAGCCATCTGCTGGGAGACCAGTGGGTTTCCTTGTGCAGTTGGTTGGCCACTGTGGGACAGACTGCTGGACTAGATGGGTCAGGGATCTGATCCAGCAGGCCATTGCTTGTGTTCTTATTAACTTCAACCCAAGGGCTGAACCTTAAAGTAATCTTTATTTATTTAGATTGATAACCCAACATTCCTTTGGGAACTTAAACAGTCCTTCCTAATTTTTTCCCCCCACAACAACAATCTTATAAGGTAGGTTGGGCTTTCTGGAGGCTCCATATTCTACATTACTATTTATTTATTTAAAGTTTTTTATAGTACTCTCCAGTCAGAAAACTCTGGATAGGTTACAACAAAGTAAAAATGGAAAACAATATATGAACTCTAAATATCTCCCCCAAGATGGACACTTCTAGCAATTATTCAGGGTTAACTGCTCAGTGGAAAGGGCCATACTGGCTGCTTTTGGGAATGCTATGATCCATGGTCCTTTAAAGGCAGACTGCTCCTAGTGTGTTGGGCCACAACAGAAAAGTCCTGTCAACTGGTCCACACTAACTGATGGTGGGGGCAGTAAACCTTCTCAAGATGTTAACACTGAATGGGTAGATTCAGTACTGGCTAGGTGATGCCCGATGTATCCTGGGGCTATGCTACGTAAGGCTTTATACTATAGATAATGACCAGCACATTGAATTGGATCTGGAAACTTACTGGCAAATAGTGTTTTAATTTTAAAAGAAAAGTTATTCTGCAGTGGTGGAGCTGACTTGTTACTAGTCTTGCCATCACATTTTGACCACCTGCAGCTTCCAGGCCATCTCCATGTAGAGTGCATTACAGTAACCTAGACAGGTACTGATCAAGGGATGAGTTACCATCACTTAAATACCCTGGACCATAGAATATTGCAAATGGAGCACCAGGTGGAGCTGGATAAAAGACCTTCGCCTGCTGTTGAAGTAAGAAGACTTCTAGATTACTAGCCAACTCCTTGAGGGAAATGCAACCCCACAGTGACTACTGGGATAAATGTTCCTGTATTCCTCTTGATGTAAAGCAGCATGGCCTTAGAGGGATTTAATCTGAGTTTATTTTGCCCTATCCAGACCATGGCAGCCTCCAGACCCTGGTTCAAGCTGATTTTGGGGTCAAAAGCATCCTTAAATCTGTAATGTACATCTAAAGTAGCTTAACATAATTAAAAAGAAATAAAAATTACTAATTTCCTAGAAAAATGTCAGCTTTGCCAATATATATGATCTTGCCCCATCTACTATATCGTTCATCCACCCAACTACCTTAACAGCTAATGGGGCTTGCATCTGTGCAAGAGGCATATAGCAGGAAGAATGTAGATGTCAGCTACAACTGTACCCATAAGGTCTGTGTAAAGATTTGATCTGAATCTTGAAACTGACTTTCTGACTTAGATGACTGATTTGGATTGAATCATTGAATGAAATCAGTTTCTTCTGAATCTGTTCAGTGACTTGATAGCTTTTTTGTGTGGCTGAACCAATTTGACATTTGAATTAAATCCACAATAGGTGATGATTCAATAGAGAGAGTCAAACATCCTGACCTGATCTGCACATTTCTAGTCTGCTTTTGCCTATATGTTACTCAAGTGGCAACTCAGGCAGGGACGTCCGGAATGACAGTCACTGGCTCCAGAGCAGTGGCCCTGATGGGCAAGCGAAGCTCTGCCCCTTTTACATGCGTGCCATGCAGGTAGTGCATGTTAAAAGAGGTGGGACTTTTACCACCCTGTTGAACCTGCCCTTTGAAGCTGGTGACTGTTGCTTTGGATGCCTTTAAGACGATGACTCACAAGGCCTATGTATTTGTGAGCCTCTCAGCTTTAGCAGAAAGTTGCTCCCTGCGTCTATTTTATACTTAAACTCTCTCCCACCCAAGGAAAAGGGCCCAGGGGTGATACCTCTGGGTCTCCAGCCCACTCTCATAGCTTGACCAAAAACTACAGGCACCTACCATAAGAAGATGGTCCATCGTCTTCTGCTGCTGCCATCAATCTTAAATAGGTAAACATATTTTTCCTTGTATATTAGAGAATAAAGGAAATGATGTTGCTAAGCAACAGCACAAATTCCTTCCTTCTTGATACCTTGGCAAAATGGAC